>SJYO01004576.1:37275991-37688179 GCA_006410555.1 Capra ibex
TAGGTACTTGTACCATATAAAGAGGTAGATAATCACAGGAGAAACTAAAGAAAGTAGTCACAAAATATCAAAAGATATATATCCAGAAATCAAAGAAATCCATCTATATAAGGATTCATAAAATAAGAAAAGTAACGTTACCACTTACCTTAACAAAGGAATTAAAGAAAAAGATGAAAGAGTAATAAGCACATATCCTTACGTTCCCTAAAGACACACAACTAAAATATAGGACGTTGAAATGATATAAGTAACAACTCGAGATCATTAAAAGACCACCTCAGAAATCCCAAAAGGTACATCTCCTAGTACAGTAGACGTTTGTCACTCTCAAAATGAAGAAGAAAAGGTTAAACCTAAGGAAAATAAAGAAAAAGACGAGATTAACGACACCGGTTTTGAAGGTCTTGATACAACTTATCATCGTCACTTTCACCTGTGGGAACAGAACAAGGACTGAAATCTCCTTTACGAAAGTTAAAAAGTGGTAACTCCTATTACAAACGACACCCAAACAGTATCTATCGAAAATAATACAACTCCATACAAGGAAGATAAGGACGAAAGACCTCTCAAAAATAGTATTTACCTACAACTTAAACAGTAGACTAAATTTAAGTGGGTAAAATCAAGTAAAATCAAGTGACTAAGGTGGGTAAGATCAAGTAAAATCAAGTGACTAAAGATTTTACAACTGCAGGTGAGGACGGTAGAGGAAAAAGTGGTGAAGGTTGAACGGAACTAAGTACCTCTATTGTAAGGTCCAAGGATACGTTATAACGAGAAATGTAATAGTCTGAAATGAAGACAGTGGTCACTGTAGGTGTTGACCTACAAAAAAAGCAAAACCGAGACAGAGAAGTAAGAAAGACCTCAATAAACACGTGACTAGAAGTCATAATATAACCCGTGGATGTCTGGACCCATCTAGTAGAAAGTCTCAGGATAGAAAAACGGAAAAGTACGACAAGTACCCCAGGACTTCCGTTCTTATGACTTCATCAAAAGATAACGGAAGAAATCACCTGGTACAGAGGTGATATTCGACAGACAGAACCCATCGGGATCTCCCGAACCGAACATAAAACTAACCCAATTTACTACGACACCAGGTACACTAGTCAAACCAATCCAAAGACACTAACACCAAAAGTAAGACAGACGGGAAACTATATATTCCTATTCTCCGAATACCTCAAATGACTACCCTTCCTGACTGACTCCCCCTTTGACCCAGGAGAAGACTAGCCACCCTGGTACCAATCATTAAGAAATTAGGTTAAAGACAAATACCCACTCTAACACAAGGAAGGGACAACAAACTGGACTCCGGTTTGATAGTACCTTCATTACCTCTATCACCTGGCAGAAGTTTTCCAGGACACGTACGTGACGACGTGAGTCACGGGGTTCGGACGTCGTCCGGTGGTAACGGGACGTGGAGACGGTCTCTGAGGACCTGTGGGTGTCTGTTCAGGTTCAGCCAGAGAACACCCAAGTAACGAGGAAAGAGGACCCAGGACAACGTGTGTTCCAAGATAGACACGGGAGGTTCTCAGACAAAGGGATCAGGACACATGTAAGACCACCGAGATACCACCCCAATTAACACTGGAGGAGGTTCTTCCGAATACGGCATAGGTCCAGACGACATGGGTCTCGGGGACGAGGACACCGTCCGGTGACGACTGGGCATGAAAGTGTCCTCTGTGAGTTTGTGTCAAGACCGAGTCTGAGACACACCAGAGACCCAGGACCATGTGTGTTCCAAACGAACTTGGGAGACTCGCAGAGACGACCCATTCCCCAAACTAAGATTTACACTAAAACGAAGAGGATGGTAGAACGAATGCGAAAAGGAAACGGGAACCTGCACCTCATAGATAAAAACCACTCTAGGTTGTAAGAGGTCAACTGTCAACAAGTCGTCGCTCAATATCAAAACCTCAAGAACGACTTCTACTCGTGTGCAGGAAGATGAGGTGGTAGACTCCCGTCTGTTTTACTTTTGTTGTTCGTGTCTTTTGATTGATAAATGTACCTAGTGTTGGAACAGATGGAGTTACTTTGACACTCGGTGAGGTTCATCCCGTGGGTTCTGTCTGCCAGTGCTACCTATCTAGACTGTTTTGCACAATATGACCTCTTCCCTTACCGTTCGGTGAAGTCACAAGAACGGAACTTATCAATCTTTTCCGTTTTTCTATACTGTGACTTTCTACTTAAGGGGTCCAGCCATTCACGGATTATACGATGACCTCTTCTCACCTCTTTATTGAGATCTTTTTTGTTTCTCTACCTTGGTTTAGTTTTTGTTACGGGTCAACACCTACATTGACCACTACATTCAGGTTACGAAATTTCTTGTTATAACGTATCCTTGGATCTTACAATCCAGGTATTCAAGTCAAATCAACGAGTCAACACAGTCTGAGAAACGTTGGAGTACCTGACGTCGTACTGTTCGAAGTGACAGGCAGTGGTTGAGGACATCGAACGAGTTAGAGTAGAGGTAGCTCAGTTACTACGGTAGGTTATAGAGTAGGAGACAGGAGGGTAAGAGGAGGACGTAAGTCAGAAAGGGTCGGAACCTCAGAAAAGGTTACTCAGATAAGAAACGTAGTCCACTTGTTTCATAACCTCGAAGTCGAAGTCGTAGTCAGGAAGGTTACTTATGAGTCCTGACTTTTCTACCCCTTTTTTACTTTTGTCACTTTCTGAAATAAAAGAACCCGAGCTTTTAGTGACGTCTACCACTGACATCGGTACTTTAATGTTCTGTGAACAAGGAACCTTCTTTTCGATATTGATTGGATCTATCGTATAATTTTTCGTCTCTGTAATGAAACGGTTGTTTTCAAACATATCAGTTTCTATACCAAAAAGATCATCAGTACATCCCTACACTCTCAACTTTGTATTTCTTTCGACTCAGGACTTTTTAACTACGAAAACTTGACACCACAACTTCTTCTGAGAACTCTCAGAAACTTGACGTTTCTCTGGTTTAGTTAGTCTAGGTACTTAGTTCCATTTAACCTTCACCAGTTTGTCGTCTCCTGTTCCCACTTGTGACTGTCAAATCCTTAATCACTTGATTTTACCTGACCTTACCCGTTTAAATTAAGTTTACTGATAATATAGATGATGACACCCGTTCTTAGGGAATCTTCTTTGTCTCGTCGGGAGTATCAATTGTTTTCTCAGTTTTTACCGTTATGGACCCACGCTAGAGTTTTTGTCTTACTTGAGACAAGTAAAGGTTCCGTTTGGTAAGTTATAGTGTCATTATGTTGAGATATGGGGTTGACGATTACGACTTCTTCGACTTCAACTTGAAAAAATACTACTGGATGTTCAGAAAATCTTGATTGTGGGTCTTTCTACAAGAAAAGTAGCATCCACTGACCTTACGTTTTCATCCTTCGGTTCTCTATGGACCTTATTGTCCGTTCAAACCGGAACCTCATGTTTAACTTCGTTCCGTTTCCGATTGTCTCAAAACGGTTCTCTTCCGTGACCAACATCGTTTGTGGGTGTAGGTTGTTATGTTCTCTGTTGAGGTGTGTACCTGTAGTTGAGGTGTGTACCAGTTATGACTATAGTCTAACTAATATAAAAAAACATCGACTTCTACCTCTTCGAGATATGTCAGTCGTTTTTATTCTGACCTGGACTGAACCGAGTCAAGTACTTAAGGAATGACATTTAAACTCTGAATATGACTTCTTTCATCCCTTTTGGTAATCTGGTAAGTCCATACTGGACTTAGTTTAGAGAATCTTAATGTGTCGCCTTTATTGTTTATGTAAGTTCCCTAATCTAGACTATCTGTCTCACGGACTTCTTGTTACCTGTCTCCAAGTACTGTAACATGTCCTCCGTCACTAGTTCTGGTAGGTGTTCTTTTTATTTACGTTTTTCCGTTTTACCAACAGACTCCTTCAGAATGTTTATCGACTCTTTTCTTCTCTTCGTTTTCCGTTACCCTTTTCCCTTCTATATAGGTAGACCTACGTCTCCAGGTTGCTTATCTTTTTTCTCTAAATTTTTTCCGAAGAAGTTACTAGTTACATTTATTTAGCTCCTTTTATTATCTTATCCTTTCTGATCTCTAGAGAAATTCTTTTAATCTCTATGGTTCCCTTGTAAAGTAAGTTTCTACCCGTGTTATTTCTTATCTTTGTTACACCTGGATTATCTTCGTCTTATATAATTCTTCTCCACAGCACAGGCTGAGAAACGCTGGGGTACCTGACATCGGGTGGTCCGAGGAGGCAGGTACCCCAAGAGGTCCGTCCTTATGACCTCACCCAACGGTAAAGGAAGAGGTCCCCTAGAAGGGTTGGGGCCTTAGTTTGGGTACAGAGGGCGTAACGTCCGTCTACGAAAATGGAGACTCGGTGGTCCCTTCGGGATTATCTTCGTCTTCTATAATTCTTCTCCACAGTTCGTATGTGTATTCTCGATATGTCTTTTCTAGAAGTAGTGGGTCTATTGATGCTATCACACTAGTGAGTGGACTTCGGTTTGTAGGACCTTACCCTTCACATGGAATCCTTCGAAGTGATGTTTGTTTCGATCACTTTCACTACCTTAAGGTCAAATCAATAAAGTTTTGGATTTTCTACTTCTACCCGTTTACAACGTAAGTTATACGGTAGTCTAAACCTTTTGAATCGTCACCGGTGTCCTGTCTTTTTTCCAGTCAAAAGTAAGGTCAGGGTTTCCTCTCGTTACGTTTTCTTACAAGTTTGATGACGTATTAACGTGAATAGAGTGTACAATCGTTTCATTACGAGTTTTAAAAGGTTCGTTCCGGAGTTACCATGTACTTAACTCTTAAGGTCTACAAATTCGACCTAAATCTTTTCCGTCTCCTTGGTTTTTAGTTTAACGGTTTTAGGAAACCTAGTAGCTTTTTCATTCTCAAAGTCTTTTTGTAGATGAAGATGAAATAACTGATAAGGTTTCGGAAATTTATACACCTAGTGTTGTTTGAGACCTGTTAAGAATTTCTCTTCCCTTGTGGTCTGGTGGACTGGACGTAGGACTCTTTAGACATACGTCCAGTTATTCCTTGTTAATCTTGTTGTGTACCTTGTTGTCTGACCAAAGTTTAACCTTTTCCTCAAACAGTTTGGACATCTGAGTGGCACAAATAAATCAAATATACATTTCATGGAGTACACTTTACGACTCGACCTACTTCGTGTTTGACCTTAATTCTAACGACCCTCTTTATAGTTATTGTAGTATATACGTCTACCGTGGTAGGAATACGTCTTTCATTTCTTATTGATTTCTTGAAGAACTACTTTCACTTTCTCCTCTCACTTTTTCTTGAGTTGTAAGTTTTTTTCTTCTAGCACAATAGGTCAGGATAGTAAAGTATCGTTTATTTACTCCTTTGTTACCTTTGTCACTGTCTGGAGTGGAGAATCCGAGGTTGTAGTAACGTCTGGCACTGACGTCACTGTTTTAATTTTCTGAGAATTAGGAACCTTCTTTTCGATACTATTTGGATCTCTCGTATAATTCTTCGTTTCTGTAATGAAACGACTGTTTTCAAACAGATAAGTTTCGATACAAAAAGGTCATCAATATATCCATACAATCTAAACCTGGTATTTCTTTCGACTCTCGACTTCTAAACTACGAAAACTTGACACCACGACCTCTTCTGATAACTCTCGGGGAAAGTGTCGCTCTACTAGTTTAGTCAGTCATCATTGTCTATAGTTGGGACTTATAAGTAACCTTTCTGACTACGACTTCGACTCCGAGATTATGAAACCGGTGGAGAACCCTTCTTGACTGAGTAACCCTTTCTAGGATTATAACCCTTTCTAACTCCCTCTCCTCTTCCCCCGTTGTCTTCTACCCTACCAACCTACCGTAGTAACTGAGTCATCTGTAATTACACTCGTGAGACCCTCTATCACTTCATGTCCCTTCGGACCGTACGACATCAGGTACAACAGTGTTTCTCAGTGGGTAATGACTCATTGACTCGTTCTTTTGTCTAAATTCATACACTTCTTTTGTTAAATAAGGATTTAGAGTTTTAGAATCTCATAACTTGAGTTTCTATTGATTTTGATTAGGTAAAGTCCGAGAATACCATCGAGAGTCAGAAGACCAATTTACAAAAGAGTGTGAAGGTGGAAATAATTACTAAAATAAGGTTATTTAATAAAAACAAAATACCAAACTACATTGATAGGTATATTACCTTTACACAGACTGCACAAGTCTCTGCTCCTATTTAAATCTCTTAATAAAGATACAGTATATCTTCTTCTCGAGTATCCTCTATAATACGGAATAACTGATCCGTAATATAATAACGAGACGAAGGATTTTTACTCTGAAAAGTCGATTTGTGACCGGACATGGTTTAATTTTGATACCTCTCAAATGCTTATCTGGACCTCTAAACCTCTCTTACGGTTTAATAGACGGAATTGAGACTCGTAGACGGTCATTTTCATCTGTACGTACTGTTAAGAGATAAACGTCTTTAGGAATGAAATAACCTCTCTTATATCGTTCAATTCCTCAAGTACTAGACTCGGTGTCAGTCGAGGACTAGAACGAAAACGACTGACGTATCTCAAAGAGGTAGAAACCGACGTTTCTTATATTAGTTAGACTAAAACCACAACTGGTAGACCACTACAGGTACACCTCTCAGAAGAGAACACAACAACCTTTTCCCACAAACGATACTGGTCACACAAGAGAACCGTTTTGAGATAATCAGAAACGGGATGAAGTAAGGCGTAAGGCTGCGGTTTAAACGGACAATGAGGTCCACAAAGAACTGCAGGATGAAAACGTAAGGTCAGGGTATATTACTTTTCCTGTAGAAAAAACCCACAATCAAGATTTTCAAGAACATCCAGAAGTATCTTGGCAAGTTGAAGTCGAAGAAGTCATAATGACCAACCCCGTATCTAAACCTAATTACACTATAACTTGCCAAACGGAACCTTTGCTCGTCTCTATTAAGACAGTAAAAACTCTAACGTAGGTTCATGACGTAAAGCCTGAGAAAACAACTGGTACTACCGATGAGGTAAAGAAGACTCCTTAAGGACGGGCGTCATCATCTATATTACCAGTAGACTCAATTTAAGTGGGTAAGGTCAGGTAAAATCAAGCGACTCAGGATCTTACAACTGCAAGTGAGAACGGTAGAGAACAAACTGGTGAAGGTTAAACGGAGCTAAGTACCTGGATTGTAAGGTCCGAGGATACGTTATAACGAGAAATGTCGTAACCTGGAACGAATATAGTGGTCAGTGTAAGTGTTCACCCATAACAAAAACGAAAACGAGTTAGGAAAGTAAGAAAGACCTCGATAAAGAGATGACTGAAGGTCATCGTATAACCAGTGGATGGCTGGACCTCTCAAGAAGAAAGTCATAGGATAGTAAAACGGAAAAGTATGACAAGTACCTCAAGAGTTCCGTTCTTATGACTTCACCAAACGGTAAGGGAAGAGGTCACCTTGTGTAAGACAGTCTAGAGAGGTGGTACTGGGTGGGTAGGACCCACCCGGGTGTCCCGTACCGAATCAAAGTAACTCAATCTCTTCCGACACCAGACACACTAATCTAACTGATCAAAAGAGACTAATACCAAAGTCACATAGACAGGAGACTACGGGAGAGCATTGTGGATGGTAGAATGAACCTAAAGAGAATGGAACCTACACCCCATAGAGAAGTGTCGACTAGGTCGTTTCACGTCGGTGACGAGGAATAGAACCTGCTCCCCATAGAAGATTGGCGGCAGGGAGGACTGGAACTTACACCTCATCGAGAAGAGCCGGGAGGTCGTGGGCCCGTCGGTGCCAAAGGACCTGTACCCCAACAAGGAGGGTCGGATCGGGGACCGGAGACCGCCCCCCATCGAGGGTGAATTTAACTTCTTTCATCCCTTTTGGTGGTCTAGTAAGTCTATACTGGATTTAGTTTAGGTAATACTAATATGTCACCTTCACTCTTTATCTAAATTCCCTGATCTAGACTATCTCACGGATTACTTGATACCTGCTTCCAGGTACTGTAACATGTCCTCTGTCCCTAGTTCTAGTAGGGGTACCTTTTCTTTACGTTTTTTCGTTTTACCGACAGACCCCTCCAGAATGTTCATCGACACTTTTTTTCTCTTCACTTTTCGGTTCCTCTTTTCCTTTCTATATTCGTAGACTTACGTCTCAATGTTTCTTATCGTTCTTCTCTTTCTTTCGGAAGGAGTCGTTAGTTACGTTTCTTTATCTCCTTTTGTTGTCTTACCTTTTCTGATCTATTGAGAAGTTCTTTTAATCTCTATGGTTCCCCTGTAAAGTACGTTTCTACCCGAAATATTACCTGTCTTTACCATACCTGGATTGTCTTCGTCTTCTATTATTCTCCTCCACCGTCTTATGTTTCTTCTTGACATGTTTTTTCTAGAAGTACTAGTTCTATTAGTACTACCACACTAGTGAGTGGATCTCGGTCTGTAGGACCTTACCCTTTCGATCACCCGGAATCTTTCGTAGTGATTCTTGTTTCGATCACCCCCACTACCTTAAGGTTAACTGGATAAAGTTTAGGACTTTCTACTACGACACTTTCTCGATGTCAGTTATACGGTCGTGTAAATCTTTTGAGTCGTCACCGGTGTCCCGACCTTTTCCAGTCAAAAGTAAGGTTAGGGTTTCTTTCCGTTACGTTTCTTACGAGTTTGATGGTGTGTTAAAGTGAGTAGAGTGTACGATCATTTCATTACTAGTTTTAAGAGGTTCGGTCCGAAGTCGTTATAAACTTGGTACTTGAAGGTCTACAAGTTCGACCAAAATCTTTTCCGTCTCCTCGGTCTCTAGTTTAACGGTTGTAGGTGACCTAGTACCTTTTTCGTTCTCTCAAGGTCTTTTTGTAGATAAAGACGAAATAACTGATACGGTATCAGAAACTGACACACCAATGGTTATTTGACACCTTTTAAGACTTTCTATACCCTTATGGTCTGGTGGACTGGACGGAGATCTCTTTGAATATACGTCCAGTCCTTCGTTGTCAATCTTGACCTGTACCTTGTTGTCTGATCAACGTTTATACCTTTCTCCATACAGTTCCGACATATAACAGTGGGACAAATAAATTGAATATATGTCTCATGTAGTACTCTTTGTAATCGGACTTTGTTTGTGTTCGACGTTAATTTTAACGGCCCTCTTTATAGTTGTTGGAGTCTATACGTCTACTATGGTGGGAATACCGTCTTTCACTTCTCCTTGACTTTTCGGAGAACTACTTTCACTTTCTCTTCTCACTTTTTTTACCGAATTTAGAGTTGTAAGTCTTTTGATTCTAGTACCGTAGACCAGGGTAGTGAAGTACCCTTTATCTACCCCTTTGTTACCTTTGTCACAGTCTAAAATAAAAAACCCAGAGGTTTTAGTAACGTGAACCACTAATGTCGGTACTTTAATTTTCTGTGAAGGACGAAATTTCCTTGCAATACTGGTTGGATCTGTCGTATAAGTTTTCGTCTCTGTAATGAAAAGGTTGTTTCCAAGCAGATCAGTTCCGATACCAAAAAGGTCATCAGTACGTACCTACGTTGTCAACCTGACACTTCTTTTGACTCGTGACTTTTTAACTACGAAAACTTGACACCACAACCTCTTCTGAGAACGCTCAGGGAACCTGACGTTCCTCTAGTTTAGTCAGACAGGATTTACTTTAGTCAGGACCCACAGGAAACTTTACTTACTACGATTTCGATTTTGAGATCATGAAACCGGTGGACTACGTTTCTCAACTGAGTTACTTTTTCAGAGACCACGACCTTCCCTAACCCCCGTCCTCCTCTTCCCCTGTTGTCTCCTACTCTACCGACCTACCTTAGTGGCTGAGCTACCTGCTCTCAAACTCACTTGAGGCCCTCGACCACTACCTGTCCCTCCGGACCGTACGACGTCAAGTACTCCAGCGTCTCTCAGTCTGTGCTGACTCGTTGACTTGACTTGACTCTCGTTCAATTATTCCATAAGAGGTCGGAGTACAATACAAACGAATTTCGGATTTTCTTCTATCCGTCAGAAACAAGGTCCTATCTCTCAGTAGATAATCAAAATTATGAGTCACTTAGTCAACGGGTAAGGGTCAGAATTTATTAGAAAGGGAGTAAAGTAGACTGATGTTTTGATCAAACCGGACACATTGACTTTGGCTGAAGGAAACACCGAACTTAAAGACCTATAAATTATGATCTTGCATTGATACGAACACACGTACCATTCAGTGAAGTCATCGTAGACTAAGAAAGGTTGCGATACTTGATGGTGCAAGGAGATAGGTACCCTAAGAGGTCCGTTCTTGTGACCTTAACTCAAGGTACGGGAGGAGGTCCCCTGGAAGGGTTAGGTTCTTGACTTGGTCGTAGAGGATACAGAGGACGTAGCCGTTCGTCAAAGAAATAGTTATCACAGTGGACCATCGGGTCTTACATGGATATTGCAAAGAGATAAGTACTAAGGCCGAGTCACACTTATCATCTATGTACTTATGTTTTAGTCGAGCGGTCATCCTGACGTTTTAAACGGGAACAGATTTTAACACCAGATTTTTGGAATGGTAAGAATTGGAATCTTATGAGTGAGTATTGACTTCGTTGAGTATTGGACGAAGAGTGTACCAAATACTCGTTTACCTTATGAAAAGGGAATCATCATCACTACTAATCCATTAAGTCATTTACTATCGTCGTCAAGTCTTGGGTTCACGACCTTCGGTCGTCTTAAAAACTCCATGGTTCTCATTGGTATTAATACGTGTCATGAATAAATTTATGTCTAAGGGACCACCGCGGCGTCATTTCTTAGACGAATGTCACGACCTCGCAATTCTCTGAGTCCAAGGTAGGGACTCATCCCTTCTATGGGAACTCCTTCCGTACCGTTGGGTGAGGTCTTAAGGACGGACCTCTTAGGACACCTGTCTCCTCAAACTGGACGACGTAAGGTATCCCAGTGTTTATCAATCTGTACTGACTTCGTTGAATCGTACGTACGTATACCTGGGACCTGACCTAAATGACTTAGGTTAAAAAGTATCAACAGAAACCCTTAAGTGAAAGTATACTTCGTTAAATGAAAAATTTTAATAGTGACATTCGTCCTATATCGTTCAACACCTTACTAAATTATTTTTTATGACTGACTACTCAAGTTGATTAATTTAGTTAATCGATACACACTCTTACCAATATAGAGTCAGATAGTCTGTATCTGACCGCTAAGTTAAGAATGTACTATCATATGTACAATCTTACGGTAAGAGGGTTTAGTAGGGTGGGAGAGGGAGAGGGAGACTCAGGTTTTCAGGCAATATGTGTAGACACAGAAAAAAGGACAGAACGTATGTCCCAGCAGTAACGGTAGAAGGATTTAAGGTATATATACACAATCATATGACATAACCACAAAAAGAAAGACCGAATGAAGTGAGACATATTAGCCGAGGTCAAAGTAGGTAGAGTAGTCTTGACTAAGTTTACTTAAGAAAAATTACCGACTCATTATGAGGTAACACATATACATGGTGACGAAAGAATAGGTAAGTAGACGACTACCTGTAGATCCAACAAAGGTACAGGACCGATAATATTTGTCACGCTATGTCGTACGAACCCCGACCACGTACCCCTACTGGGTCTCTCTACAATACCCCTCCCTCCACCCTCACCCCAAGTACAAACCCTTACGTACATTCTTAAGTTCTAAAATTTTAAATTTTTTATTTTTTTTTGACATTTTTTATTTATTTCTTTCTTTCTTATATACGTGATTTCCTCAAGTCGTTGAATCTTTTCTGTAGTCACTAATCCCTACCTATAACGTATTCTACGTATACTAGTTTAACGGGTGTTTAAACGATTGTTCACATACCACAAATAATAAACAAATCCGAAGACATACTGGACTCAATTCATAGAGAGGTCGAGAGATAAAACGACAACAGTGAGGTCAGTGTAGTTAATTAAGAAATGGGGTCGTGGTGGACCCTTCGGGTTTAGAAAATCTGTATGAAGATTCATACGGATTTTTATTTTTATATATCTTCCTTTCACTTTTTAAACTAATTTTCTGGTTAAATCCAAAAATTAAGATTTTATCTCTGTCCATCACTCTCTGTTACAAAATCTCCATTCGGGCTCTCCTTTTTCAAATCTTTGACTAAATTCGGTTATTTATTAATCTTCCTTAATAATTTATCGTAATATCTTTATACACCGGTTAAAGTACGTTAAATCGGGGGTAATATATAACAAATTCGTGAAGGGTCGATCGAGTCGACCATTTCTTAGACAGACGTTACACTCTCTGGACCCAAGTTAGGGACCCAACCTATATAGAGGACCTCTTCCCGTACCGTTGGGTGACGTCATAAGAACGGACATCTAAGGGGTACCTGTCCTCAGACCGTCTGATGTCAGATACCCCAACGTTTCTCATCCTGAACTGACTCTCTGATTCGTGTTGTGTCGTATATATGAAATTTCTCTCTTCTCGGTCGGTCTACTTGTTTTGGAACAATTTTATACTGAAAGTTTTAAATTTCTTGTGCTAAGAGAATTTTTTATATTCGGACATAGTTTCTAAATGAATTTCGTAATTACTCCATCGGTCGATCTTCCTTTACGAATAAATAAATATCTATGACCTTGTTCTAACTACGAATCTAAGTTTCGACCGATGACAAACTGGCATTATTTTGATATTGAAACCTTAATAGAGAAGTAACCCGTATTTAGTAAATGTACAGATACCCTGTTTTAGGTAAACTACAGGATAATATACTTCTAGTAAACGTAATGATATGAAAAATACTTTCACTTTCACTTCAGTAAGTCAGCACAGACTGGGAAACACTGGGGCACCTGTCATCGGATGGTCCGAGGAGGTAGGTAGCCGAAAAGGTACCCTTCTCATGACCTCACCCAACAGTAAAGGAAGAAGTTAAAAATACTTTCAATTATAGTTGAAAATTTCTCAACATTTTGTAGGATAGGTCATCATTTGTCATTCAGTTTCTTTTCATGTATGAGGATTTCTCTATTTATTAGAAGTTTACTCTGATAATCTGGGTACATCGTTCACGGTCAATTTGTGACATTCCCGTGTTTGAGTAGGAAAACGAAATAAAGGTTTAAAAACTTTAAAAACAAAAGAATTGTACAACTGTTACGGTTCGTACTTATTTATTAGTGATTTACAAGTTTGCGACGGATTATATTTTATAAGGAAAAGAAGATGTGTTCAATACTCCATAAAAGTTCTTCCTAGAGAAATTAGATAAATTTAAAATTCTATAATTGTGAAATCAGTAATGTAAACCCATAAACTTTCATTTTCATTTTCACCGAGTCAGCACAGACTGAGAAACGCTGGGGTACCTGACAGGTACCTTAAGAGGTTCGGTCTTATAACCTCACCCATCGGAAAACCCATAAATCCGGGGAGGGGTTTTAAAAGTAAAATGTCCTATTAAATTTTAACACTGTTATCTATTCAGTAAATTTTCTCTATAAAAGTGTAGAAATCGTAAATACTGAAAGTTAAAATATGATTCTTGTGTATAAAAAAATTTAACGGAAGAAGTCTTCTAGTAATTTTTTTGACATTATCGTAAAATCTTTTTTATGTTTCGTCTGGTTTCAGTGTCACTTCCTAAATAACGGAAATTACTTTTGTAATTGACGTGATTCACTTCACTTCAGCGAGTCAACACAGGCTGAGAAACGCTGGGGTACCTGTGGACCGAGGAGACAGGTACCCTAAAAGATCCGTTCTCATGACCTCACCCAACGGAAAAGGAAGAGGTCCCATTGATGTGATTATAAACACATCAATGGATGTGTTTAACATAATAGTGACTGAATTATGTAGAGAAAACTCATGGTGTGAGTATGTGATGTGAGTCACCTTACAAATTTACGAAACTCGAGTCCGTTCTATAAGTTTTAACGTTGTCGAAAATATTCTCAGTTGAATGTTACCACCTCTTCACAATACCAAAATAAATACGGTATTAAATCTTAAAAGTTGAAAGGGATTCCTGTACTACTATTTTTTCTGTATCACTGAAAAATTGTTTATACACCTTCTGACTGTTTTATAAGACATCGGGAATACTCGGTTCTTCGTTCTCTTAATTCTAAATTAACACTGATGGTATTGACAAGTAACTCAGTTTTAGGATCTATTTTCTTACTTATGTATAATGACAACACAATTTTAACTAAACGGTTCGTTTTAAATTTTGTTGTTTCTACTGGTTCAGATATTATAAGAATAGAAAGTGTCGTAGACTTCTCCGTTCCTTATCATAGTTTGGTAACTTTCACCTAGAAACTAGTCTCCTTCTTATATTTATTAACAAACATTCGTTTTATAAAAAGAAAAGGAATCTCTGGACAGAAAAGTTCATAGAATTTTTGTTGTAGAGTGGAAATTTTATTTTAATAGAGGTCCAGTTCTAGTCTCTTATCCGGAAACCTGTTTCCTCATGACGAAAAAAAGGGATATTGAATTCACTCTCTTCGTTTTCCACAAGGATACGGAGACACAGTATGAAAAGTCTGGTGTTTCTACTCCCGAAAAGTGTGTCTTTGAATGTCGGGTCTGGAATATCATTATTTACATTAAAATCGTGAGACTCAAACGTACATCTTTCCTACCAAGTAAGGTAGTAATTGTTTCAATAATAACTGATTTCCTCATGTGTGTGTGTGTCTCAAATCCTTTTACACGTTTTAACAAAAAACACCATTCAAACACGTATAAAAGTTTTTGGTATGGTTTAAGTATAACCTGACTCCCAAATCATCATCTGATAGATAAGGTAAGTAGAGGAAGGAGTCGGAAAGTCACTTACTTAACAGTCGGGAAATAAAAATAATCCAAAATTATACGTCCAAACTATAATATATATATATGTGTTTATATTCTGGGATTACTACCCTTCCTAACCCTCGTCCTCTTCCCCTGCTGTCTCCTACTCTACCGACCTACCGTAGTGACTGAACTACCTATACTCAAACCCATTTGAGACCCTCAACCACTACCTGTCCCTCCGGACCGCACGACGCTAAGTACCTCAGCGTCTCTCAGCCTGTGTTGACTCACTGACTTGACTATGTATATATACATATATGTGTGCGTGTACATATATGTGTACACACCAACACACACCCTTACACCCACCAAAACCCCTCATCTACGTACATCTCATACCATATAGAATATCTTCAAGGTGATATCCAACTATGAAGTAAACCTTACGAAGGAAACGAAGAGAAATGATCTTTGTAAATCATCAGTTCATTGGTTTTTACACCTATAATCCTATAAGTGATTTTAAAAAGGATACGGTAGTTTTAGTCGTTTATCGACGAAAACACAACCTTATATAAATACATAAAGTTCTTTAAGTCGTTACAAGGGTTATCAACCTGGAATAAGATGACAAGGACAGGATGGGTCAAAAATATAGATGGAGGTCGAGAGTCTTCGACATGAGAAAAGATTGTAGAATACCTTTTTGAACTTTCTTATAAAACCGGTTGGGTTATCTTAGTAAAAGTGAAATGGGAGTTCAAAAGAATTATTTATACGATCAATCAAAGCCAGTAAATAGTCGTCTGGATGTCTCATTTGTTCCCTGTCGTTTACATTCTAACATACTACTAGAGAGACGTCCCTACCTGAAACTGATACAAAATTTTGAGTAGGTTCTCATGGGGCGATCCACTTGGTTACAAAGGGTCCACAGAGTTACCATTTCTTAGAGGGACGATTACGTCCTCTGTACCCAAACTAAGGACCCAGTCCTTCTAGGGTACCTCCTCCCGTACCGTTGTGTGGAATCATAAGAACGGACCTCTTAGGGTAATTGTCTCCTTGGACCACCAGATACTAGGTATCTCAGTATCTCAGTCTGTGTTGACTTCACTAAATCGTACGTACGCACGTTCCTCTTACTTATAAATGTAGTATTTATCACACTGGAATTACCGTACCACTGGTTTCCTCTGATCAAACAGAACGACTTCAATTGAATGGTAAAGATCTACATCAACGGTAAAGGGACTTCTTCCTTTACCTTTGGGTAAAGTCATAATAACGGACCTTTTAAGGTATTTTTCTCTTCGGACCACCCGGTGTCAGGTACCCTAACGTTTCTCAGTCTGTGTTGAATCACTGATTTGTTTTTGCTCCACTTGGTCACATCGGACAATAGGAAAGGTATACTCAGTCCCCACCCTCAATGCCCCCCGTCCTTAACCTAAATCTGGTGACTATACTTGAAATCAAGTTCGACTGACTAAAATTTTATATAACCTCGATTACAGGATTTCTACACCTTTTTCACTCGTCTCACGGACCGAATCTTTTACCTAGTTTATCTTTAACCTTTTTCCTCTTATACAAAGGAGAGGGACGTCAACGAAAAGGGAAAGATCTACCGAAACGGATACTTCTGAAATAGAAAGAAAATAGACGGAAAATACCTCATTTAGATATATCATTGTACTTGACTCTACAATCTTTTAGAGTTGCAGTTCGTATTTTACTTATCATCTTAAAACCACGAACGTAAATACGATAAAAACTATAAGTATGTATGTATAGTATAAACGACACATACTCCAACGGTTAGATATTCCGAGTAAAATTTTTAATATTATAGACGTAGGGACACCGTATCCTCCTATTTGAATAAAACTTAAATTAAAAGTATACTTTTTAAACCTTGTAGAGTTTATCTTAAAAAAAACCCCCCCTAGAACAAGTTTTCAGACAAACATAAACTTAGATCGAGGAAGTGGACGGTAAAGACAATGGAATTCGTGTTTCAGTAAATTGTTCAACAAATTTGAAAGACAAGGAGTCAAAAAAATTTACGTTTTACTTTTATTATCATTGAGGATACTGTATCTCAATACTCTTAATTTTTCTCTATTGTAAACGTTTCTCCGAATTTGTTACGGTTCATGTATGAATTTCTGTACGTTTCCCAACTACCTATTTTAAAAGTTTAAACCTCTTCAATCATTTTAACAGCCTTCGAAAGTAATTTAGAAATAGTATTTTTATAATTGAAGAATTATATTTTGACTTCCTTTAACTAATATTGGACTCTCTGTCAGAAAATCTTTTGAGACTCCTGACAAGGTAAGTAATCTCCAGTTTCGTGTCAAAATAACTATATTTAAAAACTCTCTTCCTCAACATTCAGTTCGTTACATAACAGTCAAACATGTTAGGTCTAAACATACATGTTTCACTCGTTATCAAGTAACACTGAGGAACGTTCTAATTCTTTCTTTCAATAGAGAATTTCTCTACATCAATTGTGTCTACACGTTGTATATGATTTCCCCTTCCTCCACCAGGTTTCTCTGTCTTTTTTTTAATACAAATTTAAAAAGAATAGAACGGTATACTTAAAATAAAGTAGTTATGTCACTAAACGGACTCCTTCTGAGTAAAGGATTGTATATAAGTTCCTTTTCTTAAAACTTTATAAATTCACCCTCTCCCAAACGTTCTACCTTTATTTTTACCCAACGACGAACATATGGTTTTTCTTTTTTTTTCGTAAGACCCTAATATCGTACTTTAATCTAATCATTCTAAATGTAAATTTACTTCCATCGTCCCAAAAAGAGTGTACTGGAGTAATAAAAGAGTGGTCGAATTATTTATTATGTCTTTGTTTGACGACCTATAATTCCTCAACGACATCTTAGTTTAACGGACGTTAGTTCAATTTCGTCAACCATGTATTTGTCCACGAAAGTTGTTTACCTTTACATTTTGTGATGGAATATATATATATATATATTGTATCTACTTGACAAAAAATTTTTATATTAAAAAAGTTTGACAACTATCTTTTCTTTTATGTTGTTTCCTCGTCTCAAAGTCAAAATAAGTCCCTGAAATGACTCTTTTTGAACCTTTTATCGGAGAATCATCGAGGTTCCCCTCACACGGTTTCTTTATCCCTTTCTTGGTCATATGTACATACTCAAAAAACCGACCCCCTATATGGATCAGTTAGTATATATAACCATTTCTAATGAAGACCAATGTTTTTTGATCGATAGAGTTCATAATTGCAAAAAGATACATGCTCTTCTACTTTCTTAGATCCTAGTGACTCCAAGAAGGAATCAACACGGAGTTAATAACTTTCCAGGTACTAAGGGTTTGTGTCTTACGAAGTAGGATCAAAGGGGGTAGGACTTAAGGGGAGTCCCGTGTGACAGTCACCCACTGACGTGAACCAACCTTAATTAGGAAACGAATTGACCTACTACTTCCTCTGAAAAGAGAAGAACAAATGTTACGTTATTTATTTATATAAAATTCTTATAAATAAATAAAGTGACGTGACCTAGAATCAACACCGTATACCCTAGATCAAGGGACTGGTCCCTAACTTGGACACCGAGGGGACGTGACCTTCACGTCTCGAGGTAGGTGACCTGTTTGTTCCTTCAGGGTTTATTTACTTAAAAATTTCATATACTAGTTCCATTACTTTCTATCTTGTTTTTTCTTTTTAACACTCTTTAGATGAGATTGATTTCAAGTAATTTTATTCGATTTGAATTAAATCCGAAAATCAGAAAATTAAAGTCTAAAGTGACATCAATTTTTAACATTCAAACGAATTTTGTAACGAAAATACAAACTATTAAACCAGTTCTGTAGAACTCCTTCTTATTCAACTACATTGTGTAAATCCAATTTGTTCTTCTGATATCTCAGTCCGTTGGAAACAAAGTTTAAGACGAAAGTTTTGAATGATATTATCAAGATACGGGAACTTATTCAGTGAACAGGATAAAAACAGTGTTAAAAGAACATATTTTTACCCTTATTAAAGATTTTATAATTTTCTCTATTACGTCCGTATACTTCTTGGATCCTACATGGTTCATACAACACCGTGATTATTTATATTATGTTAAAAATATATATGTAATGTTAAAACAGTGTCTTTTTACGGTCATGAAGGTTCTTTTAATCTTGTATTGGTAAGTAAAATTTAACACGGGATCTAATGATATTTAAAAGAAAAGATTTTCAAATACTCAAACGAAAAAAACAACAATCCAGGTCTATAAGTAATAAGTCTAAGGTTTTAGACTAAGTACCGGTCAGACGAATATTAATGGTACAACTGTCTACTTATGTCACAACTCTTAAAAAAAAAAAGGATAAATGGACACCTTACTCAATTTATGGATAAGCAGTATAGATAAGTATATGAAAGACCTATCATTAAGTGGATAGTAAGTCCACAGAGAGTAGGATGTATGAAGGCTGTTAAAGTCCCCAAGAACCTCTACGTCAGGTCTTAGGGATCAGAAGATTACTCGATCACCTACTCCCCCATTCCCCTTCTTTTAGCAACGTTTACACTTCACAACTCCAGTAACCGAAGCGGTAGTGTACGTCTTTGGTTATAGAGAGTAGGACCATAGTTACCCTAGTACTTAGTTCATTTACTAAACTTTATTAGTATATTAAAACTTTATGGTGGAGTGGGTGTTGGTAGTTGGACCCGTGAACACATATACGTACAGGTACACTCGTGTGTGTGTGTGTGTGTGTGTGTGAGTGTGCGAACTCACATTGAGAGACAGTACTTCTTGGTTCCCTTTAATTTTAAAAGATGAATTTGTGTGGTTCAGTCCTTTCTAATGTTGTGAAAATTCTATAATTTCTCAGTTTTATAAGAGAAAGGGAAGTAATGAAATTGACCTCACTAGTGTGACATCGGTATAATGGACTATGTGACCGTCTCGATCTTATACTGAAAATTTGTTTTCAGCCAGGATTTACGTTATCCTATTTTTCGATCCATGTACCATATTGAACTTTCTGTGTCACTCTTTGACGAGAGGGTTAGACAAGTTATAAAATTGACTTTAAAGTATTAGATTCGAAGTAAGAGACTTAAAGATCCCTATTATTTTTACATACCTCAAGAAATTTACAATTTTATTTTGTCGTAAGTAGTACAAAAAACACACCAGTTCTTATTCTTTTGTAAAATGTTGTTACTCTAGTTCGACACATCACTATATGTTCTATCTTAGAAAACTTTTTATTTACATGGTGGTTTGAGTTTCAATCAGTGTAAATCCAATAAATAAATAATAAACGTATCCTCAGTGTCACTCTGGATAATTCTTAGATCTTCCGTACTTCTCCCTTAGTATTCTTCTTCCCTTAAAGACTTTTCCCTCCCTCTTGTTACAGACATCGGGTTAAAACGGTAGATATATTAAAACGGACATCCTGGACCGTTCGATATCAGGTACCCCATTATTTCTCAGTCTTTGTTGACTCACTGATTCGTGTGTGTATGTATTCGATGACGGAAATACATATTTAAAATATATATTCATCTCGTATATTCGTACCACTTATATAGTAGGGGTAAGAAGGTCGTTTGTATACTAGTTTTCACACCACCACCACCAAATCAACGATTCAGTACTGACTGAGAACTCTGGGACACCTGAGATCGGACGGTCCGAGGAGACAGGTACTTTAAAGGGTCCGTTCGTACGACCTCACCCAACAGTAAAGGAAGAGGTCCCATAGAAGAGTTGGGTCCCTGACTTGAGCACAGGAGACGTAACATTCATTAGACGTAACGTCCGTCTAAGAAATGACGACTCGGTGGTCCCTAAGGATCAATTTACATATCCAAGACTATTTTGAGATCATGTTCCCATCTCATCTTAATGGAAATGGTATTGTTATTTGATAATAATGATGTAAGTGGGACTTTCGTTTTGTTGAAATCGTCGGATACAATATAGAAGAATTTTCTAATAAAGTTTATGAGAACCTTGTAAATGTTACATTTATTTCCGTTTTTTACCGACACAACCCTTGACTCTTCTGAATCTTTAGATAAGAAAGATCTTTACAATTACATAGAAGAATTATTCTAGGTACAAAGTAACCAGAATCTGTGTAGTGCCTCTGAAATCTTTTGTAACTGTACAAGTGATTTTTACCTACTAAAATCGAATTAACAAACGTCGAAGAAAAGTGAAAGGATCACGGTGAGGTGAGTATGATCATTAATTTTGAACTCAAGACTTCCGAAAAAAGGACTCTGGTCCGACTCTTTTCATTTTTTCTTTACTTTGACTTCCGAATGTTTGTTCCTTTTTCGGGACCGATAAAAGGGTGTACACAAAAACTTCTTTTTTGTTCAAATTTTGAAAAGACTAAATAAAAGTTTTTCTTTTGTAGGAAATTTATATCTTGTGTAAGTAAACAAAATATTTCTTGTTAGACCCAAAAGTTTGATGTTTAAACTGATTTACTCTTGGGGTCGTCCTCAAGGGAGAACTAGTATACTGTAACGGATCTCAACCCAAATACCACTCTCCCACAGAGTCGGAAAGAATACGTAAAGTCGCACCCATAAAAGAAAACACGGACTACACATCCTTAATATGTCGATCACAGACCTAAGGAAATTTTCTTTTGAAGAGACCCACGTCGACATCCAAACTACACAGGTACCCTCCACCATTGAAGTCCAAGGATACAACGGTAGTACCTTGTATTAGAGAGTGTATCGGACCTTTTCAATCCTCCTGGTGGAGGACATATCGTCCTTCTGTACGATTGATAATTCCAGGTGACGGTGTTTTGTTTGAATTTAGTACAAATCATCTCCGGTGACGAAGAGTAGAGGACTCTAATACCAAGTAGAACCCCTCGAGTAGTCGAGTTCTAAGAACCTTCTATGATAGTTCGGAACGTAGATTTATAAAAGTGACTGAAATTGTAAATTGACATAAACCATCGGTATGGAACCTTCGGTTAGTGTAGAAATAACATAATAATGACACTGAACAGTTTTATAAAGACCCATCGAACTTTACATACCGTCGTTGGACACTCACTAGAACCTAAACGTATGACAGGGAAGTTTTTAATTAGTTATCAATTAGATTCTTTCTTTACCTTTTTTTTTTAAAAAAACTCTATTGAACTTATGTCGAACCCTCTGTCAGAAAGTCCTTTGAGACTTTTGACAAGACGGACAATCTCCAGTTACATATTAATATACAAAAAACTCTGTTTTCTACTATGTAGTTTACTTAATAACTGTCAAATGTCTTAGGTCTAGACGTATATGTTTCGTTCATGACCCAGTAGTACTGGAGAATGTCGTCGTCGTCAGGGGTCGGTAAGACCGGAGTCCCGGACCAAATACCTTCTACTAAAAAGGTACCTGACCCCATCCCCCATCACCAAGTCCACCATTACGTTCACTACCCCTTACCGTCTACTTTGAATCGATCGAACGGGTAGTAAGTGGAGGACGAGAAATGGACCACAAATTCCACCACGTCCTCTACCCCTGGGGACTGAATGTCCTAATTCTACCTTCGAATAAAGGAACCCTCCAGACTAATTACGTCTACGTGTCGTATGTGATTACCCCTTCCTCCTTCGAGCTTGTCTTTTTCGTAATACAAATTAAAAAGTACAGAACGTTATCTTATACTTAAAATAGTTATTTAAACGGTCGTAACCCTTCTTTAGTTCATTTAAGGTGCTCTCTTCGTAGGACATTTTATAGACAGAGTTATGACTTTCTCCTCAGTTTATTAGACAATCTTTTCCATTTCAACACTGAATGAACCTTAGTGTTAACTGTCCCTGATTATGACTCCTTCCCTAAACTAATACAGAAACTTCTCCCTTGTTCCTTCACACACCTTTTCTTCTCGACCTTTATTCTTCTATACCCGTCTTTACTTTCTAACGCTGGTAGTTTATAATTTATAGTTGATTAAATAACAGATAGATCTATCTGTTATAGAACGGTCCTCGGTCGTGCTCCTTAGGGCGGGTACTGTTTCCAGTACTCCTTCTCCGAACTGTCCGTTTCCGCTCAGTCCAGAGTTCCCCAGAAGACGGACTCGTAGATGGGGCTTTGGTTTTAGACAGACAAATGACAAACGATATGACATGAGAAGACTGTAAATACCGATAGGGACTGGTAGAAAGAGATTTCTTTTAATTGAATCTCGAGATCAATTATTCAGAGGACCCACATTTTCCTCACAGAGTCGAGTTTGGGGAGACTATCGAAAGATTGAACGGACTGTCCAGACAGGACTAAAAACGTTGACGCGCACACACTAACAAATGTCGGAGGATTTGCACTCTCCGTGTCTTTCGAATTTTTTAAGATCCTTTTTAGTAATCTTATCTTGACTAATTCCCAAAGTAACACCTCGACTATGAACGACAGTTCAAAAGTATAGGAAATAAACAACACTTGGGGCCTCACGCAATTAATTATATCAACCATATATCCTTTTTGTTCATCGTTGTATCTAGAAACTCAATTCATGAAAGAAACAATATTGGGCGACGTGGAAACAAGATATCCCTACATTGAAATCACGAAATTCCCACTACGTATAATTTCTTTTTGTGAAGTCCCCTTTACTCTAATTGTAAGTAATTCCTTCTCTCGGTATTTCACAATTGTCCGAAGAACCGGTCTTCTATTATATTTAGTGGACTCTGGAAAACACATACCTTTCTATACGTCTTTCTTTCGGACCATAGCTATTCCCAGTCCTGACGACGGGGACGTACTGAGACGTAGAAGGTAATACGTTTTGAATCCCACATATTCGTGGAAAAGTTTTATTTCAGTACCCCAAAAAACGTGTTCGAACCGAGGGGGACACAGCTGAGAGAGAGAGAGAAAGAGGGAGAGGGACAGAGAGAGAAAAAGTCCGACTAGGGAACCTTGTGTCTCCGAACGACACAGATAAATAAAAGGGCCCGAAGATTCTGGGTGCGCTCTCCCTCGGGTTCCGTCCGAGGACACCGGATGTATCTGCCACGTTCAAAGAACAGAACTCTGAAATAATCGAAAGGCACATTTGGTTCCTTATAGTCGGAGAAAAGAGGAGATAAAAAAGTGATATAATAAGAAGGAGTTAGAGAGAAATTTAAAGATTAATTAGAGAGAAATTAGCGACTGAGGTAGGGACGAAGTTTGAAGGACCTAGGTAACCCCGACCCGGGACCGTTATAGATCTATCTATAGATCTATCTATCAAAGTAGATCCCAAGGTGGAGAGATAAGAAATGACAAAACCAACTTCTCCGAACAGGATCCCTGGGTTTTACACATTACTACTATTTACCTCCATCTAATACTAGTAGTGTTATCTATTTTTCCTCTTGGAGAGATTGTGAATAAAACACTCACTTCTAAACATAGACTTAAACACAAATTGTCTTTTCATTATCAGATGTACACTTTAAAAATACGAGGTGTTTAAAAGTTTCTTATGTTGAATATATTGGTTTATTTAAAACAGCAAAATTTCAAATGTACCCACTGAGGTGAGTGTTTAATAATTGGTGAAATATACTCAAAATCTAAAAATTTTAAAATAAAATTACATTTTGATTTTTTAGAACACTTATAAGAAAGATATAAAGTCTTAGGATGACAATGAAATTTCACGTCGAGGAGGTATCTAGGTCGTAACTATCTCCAAAGGAGAGACTAAAAGTTAAGAGAGAGAGAGAGAGAGTGTGTGTGGTCCATATAGACATCGTGGGAGTGTGATGAATTTTACTTTAATGAGATACCATCACAATCAGCGAGTCAACACAGGTTGAGAAACACCGGGGTACCTGACATCGGACTGTCCAAGGAGATAAGTACCTTAAGAGGACCGTTCTTATGACATCACTCATTGCTAAGGGAAGAGGTTCCCGAGAAGGATTGGGTCCCTGACTCGGATCCAGAGGACATAACGTCCGTCTAAGAAATGATGGACTCGTTGTTCCCATCGGGGGTTTACTGTGAAATACGTGACAATAGAACTTTGTTCTGACGGACCCGGGTTTAGGACTTAGATGATATATAATAGAGACACCGTAAATAGTACACTGAAGTTAAAAAACACGGAGTCCGATAAGGAAACATTTGACACTCGATATTATCATATTGAAGGTATTTTATATCATCACTTTTTAGCTTGATTATGTATTTTACATGACTTTTAGTATAGATTTTACGATATTTGTTATTTACAATTAGTAATACTAATGATATAATAATCCATATCACGGTAACAATTATAGAGATGAATGTACGTGACTTTTCCTACTTTTGATTATGACTGGTTTATAATCGACTCATTTTCTAAGACAAAATACACGAGAGTACGAAATAAGTGCAAGAGAACATTTGTCAGTGATTCTTTATTTCAAACAGATATAAAGTTCAATATACACTACTAGTGTCTACATGAAGGTGTATGCATTTACAAGTTTATTACCTTGTCTCGATAATAGATCATCCTTATACTTGTTATTCTTTTAAAACTATACAAATTTTTTAAAGTGAGAGTATAATGTGTCTTAAGATTATTCGATGATTAAAATAAAGAGAATTAAAAATAGGTAAAGATAGATATCTAGAGAGAATTACTATATATTTTTATATATCGTTCTCTTTACCCTTTATACCATTATAGTCATTATTCGTGAAGGGTGTACGAGTCGTGAGATAAGTCAATGAAAGTCGTAACACAATAAATTACAATAAAATAAAATCAATTGTGATAGATCTGATAATGACTAGTGAATAACCACAATTTTCCGTTCCTTTGATTCCGAATCTCTCATTCAGTAAATATATTACTATGTCTTTTTCACGGTTTCGATACTAATCTTAGGTCCGAGAAATTGTAGTTTCCGGTTTAAGAATTCGTATTCTGTTTAGATTTACAAATGTAAGATTCTATCATTCATCATGTTGGGGATTTAAGAGGTATAGACTTAACATGACACTTTAATCTGTTATCGAGATTCCTCAGTTGACTTTCGAAGCATCTTTTTAACGGGATAAAACTTACGTTGGAGAGAAGATTTATTAGAGTTTTTCCTGTTGGTCAACAAGTCAGATGTGAAATAATCAGGAATTTTTTTTAACAGTACGGACCTAAGTCACCACGACGTTAACGTAATTATTCATGTCCTATATTTTTGACAAAATTTTAAGAATAACGAGAAATTTTTGTTTGTATAAAATTATCCTACCTTGAACAGTGAATGTTCCCCTTTAAAGGTCGTATATAAAAAAGAACAGTACTACGTCGAGAGAGAAAACAAAGTCATAAAGTCTTTTGACAGATATCCGTTTACTCTTGGCCCTCTGGTGTCGTCCCAACTATAATTCTCCCTCCGTCAGTTTAGGGTAAGGTTAGAGAAGTAAAGTCAGTCGTGAAACGAAGTTTCATACTGACTCTAGTAACTTTATACTAATAACATTACGATCTGAGTAGACGTCGTTCTAGTCGAAATAATTCCTTTGGTTTAAGAAGTGTCCTTTTCTCTGTATAATTACTACAACTTGGGAACTATAGTTTCCTTAATCCACTATTGAGTTCACTGAACTTTTAAGTCACTAATTACATACACTCACGATATTCATGATAGAAGTAGAAATGCCGAAAACACTTAATATGGTGAAGTCTCGGTTCCTCCTTCACCTGTGTAAAAGAGAAACGGTTTCTAATTGGAGTCAAACAGAAGTAGAGGAAGTACGTTTTCTCCATAACGAATATAGTAATTACCATTAAAGACTTATAGTCTGTGACACCGTTTAAACTTAGTAATGAGTCTATTTTACAGGGAAAGATGAGACGACACTGGTATTTATTTACAATTATAATTGGGAATCTTTAAAATAGACTTTAAATTCTTTTTGTCCCTTAAAGATCATAAACTTAGAAGAAGAGTCACTTTATGAGAAATATGGTATCGAAAACCAAGCATCTCATTTTACGTGTATTGGTAGACTAGAGTCTTGATATAAAGGTACTTCTCGTCAGTGTTTCGTCACAACACACTAATTTGGTTACAAAAGTCTTGTGGTTGTTTTTAAAGTCAAATATTATACTTGCATAAAACGGAGTTTGTAACCTGTATAACGACAAAACAAATAGAGGCAGAGAGGTTTTGTGAACGACGAAGTAATTCCAACTATTATTTTTGTTTATATATATATATATATATATATATATATATATATATAAATCGATAATAGAGGAGTGTAAAGAGGAACTGGTAGATGAAACGGTCAAGGAGTCCCTTATTCTAATTCAGTAGATCTAAAATGGCCAACGTAAATAGGGTAATAAACGGAGTCTCTGAAGTGATGGAGTTCGACCGAGATTTCGTAGTTGAAGACAAGTATGGGATGATAGTAATCGAAATGAGGAAGTGGTGATTTACGTCTATAGACTCATGGAGGTATATGTATTACACCGTAGTAACTTTAATGTGTGAAATCAAACTTCGAGTATATACGTATCACTAGACAGTATATGTTAGTTGTCAGACTTTCGATTCAGGAATAAAGGATATTCTTGTTATCTTTACAATGTGTTTTGATTAAGTTTTAAAAAAAATTTAAATTAAGGTACAAAACACGTATAAAATGGTTGGAAAACAAATGACTCGTTAGTCTTTTCTGACTTTTTTCTTTTTTTTTTTTTCTTCATATCCAACCAGGTGGAGAGAGAAAGGAAGATATAATAATTAAAGTTGTCTTCAACCAATTACTTCCCTTCATTATTCTCTGTCATAGTATATAAAAAAATGGAAAAGTATGACAAGTGCCCAAAGAGTTCCGTTCTTATGACTCCACAAAACAGTAAGGGAAGAGGTCACCTGGTGTAAAACAGTCTTGAGAGGTGGTACTGGGTAGGTAGAACCCACCGGGACGTACCGTACCGTGTATCAAAGTAACTCAATCTGTTCGAAACCCGGTACACTAGTCAAACTAATCAAAAGACACTAATACCAAAAGTAAGACAGACGGGAGACGGTCTATTCTCATTCTCCGAATAACTTTGAAGGACCACCCTCTCTGACTGACCTCCTTGAACCAGAACAAGACTACCCACCCCGGTACGAGTAAAGTCAAATCAAGTCAAACCTCTTCCTTTACCGTTGGGTGAGGTCATGGAAACGGGCCTTTTAGGGTACCTGTCTCGTCGGCCATCCGATGTCAGGTACCCCAGTGTTTCTCAGCCTGTTCTGACTCGCTGAAGTGAAAGTGAGTCGACGAGTCAGTACAGACTGAGAAACACTGGGGTACCTTACGTCGGGAGGTCCGGAGGAACAGTTAGTTGAGGGTCTCAAATGAGCTTGAGTACAGGTAACTCAGCTACTATGGTAGGTTGGTATAGTAGGAGACAACAGAGGGAGAGGAGGACGGAAGTTAGAAAGGGTTGTAGTCCCAGAAAAGTTTTCTCAGTCGAAAAACGTAGAATAATGAAGGGAAGTAATTGGTTGAATACACCGGTTTCATGACCTCAAAGTCGAAGTTGTAGTCAGGAAGATTACTTGTAAGTCCTGAGTAAAGGAAATCCTACCTGACCAACCTAAAGGAACGTCAGGTTTCCTGAAAGTTCTCAAAAGAGGTTGTAGTGTCAAGTTTTCGTAGTTAAGAAACCACGAGTCGAAAGAAACGACCCGGTCCGAGTCATTTAAACTTAGGTTAAAAGACAACTACCCGTCCCGACACAAGGGAGGGACAACAAACTGAACTCTGGTTTGACACCATCTCTATTACTTCTTTTACCGGTGGAGGAAGTTTTCCAGGACACACACGTGACGACGTGAGTCACGGGACTGGGACATCGTCCGGTGGTGGTTTGTTTTGGAGATTGTCTGAGTGTCTGTGAGTGTCCGTTCAGACCCAGTCAGAAAACACCCCAGTTTATCGACTTTTTTCTTCTCTTCACTTTCGGTTTCCTCTTTTCCTTTCTATGTGTAAACTTACGTCTGAAGGTTTCTTACCGTCCCTCTCTATTCTTTCGGAAGAAGTCACTAGTTCCTTTTCTTATCTTACCCTTTCTGATCTCTAGAGAAGTTCTTTTAATCTCTATGGTTCCCTTTTCAAGTACATTTCTACCCGTGTTACTTCCTGTCTTTAATATACCTGGATTGTCTTCGTCTGTTATAATTCTTTTACACGGTTCTTCTGTGCCTTCTTGATATGTTTTTTCTAGAAGTACTGGGTCTATTGGTGGTACCATAATAGTGGGTGGATCTCGGTCTGTAGGACCTTACCCTTCAGTTCACCCGGGATCCCTCGTAGAGATACTTGTTTCGATCACCTCCACTACCTTAAGGTCAACCTCATAAAGTTTAGAACTCTCTACTACGACACTTTCACGACGTGAGTTATATGGTCGTTTAAACCTTTTGAGTCGTCACTGGTATCCTAATCTTCTCCAGTCAAAAGGAAGGTTAGGGTTTCTTTCCGTTACGGTTTGTTACGAGTTTGATAACGTGTTCACGTGAGTAGAGTGTGCGATCATTTCATTACGAGTTTTAAGACGTTCGATCCGAAGTCGTCATGTACTTGACACTCGAAGGTCTACAAGTTCGACCTAAATCTTTTCCGTCTTCTTGGTCTCTACTTTACTGGTTGTAGGAGACCTAATAGTTTTTTCGTCCTCTCAAGGTTTTTTTGTAGAAGACAAATAACTGATACGGTTTCGAAAACTGACACACCTAGTGTTATTTTACACCTTTTAAGACTTTCTCTACCCTTATGGTCCGGTAGACTGGACGGGGACTCTTTAAACATAAGTCCAGTTCTTTGTTATCTTGACTTGTGCCTCGTTGTATGACCAAGGTTCAGTCCTTGTCTCATGTAGTTCCGAGATATAACAGTGGGACGAATAAATTAAAAATACGTCTCACATAGTATACTTTAGGACTCGACCTACTTCGTGTTCGACCTTAGTTCTAAAGGTCCTATTTATAGTTATTGGAGTCCATACGTCTACTGTGGTGAGTATACCGTCTTTCACTTCTTCTTGATTTCCCGAATAACTACTTTCACTTTCTCCTCTCACTTTTTCAACCGAATTTTGAGTTGATTCTAGTACTGTAGAACAGGGTGGTGAAGTACCGTTTATCTACCCTTTGTAACCTTTGTCACCGTCTGAAATAAAACCCCCCCAGTTTTTAGGGACGTCTACTACTGACGACGGTACTTTAATTTTTTACTAACGAGGAACCTCCTTTTCGATACTGGTTAGATCTGTCGTATAATTTTTCGTCTCTGTAATAAAAGGTTGTTTCCAGGAAAATCATTTTCGATACCAAAAAGGTCATCAGTACATACCTACACTCTTAACCTCATATTTCTTTCGACTCCCGGTTTCTTAATTACGAAAACTTGACACTACAACCTCTTCTGAGAACTCTCAGGGAACCTGACGTTCCTCTAGGTTGGTCAGTTAGGATTTCCTTTAGTCAGGACTTATAAGTAACCTTTCTAACTATGACTTCGACTTTGAGATTATGAAAACGGTGGAAGACCCTTCTTGACTGAGTAACCTTTTCTGGGACTACGACCCTTTTTTACTTCCACCCTCTTCTTTCCTTACTGTCTTCTACTCTACTAACCTACCGTAGTGGCTGAGCTACCTGTAATCAGACTCGTTCGAGACCCTCAACCACTACCTATGTCTTCGGACCGTATAACGTCAGGTACCCAACGTTTCTCAGTCTGTACTAACTTCTTGTCTTGACTGACTTAACTCGTATTCAGTTTTTCTGTATTATCAGAAGAAACCAGTAAGTACGAAGAATCTTATACTACTTGTAAAAAAGTAAGTTTTCTTCACTCACGACCAAACTTAACTTTCGTCCTGAATAATGCCGAGAGACAACCTGGTATTTCTTACTACGATTTCTTAACTACGAAAGTTTAACACCACGACCTCTACTGAGAACTCTCAGGGAAACCACCATTCCTCTAGTTTAGATAGTTATGATTTCCTTTAGTTGGGAAAGTTCACTACCTTCCTGAATACGATTTCGACTTCGAGGTTATGAAATTGGTGGTCTACACTTTTCGGTTAAGCAATCTTTTCTAGACTACGACCCTTTCTAACTTCCGTTTTCCTCTTTCCCCTTCGTCTCTTACTTAACAATCTATTGTAGTAACTTTACCGATACTCCAACTCGTTTGAAACCTTCTATTACTTCTTGTCACTTCGGTCCCACGACGTCATCTACCTGAACATTTCTCAGCCTGTACTGAATTGCTGATCTTGTTATTGTTAGTCCCAACAGGTGTGGGAGTAAATCAGTCAATATATACATTGTACCCGAAGGGTCCACGAGTCACCATTTCTTAAGAGGACGGTTACGTCCTCTGTGTCCTTTAAGCTCAAACTAGGGACCCAGTCCTTCTAGGGGACTCCCTTTACCGTTGGGTGAGGTCATAAGAACGGACCCTTTAAGGTACCTGTTCCATCGGACCGGCAGACGTCAGGTACACCATTCTTTCTCTTCCTGTGCTGATTCACTGACTCGTACGTACTTGTATATACATTGTATAACATAGACCATATTCGAGATTAGAGGTTATTCTACCGTAAACCTCTACGTCGGAAACCCCTTGTCTCACTTTACATAGTACTTCTACACTAAGGGTACTACACTGATCATGGAAATGTTCTTTTCCTTTTCCGCTTCGAGACACACAAAAAGACGATGTCTTCCTGTGTCAACCTTCCGTTTTTAGACGTTCAGTCTCAGGAGAGATCTTGGACTAGGACGACCGAAGGACTAAGGTACTGATATCGGTCGTCTTGACAATCTATTAAAAAAAAGATAACAAATTCGTCCCGAAGGGACCACGGGGGTGGGGGTAGAGTCAGGTATCATAAAACAATATTATCGGAATTACCTTATTCCGTGTAAGGAATAAAACAATATTATCGGAATTACCTTATTCATGTGTAATGGAACATGAGTCAACAACAAGTTAACAAGTCATCACAGACTTAGAAACGCTGGTGTGCCTGACGTCATCGGTCCGAAGGGACAGGTAGTGGTAAAGGGCCTCGAACGAGTTTAAGTACAGGTAACTCAGCCACTACGTTTCTTTGGTAGAGTAGGAGACAAGAGTGGAAGACGAGGACGGAAGTTAGAAAGGGTCGTAGTCCTAGAAAAGATTACTCAACCGAAAAGTGTATTCCACCGGTTTCATAACCTCAAAGTCCAAGTCGTAGTCAGGAATATTACTTATCAGTCCAACTAAAGGAAATCCTAACTGACCAAATTAGAGGAACGTTGATTCCCTGAGAGTTCTTAGAGGAAGTTTTGGTGTCAAGTTTTCGTAGTAAAGAAACTATGAGTCTGAAGAAATACCAGGTTGAGAATGTAGGTATGTACCGATCACCTCTTTAGTATCGAAAATGATATCCCTGGAAACGGTCGTTTCACTACGGAGACGAAAAATTATGTGACAGATCCAAACCGTATCGAAAAAAAGGCTCCTCATTCTCAAAAAAAATTAAAATATCGACGTCAGTGGTAGACGTCACTAAAACCTCGGGTTCTTTTATTTTAGACAAGACAAAGGTAACAAAGGGGTAGACAAACGGTACTTCACTACCCTGGTCTACGGTACTAGGATCAAAAAACTTACAACTCAACATTCGGTTGAAAAAGTGAGAGGAGAAAGTGAAAGTAGTTCTCCGAGAAATCAAGGAGAAGTGAAAGACGGTATTCCCACCAAAGTAGAGGTATAGACTCCAATGAGTCAACCCACGACGATTTGAGGGTCCACAAAACTATGTTACCTCGACATTCGAGTACCCTGTAACATTTGTGAGATACGTATACCTTGTCATCCCTAGTCCCCCATGTGTATAACGTATGTAGATCATGCAAGTGTGTTACTAGGGAACAGGGTAGTTGAAATGAATTTTTTGTATTTAAATTTTATTTTGATAATTCTTAAAGTTCCTCGTAATTGGTTTAAATCTCGGGATTCTCACCCCGGGATACACTGACGTGTCCAACGTGTGAGTACTTCAACCGGGACTCACAAAAGTGACATATACCTTGACTTCTTATAGTTCTTGATAGAACTTCCTTCGTGACTATGATTGGATCTTATATTTATAATGTACAGTCCTATTTTTGATAGGGTTTTATTTATTACCATTTTTAATCCCAGTAAAATTCTCCTTCATAAAAACTTAGTGTCAAATTGTCTCTTCACATAATCTATTAAGATGGTTTCCATCTTTGTATATCATAGATTCTTTCAGTAAATTTTTATAAAACATATAATTTTTATGAATATTCTTTATGACACATAAATAAAGATTGTTGATAAGGATAATATGTAAAAAGTGGGTTCGTAGAAGATATTAAGAAACAGTAATTGACTAAGGTGGGTTATAAATCCACTGGACTTTTATTACATAAAACCCCTTCTCCATATGTTATATTTGTATATCCAGAATCATAAAAAGATTTCGAAATCAAGTCTATGTACAAAATACTTAGGTACATTACATATAATACGTAGGTAAATTCGGTGTGAAATTAGAAAAAGACAAGGAGATCATTGTCAGACTTGAGAAATGAGAGTCTTCCATTTAATAAATCAAGACACCAATCAGGACGTACGGAATAGTACAGGAATCAAATTAAATCCAAGATTTATTTACGGACTAAGTTAATTAACAAAAATAAAATATAGTAAACTTCGGATTAGTATACTGGAAATTGGTAATGAAATTCTATTACTAGAAAATAAGTAATTTAATTAAAAAACGTTAAAATAAACGTAAACAATTAGTAACATGTGACAAAATAAATACTTCAATATAAAAGACAAATATTTTAGTATTGTTGTTATTATATTTTTTGTTATTGGGGTCGTAATTCGTCTGCTGTTAAAAAAAAAAGGACTAGTAAACTGTATAAACCCTAACCAACGTCAGTTGAATGAATTAATTTTTTGACTCGTTTGAAATTATATTTTATTATCTACAACAAACGTAACAACATCGGTGCGTAAGGCCCTTTGTTTGAGTGAGTCTTCCTGTTACGTCTACCACCTCTCGTCGAATAATGTGGTCGCCCGGGTTCCGTCTCAGAGGAGAATCGGTTCCTGGGACTGGTTAAAAACACTTTTAGGATATATGGGATTCACATGAACGAGTTTAGGTGGAGAGGTTTAAAGAACTTTGATCAGACTTCAATTGGGTACTAAGTATACGGAATTCGGATCCATCAATTGTCACCTGTTAATAGTTATCCGGACACCAGTATGGGGTGATTCGTATTATCTTAAATACTAAGATAAACCAATGTGTCTATTAATCCCATAACAAAATCCGTTGCCTCTTAGATCCATACCCGGGACCCCGAGAAGGTAGACCCCCCGAACCAAAAGGTCAACCATACAACAAAGGTATCTATGGCCCGTATATCGAGTTTCAGGTCAGTTCGGGTTCTACGTCAGGACGAAAGTTTTACGTCAGACAACACAGACAAAGGAGGAAGTCGTACTCGTTGTCAAAGATCCTTAACCATAAAGAGTTTCTGGTCTACTTTGAACAGCGATTAGTAACAATGTTGTTTTGATTCATAGAAACGAAACAGGTGTCTTTCAAAGTTTCTTTATAAGTAGTTTTTTCCCTCTTCCCTCTTTCTTTAAATTTTTTAGTACATATCAGGGTTTGTTTCGATTTTTTTGTCCTTTTTATTTTCAGTCTCGATCTTTCTAGTTTATTTACCTCTAACTGTTAACTCTATATTTAGACCTCTTTTTTTAGTGTCGAGAATACGGAACTACTCTTCCCTTCATAAGTATAGTATACGGAAACCTTAAAATTAGTCAGAAAACTTTTACTCGCATATTCACCTTTTCGTTATTGTTTCCGTTGGATTTTTACTTTATTGTATTAAGTACGTTTTGACCAAAACCTTTACGTGAGTTTTGAGTGAAAAGATAAGTACAAGACACTATGATCTTTATAAAATCGAGTATAAAGGGTCAAAGTTTTATAAAAACGAGTAAACATGAATGATCTGTCAATCATTAGTACTAACAAGTAAGGTACAGTGAATGATATCCTCATTCTTATAAACAAAAATTCCCGGGAGAAGTTATCTCATGACTCAGTCAAAACTTACTTCGATTAGATGGTCCTACGGTTCCCTTATAGACTTTTCTTTGAAAACAATGAAGGTTTACTAAACCGTAGTTATTGTATTAAATCTGTAGTGAGTTTTACATAAGAACTTGGTAGACTTAAAGACAATAGACAGACGAAATTAAGGGTAGGGATCGGAGGGAGGATCCGTCGAAAACAGATGTAACTTCAGCAATGATAAGTTACCAAGAGTAATAAGTTATAAATCGAACAAAGAATGGAGTTGAGTACGAACTAAGACGACCAGATCGGATGAAAAACGAAGGAGTAATCTTGAGATTACAGTAAACAATTGTTAACTAGTTGTCCTAGGTTGTTGTTTGTCATGGTTTTGAGTAGGTCATGGAGAGAACACCTAGTTCTCACGGTAACTATAAATATTTACATGATAGTAACGTGTTTTAAAACTAAAGGTTCATTTAGTAGGTCACTGTCTTTACATACAGAACTCTCATCATTTTTTGTCTTTTACGAGACGAAGATGAAAATCACAGATCCTCAAATAAAGGTTAACACCAATTCCAATAGAGAATTTTGGATTTCAGTGAAAAAGTGAGGAGTGTAAAAATGTAGAGTGAATCTCAAAATAATTTCAAATTTAAGAATAATACTAAGTATTCTAAGACATAATAGAACAGAAGATAGTGGTTAGACTTTGATAAAGGGTGACGAGAAGAAGTCAGATCGATTTTTTCTAAGAAACTACAGGAAACATGTGTATTATGTGTGAGAATATAATTCTGGAAATATAAATTATAAAAGAAACAGAGTTTACGAAGAGGGTGTCAACGGGATGTCTACCGACGGTCAGAGTTCAGAAAGTCCTGAAGGTAGTTTATTGCAGAGATCTACCGAAAGACACTAAGAGATTTGAGACGAGACGTTATTAAAAATAGAGAGGAAGAAAATAAACAAGTATGATAAATATTGGTTTATAATGGAATATATAAAATAAATGGACAGAAAAGGAGGGTATATGTGATACAAAATTCTTAAGTTAATATTAACGAAATGTTACAACACAATTAAAAACGACATTTTGGTTCACTTAGTCGATATACGTATGTATATAGGGGAAGGAGAACCTAGAGGGAAGGAGGTAGGGTGTATAGATCTAGTGGTGTCTCGTGGCGTGACTCGAGGGACGTAATATGTAGTCCAAGGGTGATCCACCAAATGTGTATCGTCACGTGTACAGTTAGGGTTAGAGACTTAATTAAAGTTGTGAGAAGGAGGGGTGGGTACAGGTGTTCAGGTAAGAGATATAGACGTAGAGATAAGGACGGAGGTTTGTCCAATTAAACATGGTAAAAAGGTTTATCCTTTTCCTCATACAGTTCCGACATATAACAGTGGGACGAATAAAATTGAATATACTTCTCATATAATACTCTTTGCGACCCCACCTACTTCGTGTTCGACCTTAGTTCTAACGACTCCTTTTATAGTCATTAGAGTCTATACGTCTACTGTGGTGGAAATACCGTCTTTCACTTCTTTTTGATTTCTCGAAGAACTACTTTCACTTTCTCCTCACACTTTTTCAACCGAATTTCGAGCTGTAAGTCTTTTGATTCTAGTACCGTAGGTCAGGGTAGTGAAATACCGTTTATCTACCCCTTTGTCACCTTTGTCACAGTCTGAAATAAAACCTCCCAAGGCTTTAGTGACGTCTACCGCTGACGTCGATACTTTAATTTTCTACGAATAAGAAACCTTCCTTTCAATACTGGTTGGGTCTGTCGTATAATTTTTCGTCTCTGTTATGAAACAGTTGTTTCCAAGTAGATCAGTTCCGATACCAAAAAGGTCATCAGTACATACCTACACTTTCGACCTGATATTTCTTTCGACTCGCGACCTCTTAACTACGAAAACTTGACACCACAACCTCTTCTGAGAACTCTCAGAGAACCTGACGTTCCTCTAGGTTGGTCAGGTAGGATTTCCTCTAGTCGGGACCTACAAGTAACCTTCCGTACCACAACTTCGACGTTGAGGTTATGAAACCGGTGGACTACTCTTCTCGACTGAGAAAACTTTTCTGGGACTACGACCCTTTCTAAATCCCGTCCTCCTCTTCCCCTACTGTCTCCTAAACTACCAACCTATCGTAGTGACTGAGTTACTTGTAATCAAACCCATTTGAGGTCCTTAACCACTACCTGTCCCTCCGGACCACACGACGTCAAGTACCCCAGCGTTTCTTAACCTGTGCTGACTCACTGACTTGATATGGCTTATCTACTTGTAGATTAAATTTTTCAACTTACAGGTAGATTATAAACATGTGTTTCGAGGACCTTTATAAAGTCATTATCTGTTACACCAGACCGAATATTAAATCATTACGGACAAAACTTCTTTAAAGTGTGTTTATTACGGTGTTGGAAACAGTGGTCTCGTATCGACCTATATACGTCGTAACAAAGGTTATTATGTGAACGGACAAATAATTAAATCGACTTCATTTCTTTCTATAATTTCAAGTTAAAGGTTTTGTAAGAAGGATAATCAAAAAAAGGAGGGGTACTACTCAGGATATCTTTGGTGACCTAAGTGACACCAATTTCTAATTGCGAAGTCTTTTTTTATGGAGATTAAGTACTTAGTTATTCCCGACGGTAAATGGGAAATATAAGACGGGTGGGTACTCTTTCCATATAAGTTATTTCGTCCTTGAACGACCCTCCCTCCTACACGTCTTCTGATCTACATCTTTAACTCTTTTTCACAACTTTTCCTTGTTGTTAGAACTCATGTTAGTACTCACACAAGTTCAACAGAAGACCGGATCAATATCACTGAATATCGTGTCAGAACCCACATTCTTTTATCTCCTTTGTCCGTAGTTTCTTAACGTAGAAAACAAGATACATATTGTATCATTTTTTTTTTTTCGTGTGCCTCCTTGAGTGTATTATCCCCTTATATGAAGAGAAAAATCGTTAAAATACAGATCTTACAAATCTTGAGTCTGTTTCTTAACAAGAAGGTTTGAGTCTTTGTCCTTTCAGAGTATAACGGCAATTATCACCTCAGTTGTACTCACTACACTTGCAATGGAGTCATGTTTATAGAGCGGTCTGTCACTCACTTATTACTAGACTCATGTCGCTTCTTCACCATTTGTTATTTACTTCTTTCTTTATTACTCAGCTTCGATAAACGTTCGTGTGTACTTCATAAAGTCAGTGAGGATTTAAACTTTTCTATTTACACTAAGACTACAAAGACCGATTAAAACAAACCTTTACTACTCGAACCCTGAATGTTATAATGTTTGATAATATGATTCGTAGAACATTCTTCGTTAGGTTTCCTGTCTTTTTTCCGTCCCTTAGTGTACCTTTATACTACTACTGGTCCTTTCCCACATCCTCCTTTTGTTTTCGTTTGAAGAGAAGCGAACAAAAGTCTCATTAAATAGAAGATCCACCACATAGTTAAGTGTCCTACTAGGACTCCGAAGTATCGAATTTTTACTCCTAAATGTTGTTCCAAAGTTATTTAGATCGAATGTAAAAAAAAAAAATTTGTCGTAGGTGGAATTGCCGACTTAGACTTTTATTTTACTTGAAACAAGATTCAAGAACAGTATCTAGATAAATCAATATGGAAGGTCAGGAGGTTTGATTAATAGTAGTTGGTATTTTTAGTTGAAAACAGTACGGACTACTAAATCGTACATAATTAAAAACATAACTCATATAATAGAGTAGGAAACTCTTCTTTGTTAAATCATATTTTTTGTTTCTGAAAAGAGTTCACTGAAAAATTATGCACACGGACCTACTAAGAACATGAATATTAAAGGTGATATTATAAGTAAATAGACGTCTTTAGACCAAATAAAATACGTACAATGTACCTCTCTCTAACTTTTTAATTAGTGAAATTGTATATATAAGAATAACCTATAACACTACCATAGACAATGAGAAGTTGTCTGTGAAGTCCTTTATCCACTTCATGGTTTCTTATTTATATGTCATTGAAAGTTACACGATCTACACCTCATTTACATTCAACACTTCATCTTACTATCCTTACTTTTCAGTTTTCACACACATTAGTAAAAAAAGTTTGTCACTTTTTTATTCTTAAATATTTTAACACCAATATCTACAAATCCTCAACGAACAAAAGAAAGAGGGTATAGCTAAAGAGTGAATTGAATCCACTTTATTCTTACACAATAGAATATGAACATAGGAATCCGAGTTTTAATTACCTCTTACTATAAATAACTTTACTATTTTTTTATACGTTATGCATATTAATTCATACATGTCGTGAAGTTTCAGATTTCCTCTTTTACTTTATATATATGTTAGAGATGTCCTTATCAGTTGACTTCTCTTATAAAAGATAAGGACCGGCATCTGAACGGAATGGTAATCTAATCAGTTATTTCCTTTCTTCTCTTAGACGTATAAACGGGAGATAATGGGATCACGGCGATTAAAAAAAAAAGCAATTAAGAATTTTCAGGTGAAGTTTACAAATGTACTCAACTTTGAGGGACTAAAGATGTAGTAGTAGGGATGGAGAAAGTCAAACGTAACATAAAACGTTGGTGATTTGATCTGAAAGAATTTTAATACTCTGATGTGTGTCTCTCCATTTATTTAAATTTAATTTATTTTTTTTCTGTCTATTGGACTTCTTACACATGAACTTTAAATATTTTTAGGTGACAGGTAAGCTGAAATATCTTATAAAAATCTTTTGATACTTTTCGTTCAAAATACAAGGACAATGGTATCTAAATGATAATTCGAAGGACAAATAAAAACTTACAAATTAGGGTGAACCTTTTCTGTTATGTATTTAGACTTATTAACCCTCTCTGTTATTTATTTAGTTTTATTAACGAATTTATAAACACTTTTTATACACGAAAATAAGAAAAAATCCAAATTGTTCTAACACAAAAATTCATCGAAAGTTAATTATTTATTCAATCATTATAAAAGTTCATATCATTAGATAATATATCTTTGTATATATATTGGAGATTAAACAAACAAACAAACAAATTAATTTTTTACTAAACCGTTTACACCGTTTATATGCAATCATCTTTCGTTCAGACTTAAAGAGTGTATAGTTCATAATTGAGTACGATTTTTATCTGAAACCCTTTCCTCTCTTTACCCCGTTAACAATCTGAGGAAGTGTAGACTTACGACAGCGAAACGTTGTCAGTCACGTGGGAAAGTCTTCGTCTTGAAAGTAGATATCTGAATCTCAACAGTAGTGTCAGGTTTAAGACTAGTTTAAGACTAAAATTTAACGAGAATAAGACTGGTTGTCGACGATAAAGACCACCATAGCCATGAAGAACCTTGTCATGACAGCGAAGTCGTAGTTATAAAAGAGAACGTTCAACTACCCTTTCTTAAGAAAATTTATCTTCTCTAAAACAAATTTTGATTCGAACGTCCCTCTTTATAGTTATGGAGTCTATACGTCTACTGTAGTGGGAATACCGTCTTTCACTTCTTCTTGATTTCTCGGAACACTACTTTCACTTTCTCCTCTCACTTTTTCAACCGAATTTCGAGCTGTAAGTCTTTTGATTCTAGTACCGTAGACCAGGGTAGTAAAATACCGTTTATCTACCCCTTTGTCACCTTTGTCACCGACTGAAAATAATAAGACCCGAGGTTTTGAAGTCTACCGCTAACGTCGGTACTTTAATTTTCTACAAATGAGGAACCTTCCATTCGATACTGGTTGGATCTGTCGTATAATTTTTCCTCTCTGTAATGTAACAGTTGTTTCCAGGTAGATCAGTTCCGATACCAAAAAGGTCATCAGTACATACCTACACTTTCGACCTGATGTTTCTTTAGACTCGTGACTTCTTAACTACGAAAGCTTGATACCACAACCTCTTCTGAGAACTCTCAGGGAACCTGACGTTCCTCTAGGTTGGTCAGGTAAGATTTCTTCTAGTCAGGACCTACAAGTAACCTTCCGTACTACAACTTCGAAGTTGAGGTTATGAAATCGGTGGACTACGTTTCTCGACTGAATAAACTTTTCTGGGAGTACCACCCTTTCTAAATCCCATCCTCCTCTTCCCCTGCTGTCTCCTACTCTACCAACCTACCGTAATGGCTGAGTTACCTGTACCCAAACCTATCTGAGTGCCTCAACCACTACCTGTCCCTCCGGACCGTTGGACACCAAGTACCCTAGTGTTTCTCAGTCTCTATTGACTCGCTGACTTGGCTTGATGTGGTAGAGATAAGGACGACTCTATATGTCTCACCGATCATTTATCAAGAACACTATGCAATCGTGTGCAATTTAAAGTAAACATAGGTGCTAAGGTAATACAACAGAGGAATTCTTGAACCGGGGTATAAGAAATTAAATTACTTGATTAAAAAGACAATTACGTATAAAGTTCTAGTATTTATTCACATGTTTTACCCGTTAATAATGACGGCACAGATCGAGGAAAGACATCGTCTTAAAATAAAATATCAAAAGATCCTTGCACTATGTGTCAGTTTCCGTCTTTTTTTAGGATGAAGAAACTTACAAGTAGACGTTTCAATATCGAAATGACAGATTTCGACTCTTTTTGTCTGGTTAAGAGAAACTCGAGTAACCGGTTTTCGATGAAAAAAGGACACCGACTAATAGTTTTTCTATTAAAAGACTTACTTGAAGGTATCAAAAAGGGGTCTACTTTCAGAGGAGGGAAGGTGGGAGAGGAAGAAGGTCGAGAGTGACCTAAATCAACATTCCTGTACCACTTCCTTTTATAACTTTTTTTTGAAAGTTTGATGAATATTCGGTTGTCCTTTCAAGTCAGTTAAGTCAAGTCAGCGAGCCAGCACAGGTTGAGAAACGTTGGGGTATTTAGTGTCTTGCGGTCCGGCGGGACAAGTAGTGGTTGAGAGCCTCAAGTGAGTCTGAGTGCAGGCAGCTCAGTCACTACGGTAGGTCGGTAGAGTAGGAGACAGCAGGGGAAGAGGAGGACGGGGGTTAGGGAGGGTTGTAGTTTCAGAAAAGGTTACTCAGTCGAGAAGGGTACTCCGCCGGTTTCATGACCTCAAAGTCGAAATCGTAGTAAGGCAGGTTTCTATAAGGTCCCGACTAGAGGAAGTCTTACCTGACCAACCTAGAGCAACGTCAGTTTCCCTGAGAGTTCTCAGAAGAGGTTGTGGTGTCAAGTTTTCGTAGTTAAGAAACCGCGAGTCAGAAGAAGTGTCAAGTCGAGAGTGTAGGTATGTACTGATGACCTTTTTGGTATCGGAACTGATCTACCTGGAATCAACCGTTTCATTACAGAGACGAAAACTTATACGATAGATCCAACCAGTGTTGAAAAGAAGGTTCCTCATTCACAGAAAATTAAAGTACCGACGTCAGTGGTAGACGTCACTAAAACCTCGGGGTTTTTTATTTTTCAGACTGTAACAAAGGTGACAAAGGGGTAGATAAAGGGTACTTCACTACCCTGGTCTACGGTACTAGAAGTAAAAGCCTTACAACTCGAAATTCGGTTGAAAAAGTGAAGAGAAAGTGAAAGTAGTTCTCCGAAAAATCGAGCAGAAGTGAAAGACGGTATTCCCACCACAGTAGACGTATAGACTCTAATAACAATAAAGAGGGTCATTAGAACTAAGGTCGAACACAAAGAAGGTCAGGTCGTAAAGAGTACTACCTGTGACGTATATTCAATTTATTCGTCCCACTGTTGTATTTCGGAACTACATACGGAAAAGGATAAACCTTGGTCAGACAACAAGGTACAGGTCAAGATTGACAACGAAGGACTGGACGTATGTCTAAAGAGTTCTCCGTCCAGTCCAACAGACCATAAGGGTAGAGAGAGTCTTAGAAGGTGTCAAATAACACTAGGCGTGTCAGTTTCCGAAACCGTATCAGTTATTTCTCCTTTATCTACAAAAAGACCTTGAGAGAACGAAAAAGGTACTAGGTCGTCGACAACCGTTAAACTAGAGACCAAGGAGACGAAAAAGATTTTGGTTGAACCTATAGTCCTTTAAGTGCCAAGTGCATAACGACTTCGGACCGAACCTCTTAAAACTCGTAATGAAGTGATCGTACACTCTACTTACGTTAACCTGTTGTTTTTATAAAGTCTTTAGAGTTTTCGACTATTTTGGTGTACTAGACTAAACTTAACGACATTTAACACATTTATAAACTGTTTTCTTCGTATAAATTGATTAAACCAGAAAACTTTTTAAACAGTTTAGTCGTTTCACCTAAAACAACCTTACTTTAGCCACTTATTTTGATCTATTTCAGACTCAACGTTCCTTATTACTCTCTTTCAACTCCTTAACCTCTTCCCTCCTCTATCGCCCGACTGTTGACCCATTTGACTTTTCAAAGTCCTCACCATTTTTACCTCTACTTCAATTTAATTCATCCTATTACCAGTGTATGGAGGATCTAAAAGACCATGTACTTGAGTTTGAGAAGAAACGGAGACCTTTTCAAGAGGAAATTCTAGTTTACTTCACTCTGTCTTCGTCTCAGGAGTCAACACTTCGTCTTTTGGAATTTTAGTTAACGAGTTGAATCGAGGAAATGAAAGTAGAGACTCGAAGGAGAATTAACGTGAACTGAGACAAATAAGTGGTTAAGGGTAAAAGTCTGAAGAGAAAATAAATAGGATGACATTCTTATAGTAGATTTCGTAAACATATAATTAGTTTTTACACTAAACGTACCGGAGATACGGGTCAACGAGTCAACACAGACTGAGAAACGGTAGGATACCTGACAATGGGAGGTCCGACGATACAGGTACTTTAAAAGGTCCGTTCTAATAACCTTACCCAACGACAAAGAAAGAGATCCCTGAAAAGGTCGAGTCCCTAACTTGGGTCAAGAGAATATAGAACACTAAACCGTCCGTTTAAGAAATGGCGACTAGGAGGACCCTTATATACCGGAGATGATGATTCTTCGAACGGGTATAGAACGGGAACCAAAGTGTATTGAGTGGTGTTGAAGGGTCTGACTCCAGAAGGGTACGAAAGTCAAACCCTGTAGACCCGTGTGTACTGATTATAAATATACGGTACTAAGGTTTTAATAATTAAGTATTGTATCCTCTTTTGTCCCTATTTTTCTCGTTAATGATACGACGTGATCTATTCTCCTCCACCTTTAAATTTATATAGACTAATAGAGTACACTCGTATACTGAGTATCCTTACACGTCGAAGGTACGGGAGAGGAATACCTTAATCTTAACTATGGGAGGGTAGTGTTATTACACCAGTAGTTCGTCCTTTGATATGATTTGAAACTATAAGTCTCAAAAATTAACCCTAAAGTAATACATCCACACTAAGTGACTAATTTAGTGACCGGTGTACTAAATTGAGTTAAAGGTCGGGGAATAGGAGGTCCTTTGACCCGATCGAGTCAGGTTTGTCACATTAGTGTATCAGAAAACCCACTGGTCGGAGGTGACATTTCGATAGATCCCAAGTTATCACTTAGTAAGTAATTATATTACACTTTTGACGATAGTGAATCCTTTAAGGTTTTTAAAATCTTTGAGGTACGGTCCTTGGGTCCTGTTTCTGGTCTGTATATAAAGTCAACATGTTAGCGAAATACCCCGAAGAGTCCACCGAGGTACCATTTCTTAGATGGACGGTTACGTCCTCGGTGTCCTCTGTGTCCAAACTAGGGATTCAATCCTTCTAGGGGACCTCCTCCTTCACCGTTGGGTGAGGTCATAAGAACGACCCTATTAGGGACCTGTTTCCTCGGAACGGTAGGTACCCAAAAGATTCTTAGCCTGTTTTGACTCACTGACTCGTACGTACGTGTTATCGAATATAAACAACAAAAATCAATTTATAAAAATGAAAGGGTCGGTCTAGTGGATAAATATAGGAAAAAGATAAAGAGGACCTATTAAACTATCTTTATATCCTTATTGTTTTCATCCCCCGTTAAATGTATATAATCGATTGTCAAAAGTAATATCACTCTATGCGTAAAATAGGAATAAAAAGTTTCCTCTTTTAATTTATTAAACTTCACATCATTTGAACGACTCCACTATGTGACTCCTTCCCTATCCCAAGTATAACTTTGGTCTTGACGACGACGACGATTCTACGAAGTCAGGACAGGCTAAGACACGTCGGGGTATCTACCGTCGGGTAGTCCGAGGGGGCAGGGACCCTAAGAGGTCCGTTCTTGTTACCTCACTCAACGGTAAAGGAAGAGGTTACGTACTTTCACTTTTAACTTTCACTTCAGGGAGTCAGCACAGGCTGAGAATCGCTAGGGTACCTGACGTCGGATGGCCCGAGGTGGAATGTACCCTAAGAGGTCCGTTCTCTTGACCTCACCCAGCGGTAACGGAAGAGACCTTTGGTCTTGATCGACTCGAGTTTAGTATGTATCTCATTCCCAATCTGAATCCACCAGGCAAGGAGGATCCCGAGAATTACCCTCCGACGAAATCACTAATGTAGTTTTGGTTTTTGTTCCTCAAAAGTTTTACGTTTCGAATAGACAGGTACCCTAAGAGGTCCGTTCTTACGACCAGACCCATCGGTAAGGGAAGAGGTCCCCTAGAAGGTCTGGGTCCCTAGTTTGATCTCAGAGGACTTAGACATCCGTCTGAGAAATGGTAGACTCGGTGGTCCCTTTGTGATACAAATTGTCTGTAGGTGGAGGTCGACTTCCAGTTAATAGGTCACATACGACGGTACATTTTTGTGTACGACACCAATTTCTACTCAACGTGGGTTCGTGAAATCAAAGAACCCCTTGTCTTCATCAATGGATCACGACGTTGAGACGAGTATTATCTCTTTGATAACACTTTGAGTCTTTTACAGGAAATCGAGGAAAAAACGATATTTTGTTACTTCGTGTTACACCTTGTGTTAATGAGTCTTTCTTTTTCTTACATAAACTGAATTTAGATACAACTATTCAATAGTCTAAATCTGTACAGAGGCTGAGTCTTTATCACGTAATCTTTGTATATAATAAAAAACTATGAAAAGGTCCGTGAAGAAATTCCCTGAAGGTAATTTTAAAAGTTTTAGGGTGTACAGATATACAAAGTTTTAACGGTATGTGAAAGACTTTATTATTAGACTTCATAAATCTACACGAGATACAAAACTCGGTAATTTTGTGTGAGTTTAGAGTCTCAGAGTCAAAGTCCAATAACTCTCTTAAGACTAAAATTATTGGACACGAGAAGTTTCCTGTTGTCACATACTAAACACAATAAAGAAGAGAGAAGTTTGTCACTACTACGATCGACCTCAATTATTTACAATAAAGTCAAGTCAAGTCCGGGAGTCAACACAGACTGAGAAACACTGGGGTTTCTCACACTGGACTTAACGTCGTACGGTCCGGGGGGACAGATAGTGGTTGAGGACCTCAAGTGAGTTTGAGTGCAAGTAGTTCAGGGACTACGGTAGGTCGGTAGAGTAGGAGACAACAGGGGAAGAGGAGGACAGGGGATTAGGGAGGCTCGTAGTCTCAGAAAAGGTTACTCAGTTGAGAAGGGTACTCCACCGGTTTCATAACCTCAAAGTCGAAATCGAAGAAAGGAAGGTTTTTTGTGGGTCCTGGCTAGAGGAAATTTTACCTGACAACCTAGAGTAACGTCAGGTTCCTGGAGCGTTCTCAAAAGAGGTTGTGGTGTCAAGTTTTCGTAGTCAGAAGCCTCGAGTCGAAAAAAGTGTCAGGTTGAGAGTGTAGGTATGTACTGATGACCTTTTTGGAATCGGAACTGATCTACCTGGAAACAACCTTTTCATTACAGAGACGAAAAATTATACGACAGATCCAACCAGTATTGAAAGAAAGGTTCCTCATTCACAGAAAATTAAAGTACCGACGTCAGTGGTAGACGTCACTAAAACCTCGGGGTTTTTTATCAGACTGTGACAAAGGTGACAAAGGGGTAGATAAACGGTACTTCACTACCCTGGTCTTCGGTACTAGAAACAAAAGACTTACAACTCAAAATTCGGTTCAAAAAGTGAGTGGAGAAAGTGAAAGTAGTTCTCCGAAAAATCAAGAAGTGAAAGATGGTATTCCTACCACAGTAGACGGATAGACTCCAATAAGTATAAAGAGGGCCGTTAGAACTAAGGTCGAAGACGAAGAAGGTCGGGTCGCAAAGAGTCCTACATGAGACGTATATTCATTTTATTCGTCCCACTGTTATATGTCGGAACTACGTACGGAAAAGGATAGACCTTGGTCAGACAACAAGGTACAGGTCAAGATTGACAACGAAGGACTGGACGTATGTCTAAAGAGTTCTCCGTCCAGTCCACCAGACCATAAGGGTAGAGAGAGTCTTAAAAGGCGTCAAACAACACTAGCTGTGTCAGTTTCCGAAACCGTATCAGTTATTTCGTCTTTATCTACAAAAAGACCTTGAGAGAACGAAAAAGGTACTAGGTCGCCTACAGCCGTTAAACTAGAGACCAAGGGGACGGAAAAGATTTTGGTCGAACTTGTAGACCTTCAAGTGACAAGTACATAACGACTTCGGACCGAACCTCTTAAAACTCGTAATAAAATGATCGTACACACTACTCACGTTAACACGCCATCAAACTCGTAAGAATCCGTGACGGAAGGAATCCCTAACCTTACTTTTGACTGGAAAAGGTCAGGACACCGGTGACGAGTCAAAAGGTTTAAACGACCGGATCAGCCACATCTTGAAAGTGTCGTAGTAGAAAGTCCTAAACTTAATCGAGGTGACCTTAAGGTAGTGGAGATGATCGAAACGAACATCACTACGAAAGATTCCGGGTGAACTGAAGTGTAAGGTCCTATAGAACGACATCCACTCACTAGTGTGGTAGTACCAATAGAACCAGTACTTCTAGAAAAAGTATGTCAAGAAGAAACATAAGAACGGTGGTGAAGAATTGCAGACGAAGACAATCCAGGTATGGTAAAGACAGGTAATATCTGGGGTAGAAACGTACTTTTCTACGTTTTTTTATAGATTAAAAGAACTTCTCTAGAGATCAGAAGGGGTAAGACAAGAAAAGGAGATAAAGAAACGTGACTAGCGACTCCTTCCGAAAGAATAGAAAAGAACGAAAAGAAACCTTGAGACGTAAGTCTAAGAATATATAAAAGAAAAGAGGAAAAGAAAAGTGAAGAGAAGAAAAGTGTCGAGAAACAATCCGGAGGGGTCTGTCGGTAAAAGGAAAAAACCTAAAGAAAAGGTACCCCTACCAGAACTAGGGACAGAGGACATGTTACAGTGCTTGGAGTCAGGTATCAAGTAGTCCGTGACATAGATAGTCTAGATCAGGGAATTTAGATAAAGAGTGAGGGTGACATATTAGTATTCCCTAAACTAAATACAATATGGACTTATCAGATCACTAAAATGGATGAAAGAAGTTAAATACAGACTTAAACCGTTATTCCTCAAGTACTAGACTCGTGTCAGTCGAGGACCAGAACAAAAACGACTGACATATCTCGAAGAGGTAAAAACTGACGTTTCTTATATTAGTTAGACTATAACCACAACTGGTAGACCACTACAGGTACACATCTCAGAAGGGAACACAACAACCTTCTCCCACAAAAGATACTGGTCACGTAAGAGAACCGTTTTGAGATAATCGAAAACGGGACGAAGTAAGACGTAAGGTTCCGGTTTAAACGGATAATGAGGTCCACAAAGAACTGAAGGATGAAAACGTCAGGTCAGAGGATATTACTTCTCCTGTAAAAGAACTCACAATCAAGATTTTCCAGAACATCCAGAAGTATCTTGGCAAGTTGAAGTCGAAGAAGTCGCAATGACCAACCTCGTATCTGAACCTAATGACACTATAACTTACCAAACGGAACCTTTACTTGTCTCTAGTAAGACAGCAAAAACTCTAACGTAGGTTCATGACGTAAAACCTGAGAAAACAACTGGTACTACCGATGAGGTAAAGAAGATTCCCTAAGGACGGACGTCATCATCTATATTACCAGTAGACTCAATTTAAGTGAGTAAGGTCAGGTAAAATGAAGAGACTAATAAATTGTTCATAGTTATACAACAATGTATGAAAATGTAAATGAGGTAGGTTGACCCTTCTACCAATAGGAACAATCACTACAAGTGATTGAGACTCCAACCATTCGTCGTCGTAATCGTGATAGATGTTTAAACGATCCTTACGTTTATGGACTTCAAGTGGGATCTGACTTAGTCTTAGAGATCTCAACCTTGGGTCTTTCGTCACAAAAGACACTTACTAAGACTACCTTCGATTTTAAACTCGTACTCGTACAGAGGAATCAAATAAGAAACTCTAATTTGTGACTTATGTGGTAGATTAGGCGTTTGAATGGTCTCAATTTATAGTCATTGCAACAGTTAGGACTTGTCTCGGTATCGTTGTTATAATGTGATCGTCTTTGTAGAAAGAGTATCAGTACAGTAGAATATTTATGGACGTTATCGTTTCGTCCTTTAATCATTTAAAATATCATTTTTTATCTGTTTTTGTTTGTTTGTTTGTTTCTTATTTCTGTTTGAAATGAATAGTCTACACCTTCCATTCGTCACCTTATCATCATGACTTTCTCTTTTTCTACCTTTTATATGTTATTCTCTCACTTACTAGAACAAAGTCTTCAAAAAAAAAAAAAAAAAAAGAATATCCGAGAAAAATATATACCTTTTTATTTTTCTTACACGGTCTTCGTAAATCTCCGTCTCCTCCAGAAAGAATGAAGATGAAAGGTAGTGTTTCGACCAATGCAGATACAATTTTACCGTTTGATTCAAACTACAATCACTAATTTCGTTTGAACAAAAAAATTTAAATAGAAGAGTGATGGAAGGATAGAATCGACTAGACACACACGTACGAGTCAGACGGACTGAGAAAAACTGGGGTACCGTTGTCGGGTGGTCTGAGGATACAAATGTCTTAAAAGATCCGTTCTTATGAACTCACCCAACAGCAAAGGAGGTCCCCAAGAAGGGTCAGGTCACTAACTTGGGTGTGAAGCCGAAGGGGACGTTACGTCCGCCTAACGGGGATCCCGGTGGACCCTTCGAGATAGCATCAACTATCACGACGACGACTCAGCGAAGTCATCACAGGTTGAGACACACTGGGGTGTCTACCGTCGGGTGGTCCGATCAACTATCTGAATGAATTTACAAAGAGAATTTTTTGTTTCAGTGAAAGAAGATGACACTGTAGAGAAGATCAGTGGTCGAGAGACTAGAAGGGTAGTTGATTTGTAGAACTTTTCAAATTCTAACGAAAGTGTAAGGGTCTAGGAGGGGAGGACCAGGAACGACGACATTAGACAAAGGAAAGGTAATATAAGATGACTGGCACGTGAAAGGTTCCTCTGAAATAAGTGGTTTAGGTTACCGTTAACTGGTAACAGAAAAAATGGAAGAGGTTTCTCAAAGTGTAAAAACTTATGAAGGAAGAAATTTGAAATAAGGAAATCGAATAGGAACGACGACGACGACGACTCAGTGAAGTCAGCACAGGTTGCCGTCGGGTGGTCCGAGCGGGCAGGGACCCTAAGAGGTCCGTTCTTGTGACCTCACCCAACAGTAAAAATTCAAGGGAAATAATACCTAAACACTACCGAAAAATTATAAAAAAGTATTTATATAAAAGGAGATGAGTGGAAAATTATAAAATCCAAAGAACCTAAAAAACGAGGGTACTGAACAATAATAAAAGAACAACTGACTCACTTGAGTAAGTAAAAAATTAATGGTAATACATGAGTCTTAAAGAGTCAGTGATATTGACCGGGTCTTGACGGAAGAATGTCTAGCAACAGAGGTCGACGAATGACATCTTTAAGACTAAGAGTCTATAATATTAAGTAACATAAGATTTTAATAGAATAACAGATGGGGGATGGGTTACTTAGGGGAAGAGGAGTACATATGAAAAGAACAGATGAAAATGTTAATACTTTAGACTCTGTGAATGATCTAATAGGAGAAAAGTAGTAGTGAATTAAGGTTACTTATTAACTCAGTAGGTATAAGACACATTGTGTATGAAGAAAAAATAAACATAAAAAAGAACCATGACGTAATATGGGGTAGAGTAATGGAAGTGCATAAAGACCCAGGGGTAGTGTCTGTCGAACCTAATAACGAAATCGAAGGAGTGACCGATACTATAACAAGTTTCATAATTATAATTCTGAAAATTGATCTGTATGTATGTAGAAGTATTGGGTTATACATCGATAAAAGATAGGATTTGAGACGGTAATAGGAAGTTTATGATGATAAACTAATATCTTTTTACGAGAAATGGTAAATATGTTACGAAAGAAAGACACTAAAATAGTTACTGTAGAAAGAAAGTTTAAAGACTGGAAAAAAAGGACTAATTAAAATTGTAGAAATTCTGTGTTAAGTTTTTAGTAAGAATGATTCCAGGAAAAGTTAGAAGAATCTATTCGCTTTAAAAGAGTATTTGGGTAAAATATATGAAAGTGAACTTTACGTAGGAATTCAAGTTTGAAGAATAAATGTACAGAAGGAGGAAACGTAGACATTGGGACAGAATAGGTGGTAAAATAGATATCATGTCATTTACTAAGGATTGTATTTTGTTCGTGAGTGTCAGATCATCTTCTCCACATGTATATGTATTCTTTGGTGATGTTTTTCATGTTCACATATGTTTTAAGTAATCACCGTTCTTCTTCTTTTATTAGGTGATAAGAACTCTTCCAGTTCAAGTCAGGATATCTCTTATTTATGGAACTCAAACATAACTCACTATGGATCCTAAATTCGACTTCTTTCTTTTACCTTTTCTAAAGGTTCTTCTTTATCGTCTATGTCTCTGTACCTCAGTACTTTGGTATAAGGTTTGTTCTTTATAAACACTTAAAACATATCAACCTTGTTTTCGATACTCGTATTCTCCTCGTTCTCTTTTTAGACCTCTTCATTTGTTATGGATCTAAAGACTACAGGTTAATCTGACTACTCTCAAAGTAGGTTCTCCGTCACTCTACAATGACTCCCCAAATTCTTCTTATCTTTGTAAACGACTCTAAACCCCAAAGCTTCCTAGTAAGACCATCGTCATGCCCCTTACTTCGACTCTACCCATTCTGATCTTCATCGTTTTAATCTAATATGGGACTACCTGCGAACTCGGTTCCGTGATCTTCCATTTGTTATCATTACTTTTCTTTTTTTTTTTCTATATTAAGATCCATAAAATGTATATATTAGAGTTACTTGTCAAATTGGATGGTTCCCTACACCGTCGTAATAGGAGTGAATTGTTCAACCCTTAGTCCTTCGTTCTTCCTCAAATTCATTCAAAAGATTGTAGTCTGTTATTTGGTGAATTAGATCTCAGTTTAGATCAGGTAAAAGTCTTGATCTATAACGATTTTAGTTCCTAACAATGACGAATAATCTAAGTCTCTGATTAGTGACATTTTTCAGATTCTACGGAGGGTTCAAAGACTAAACACATTTACCACCACCACAATTGAGTCTATCTTTTGTATCCTATTTTCTATCGACACATACGTACGCACACAAGTACAGGTAATTGAATCAGTACCACCACCATCCCCAGTACATCAACATTTTGTGGAAACCAAAATTAATCTATTTCGAACTTTAAACACACACGATAGGACTACCTCTAAAGTTGGGTTTGTCAACCTATACACTAAGGTATGACTCCTCTTTCTTTACCCAGTTCGTCTATATAAACTCTACCTTCGATAGTCTATGTATTAACTTTCGATACGTATACCTACGATACTTAAATTAAATTTGAGAGTATAGAGACTTTAAAGAGAAGAGTTCCTTTCATTATCGGAGTATTAACGGTTTCATTTAATAAAGGGTAAACAATATAACAAACTAAATAAACATTTGATATAACAGACTGATTAATTTAAGTAAGTCTAAGTTTGTTAAGACCTTTTTGACTCTATACCTAATTCCATTATTTTTCCAACTTTAGAGGTAGTCCTATCGTGTGTGTATAAAGTTCGAAATAGATTAATTTAGGTTTCCACAAAATGTTGATGTACTGGGGATGGTGGTGGTACTGATTCAATTACCTGTACTTGTGTGCGTACGTATGTGTCGATAGAAAATAGGATACAAAAGATAGACTCAATTGTGGTGGTGGTAAATGTGTTTAGTCTTTGAACCCTCCGTAGAATCTGAAAAATGTCACTAATCAGAGACTTAGATTATTCGTCATTGTTAGGAACTAAAATCGTTATAGATCAAGACTTTTACCTGATCTAAACTGAGATCTAATTCGATGGAATGGTTATTTTATGTACACTCTCTGAAAAGGTCTGAGGTAGATTAAATAATAGAGAACTTCCTCTACTTTAATTAGTTTATTAATAGTTTTTAAATTTTATTGTAAGACTAAGTAAGTTATCTCCTTTTTTTCTCCCATCGCACTCTGTAATATTATCCTATCAGATTAAACACACACACACATAAACACAGATACACATACATACGTTCTTTCTCTCTAACTTTAAGTAACATGAACTCTTCCTCTACAACGTATTTTCGAAGTGGTTCATTATCTGTATTAGACCTTAAACTTCTTACTATACAATTTATCGATTTCACATCCCTTCCACTTAAGTTCCCTGTTGTTTATTTTCACCTTATGACGTGATTTAACTACACCAAAAACATAATATAGATAGATCCCAGAGACATGTCAGAAAAATTTAGTACCAACGACGATCCTCTAGTCAAAAGACTGTGGTGGTAACGTCCGACCATCCTGAATTTATGTCACTTTGTAGTACCCTTGCTTACGAAAGTACTTGATCCTACGGTCCCAGGGTACGGGTCATCTTTTACGATGCCAGACTTTAATTCTGTTTCCGAGTCTAAAAACCTAGTCATCATTATTAGTAGGATTTTACTAGGAACAGAACTATTCTTGTAAACACAAACCATATAGACTCGATTTCGAATCTCCGTAGTCATTGAGAACAATTTTCCGAAATCTCTGAGTCCTTAACTGGCGACTCAACATTAGATTTCAATAAAACTCCTTGATCGAATCCTTCGTCTTTTTAAAACAAAGTATACGAATGTATTTCTTCTTTTTTGTTAATTTCAAATATTTAGAAAATAGAGTAAGATTATAAATTCTTTAGTCAGGATTTATAAGTAACCTTCCTGACTACGACTTCGACTTTGAGCTTAGTAAACCGATGGACTACGCTTCTTGACTTAGTAAACTTTTCTGGGACCACGATCCTTTCTAACTTCTACCCTCTTCTTCCCCTGCTGTCTCCTACTCTACCAACCTACCGTAGTGGCTGAGTTACCTGTACTCAAACTCATTTGAGGCCCTCAACCACTACCTGTCCTCCGGACCGCACGACGTCAGGTTCCCCAGTGTCTCAACCTGTACGGACTTACTGACTTGACTTGACTTGACTTGACTTGACAGAATTAGTCTATTAGAATAGACAAAATTATAAACCTTTAAATACTCATCTGTAAAGGATTAAAAAGTAATAAACATCCGATTTAAAAAGAAGAGACATGAAAAATAAAAATAAGATATAAGAAGGTGTCATTTAGAGACTATACTTTAAACTTATGAATTTTTACAGGAGACTTAGTTTTCTTTTTTACTTGAAATTTACGGGACATTTCAACAAAAATTTCCTTATGTAAATCTTTTTATAGTATAACAAATAATTAACCACTGTTAAGACACAAAAGTAACGAAAAGCTTCAACCTTCGATTTGAAACAGAATGACTAAATAGTCTTCACTTTTTATTACATCAAAACTTTCTTCCTTACTCCCTACCTAAGGTGTTTGGAAGGTACAATCCTGTGGATCCAAACAGAAGAACAAGTTAATTTGAAAAAATTATCACGTAGAATCACCACGTTAATAGAGGTTTTTATAAAGGTTTATGGATTTACTGATACGTGTTGAGGACGATATCTCGATAAAAACGACAACGAGGATAAATTACACATTCAACCGAAAACCGTTCTTCAGAACGAGAGTTCGTCGAATATATCTTTTCTTGTCTGTCCAAGACTACTAAGACACAGTTTATCCTTTTACGTAGTAAAAGTGTCTAAAAATTAGAATCTATCTGGATCCAAAACAAGGGACGTAAGGGAGAAAAAACCCATACACTGGACCTTCAAGGGATTCAAGAAACTTGAAGTCAAAAATAAATAAATAAAAAATTACCATTTTACTCTTATCGATATTATATATACTGTTTTCAACATCATTCTTGATTACTTTATTACGTGTATTTAGGTAAGTATAATGGACCATTAATCGTGAAATAAGACTTTTCCACTACCGTGGGGTGAGGTCTTGAGAACGGACCTTTTAGGGTACCTGTCTCCTCGGACCATCCGACGTCAGGCGCCCCAGCGTTTCTCAGTCTGTGCTGACTCTCTGAAGTGAAAGTGAAAAGTGAAAGTACGTGACCTCTTCCTTTACCGTTGGGTAAGGTCACAAGAACGGACCTCTTAGGGTCCTTGTCCCCTCGGACCACCCGACGGCAGATGCCCAGCGTGTCTCAGCCTGTGCTGACTTCGCTGAAACGTCGTCGTCGTCGTCGTCGTTCCTATATAAGTGAATAAAATTATACCAAGTAAAAATCTTTTGTAGTTTAATAGATTCAGTTATATTCAAAAATCTGAGAAGACACTAGTCATTAAGGAGGATCCAGGTTATATAATTTGAGTAATAATTTCAGAACTAGACGTATCACATGATAATTACTTTAAGTTTAAAGATAGGACGTTGGTCTAAGAAGTATGACACTCCGACTTCTACTGATTTTAGTTACTGTCAATCCATACTCATTTCCTATCTTCGGAAACTAAGAACTATTCGAAGGAATATAATGGAAACATGGTTTCCATCAAAGAAGGGACGAAAGTAGAATTTCACCTCTGTAACTTATAAATACTCGTGTAGACGTTTGTTGTGACCATTAATTTAAAACCTATTGAATAAACCTATAGTTCGTGTACCAGAACTCAAAGGATAACCCAGTTTATTAGACGGTTCTTTATTGACAAATAAAGGTGTCTATTTCAATCAGATACTTACTGGGGTTGTGGGGTGTTAAACGGAGTAGCATTACGCTACACGTAAAAAAAACAACACCAGGTTCCTTATGGAAATTTATAACAACTTCTTTCGTCTCCTTATTTTTTTATTTATTTCGGTAACTGTTCATTACTTTAAATTTAAATCTACGTTCGAAAACAAGTATATAGAATGAGTAGTAAGTCCTGTATTTCTTCCAGTATATACGTTAGAGAAGGACTACGACACAGTTGTTGTCAATAATTGGCCACCAAAAGAAACGGATGAGTAAATTTACTTTATAACTCTCTATCAGCATAACGAGACTTACTTTGTGCCGAGAATTTTATTGGTTTTCTGTGTTGATTACTTACTCATCTGTCCGTAAATCTAAAGTATACATTACACTTATCCGACCAAACGTTCTTTATTTTTTACCTCACGTATATGTTTATACATTGACGTAATCACTCTATATACAAGAGATGATTGTAGTTTTACCCTCAGTTTTATATTTTACACATATGTACACATTAAAATTGTGTTTAATCCAAGGTATCTTTAATGGAAACAGTTTTTAAAATAGGGAGGTATCTAATCCGTTATTTTAAGTCTAATGAGTAATCAACTTAGTATAGTTCGAAGTTAATAAGATGTGTCACGTCGTATGTATGTGTGTGTGTGTGTATATATGTGAATGTGTGTGGGGTAGTTGATGGTGGTGGTGGTGGTGGTGGTGGTTTTGAGTAAAATATTATATTAGAATGAAATAAAAAAATCTTTCTTTTTTTACTTCACCGGTGTAATTTGTTTGTTTGTTTGTTTGTTTGAACTTTTTGGAATTTAGATGGTAATTTCTGAAACTGTTTCATCATAGAACCCCCTTATTGTGGAAGATTAAGATTATATGTACACTCAATTATTTTAGTAATGAGTGACGATAAACACGGTTACGTGTAAAATTTTAGGTTACGAGTCAAATTTAGATGGGAAGAAAGGGGTAACTAGTAAGATACTAAAATGGTTTTGACTATACTAACACGGAAATAGAGTTACGGTGTGAAGGATTTAATACGGAAAAAAACCTCGTGAATAATATAGAACTTTTAATTAATACAAATACATACGGAAGTAGAATAAGACTTTGATCTGATAAAAAAGGGATTAAAAAATAAAGTCAAGGGATATAGTTGTAATTCTAGAACGACCGGTATTGATGAGTTGTGAGAAAACTTTACTTTTCTCTTCACTTACTTGATTTATATACGACTCAAAGGTTAAGAATAGTAAATCGAGACTTCATTGATATGAATGGATACTTTTTATAGTAGATTAAAAATTTAGATACATCGTCTATAGAATAATATTGAAAACGAAGTTTCAATTCGAGACTTGTTATAATTATAAATTCTAAAAAGGAAGAAAGAGGAGAAAGGGAATTAATTGAATATTGGTAGAAGTATCGAGAGTCGTGTATCAAACTAAATATCACATATTTTATAAGTGTTAACTTTCATGAAAGGGGGAGTGGAAGTTTTGATTCAGTTTACAACATAGAGGTTTTTATAACCGTTGGATTCGATAATGGTAAAGATAGGATTCGACGGATTTGATTTATTCATAACCACGATCGTTAGTCTCACCTTTTCAAAACGTCCTATTTTTATAATAGTCAAGTCAAGTCAGAGAGTCAGTACAGACTGAGAAACGTTGGGGTACCTGACGAAGCACGGTCCGGAGGACAGGTAGTGGTTGAGGACCTCGAACGAATTTTAGTACAGGTAGTATCCACACAATCTTTCAAAAGTCCCCTTTCATCATCTTTTTGGGTAGAGTTTAACTCGATTATTTTTCTCAGATAACTGACTCTTTTTAAACATCTGACTGACTACTTCACCCAGTTGTCTCAATAATTTTTGGCATAACGAAAGAATGGGAATTAGAACCAGAATCGGAGGTTCGTTAATTATTATTAACTAAGGTTGCTCCTCTACATGTCGATAATAGTGTCTCTCCACTTATTCCGTGAACATTCCTGTGTCTTAAATTCCACCGTGGTTTTTGAGACGTTAGTTCTATTTATTATAACGTCACGTTATAAAATTTATAGTTATAATTACGTTTTAATGTATTACGTTGTTTTATAGTGTAAAAATTTATCTCCTAGGGAGTATTTTTGTAGGATGAATAGGATCTTACAAAGTACGAAGATAGAACGAGTCCTGGTGACAAGAAGGAAACCATCTATTCCTTATTAATAGTTCTCCACGCACTCCACCCGTGCCTCTAAAGAGAAACAAGGGTTGGAACAAAAATGATTTAGGAAGTCGAGGAGTAGAGAGAAAATCTGAAGTCGAACCAAACATTCAAATCGAAAGGACTCATACAGGATCGTCCGAACTGTAAATGTCTTTAAAGTTTATGATTTCCTAAGTCTGAAATCTGTTTGCTTTGGGGAGAATCGTTAAATACGAAATTCGAAAAAGACAAAAGTTTATCGGTGCAAACCTGATTCAAACGAACAAAGAATTTCTTGTACGAGGTTAAAGGAATAATAAATAATGGATCTAAAATTACGTCGTCAAAGAACCTGTGCACCGGACTCTAATTTAGGTACGAGATTTTGGATTGAAATTGACAAAACGGTGGTACTTTACTTCCAACTGTTTAAGGTACATCACACCCATTTTCAAAAAAAAAGATAAAAGAAAATAACGAAAATGAGTTAGGTAAAGTTTAAAGATTACTTTAACCGACTAAAAACTTTAATAGGATGAGTGTCTAGGTTCAAGATATTCTTAAATCTGACAAGAACCAATTCTTTTTCTTGTTTTAGTAGGAACGAATAGCTATTTGTCCTCAATAAAAGAGTATATTTATGATTCAGGTATTTATACCTCTGTAAGTCTGAGTTCCATCCTAATAGATCGATAAATTATTATCGTACTTTTTATGTAAAAAAAGAGTAGAAAAAGAAGATGGTTGATGTAAAACCGAAGAAGGATTCCTATTGAAGGAAATATCAGTATCTCTCAAAGGGTCAGTGTTGACTCTTATTAACTAAGGGTCAAGTATAAATCTCCTCTTAATCAGTCAAGACTAAGTCGTAAGATTCGTATCGTTCAGTCAGAGTTAGGATGACATGATTAAATCCAGTGTACTGGTAAAGTTATTGACACTTTTATTTAGTTATTGATACTTTTTATTTCATCTTCATTTACTACCGATAGTCTCGGGTGAATGTCTCGACGATATAAAATGAGAAGGAACTTTATAACCCTGACATACTCCCTCTTTGTCTATGATATTTCTTTTCGACCGATACAAATATCACCACCTTCCTAAGATCTATAGATTAATATTTAATGGTTACCGTATCGGATTTAAATAATCTTTTTATGTAAAATTTGTTAGTTAACTCTTTCACTATATCTATAAATAACAAGTCTCATTTCTCTTCTTGTTTTTTTTTTTTTCTCCTATCTGTCAAACTAGTCACTAAACCCGAGTCTCCAGTTAGTTAGTACATAATCACCACGAAGGTAATTAGACACCCGTACATATAATAAAACGGGAATCTATTTCCGGTCCCATTAATAAAGATGTAAGAATTTTAAAACCCCAGTACCTGAGACCATATAGAATATTTAACGAATAACAAACAAAAAATCAGTGATTCAACATAGACTAACAAACACTGGGGGACCTGAGATCAGTTGATCCGAAGACGCAGGTACTCTTAAGGGTCGGTTCTTACGATCTCACCCAACAACGAAGGAAGAGGTCCACTAGAAGGGTTGGGTCCCTAAGTTGTACTCAGAGGACGTGACCGTCCGCTTAAGAAATGGTGACTCGGTGGTATCTTCGGGTGTATTTAAGGAATTTCTCACCAAATAAAAAATAAATCTTTCGGGGTCTTCTAGTGGTTTTTTTGTTGATGTAAATTTAACTTTATGTTTCCCAGACATCTTAGATACACTTCGACGTTAAGAGTAAAAACTAATCTTGATCTTAGTAGATCCTTCCTAATTTTTGTTTGTTTGTTTGGTTTTACTTTCTTATTGAGATCCATCCAATTAGTTTTAGAGATCTATTTGATCGTTATACTCGTCAAAAAAAAATTCTGATAGTCTACTAATATTTCGACTCTTGGTGATTCGATGTCTTCATAAAAAGTTTGAAGTACACGAATGTTTGATGAACTCATCATACTATTTTGTGTATTAGACTATTTTTACCAAACCGTACCTCGGATCTTAAGACATAAGATTGAGAGTCGATAACTATTATGATCACAAAGACCAGGTACTATTTGTCAAAAAGATTTTTGTTTGTTTGTTTGTTTTTTTACCAGTTCATTAGTAACTGAAATAACGTCACTTAGAAAAAGTGATCAAATAGACATAGGTTTCCGTCTCAGAGAATTTGACCAGTATAAATCCTTTCCGAAGAAAAAAACAATGAAAATAAAATGAAAGGAAGATCGTAAGAATACGTGTATTTCAAGTCATTTTATTTTAAAAACGAACGACTCAAAGAGAAGACTACTAATCAAAACAACTAAAGTAAAGTAAATATTACTAACGATTTTTAAACATACCCATCTCCTTGACTAACAATTTTTTACTAGGGGATATCCTAGGAGAGCAATTTGTCTGTTGAGTTAGTTACAATATTCGATTCGTCTCCATTGTCTAAGTTCATTTTATAAGTTGATTTTTAGTTTTATATATAAAAAGAGTTCACTTATACCGTCTTGTCTACAATCAGATGTTTCGTTCAGAGTTGTTGACACTTTTCTAACTTTAGTATGTTTTATAGTAGAGATTGGTATTACCTTACTTGGATCTTTGTCGTTTTACATTTGTCTATAAAAAGTGTTTATACATCTTTAATTTGTTGTGTGAGGTTTTATTGAATGGTTGTTATCCAGATTTTCCTTTAGTATTTTTTTTAATCTTTTACGAAATTCTACTTAATTTACTTTAGTGTCGTATAGTGACAGTACCTTACATTACTTTCGTTACGATATTCTGGGAGTTCTTGATGTTATTTCCTTTTCTTTCTAGAGTTCAGTTATTTATCGAAATATGGAATCCTTGATCGTTTTCCTCACGTTTGTGTTGGGTTTCAGTCCTCTTCTTTCCCCTATTGTCACGATACTACTTGTAACCCCTTGTACACAGAGAAAGTTAAGACCAAAGGAGCCACACATATGGGTCGTCACCCTAACGACCCAGTATTCCGTCAAGATAAACATCAAAAATTTAAGTTATGGTGTCATGAGGTTCAGATACGGGGTTGGTCATTACGACTTCTTCGACTTCAACTTGTCAAGATACTTCTGCATGTTCTGGAACATCTTGATTGTGGGTTTTTTCTACAGGAAAAGTAATATCCCCTGACCTCACGTTTTCATCCTTCAGTTCTTTGTGGACCTCATTGTCCGTTTAAACCGGAACCTTACGTCTTACTTCGTCCCGTTTTCGATTATCTCAAAACGTTTCTTTTACGTGACCAGTATCTTTTGTGGGAGAAGGTTGTTGTGTTCTCTTCCGAGATGTGTACCTGTAGTGGTTTACCAGTTGTGGCTTTAGTCTAACTAATATAAGAAACGTCGGTTTCTACCTCTTCGAGATATGTCAGTTGTCTTTGTTCTGGACCTCGACTGACACCGAGTCTAGTACTTGAGGAATAACGGTTTAATTCTGAATTTAACTTCTTTAATCCCTTTTGGCGATCTAGTAAATCCATACTGGATTTAGTTTAGGGAATACTAATATGTCACCTTCACTCTTTATCTAAATTCCCGGATCTAGAGTATCTATCTCACGGTCTACTTGATACCTGACTCCAAGTACTGTAACATGTCCTCTGTCTCTAGTTCTGGTAGGGGTACCTTTTTTTTACGCTTTTTCGTTTTACTGACAGACCCCTCCGGAATGATTATCGACACTTTTCTTCTCTTCACTTTTCGTTTCCTCTTTTCCTTTCTATATTCGTAGACTTACGTCTCAAAGTTTCTTATCGTTCTTCTCTATTCTTTCAGAAGAAGTCGGTAGTTACGTTTCTTTATCTCCTTTTGTTGTCTTACCCTTTCTGATGTCTAGAGAAGTTCTTTTAATCTCTATGGTTGCCTTATAAAGTACCTTTCTACCCGAGCTATTTCCTGTCTTTACCAGACCTGGATTGTCTTCGTGTTGTATAATTCTTCTCCACCGTTCTTATGTGTTTTCCTGACATGTCTTTTCTAAAAGTACTGTACCTATTAGTGCTACCACACTAGTGAGTAGATCTCGGTCTGTAGGACCTTACACTTCAGTTCACCCGGAATCTTTCGTAGTGATACTTGTTTCGATCACTTCCACTACCTTAAGGTCACCTCGATACTACGACACTTTCACGACGTGAGTTATATGGTCGTTTAAACCTTTTGACTCGTCACCGGTGTCCTGACCTTTTCCAGTCAAAAGTAAGGTTAGGGTTTCTTTCCGTTACGGTTTCTTCCGAGTTTGATGGCGTGTCAACGTGAGTAGAGTGTACGATCATTTTAATACGAGTTTTAAGAGATTCGGTCCGAAGTTGTTATACACTTGACACTTGAAGGACTACAAGTTCGACCAAAATCTTTTCCGTCTTCTTGGTCTCTAGTTTGACGGTTGTAGGTGCCCTAGTACCTTTTTCGTTCTCTCAAGGTCTTTTTGTATATAAAGACGAAATAACTGATACAGTTTTGGAAACTGACACACCTAGTGTTATTTGACACCTTTTAAGACTCTCTCTACACTTATGGTCTGGTGGATTGGACGGAGAACTCTTTAGACATACGTCCAGTCCTTCATTGTCAATTTTGACCTGTACTTTGTTGTCTGACCAAGGTTTATCCTTTTTCTCACGCAGTTCCGACATATAACGGTGGGACGAATAAATTGAAGATACGTCTCATGTAGTACTCTTTGCGACCTGACTTTCTTTGTGTTCGACCTTAGTCCTAACGGCCCTCTTTATAGTTATTGGAGTCTATACGTCTACTGTGGTGGGAATACCGTCTTTCACTTCTCCTTGATTTTTCGGAAAACTACTTTCACTTTCTCCTCTCACTTTTACAACCGAATTTCGAGTTGTAAGTCTTTTGCTTCTAGTACCGTAGACCTGGGTAGTGAAGTACCCTTTATCTACCCCTTTGTCACCTTTGTCCCAGTCTGAAATAAAACCCCCCGAGGTTTTAGTGACGTGTACCAACAACGTCGGTACCTTAATTTTCTGCGAATGAGGAATCATCTTTTCAATATTCGTTGGATCTATCATATAAGTTTTCGTCTCTGGAATGAAACGGTTGTTTCCAGGCAGATCAGTTCCGATACGAAAAAGGTCACCAGTACATAGCTACACTCTCAACCTGACACTTCTCCGACTCACGGTTTCTTAACTACGAAAACTTGACACCACGCCCTCTTCTGAGAACTCTCAGGGAACCTGACGTTCTTCTAGGTTGGTCAGGTAAGACTTCCTCTAGACGGGACCCAAAAGAAACCTTCCTTACTACGATTTCGACTTCGAGGTCATGAAACCGGTGGAGTACGTTTCTCGACTGAGTAACCTTTTCTGAGACTACGACCCTCCCTAACCCCCGTCCTCCTCTTCCCCTGCTGTCTCCTACTCTACCGACCTACCGTAATGGCTGAACTACCTACACTCAAACTCACTTGAGGACCTCAACCACTACCTGTCCCTCCGGACCGTACGACCCTAAGTACCCCAGCGTTTGTCAGCCTGTGCTGACTCACTGACTTGACTTGACTTGACTTGACTTCCTTAGAGGTGTGACAAGAGGTATCACCGACATGATAAAAGTAAGGGTGGTTGTCACATTCTCCCAAGGGAAAAGAAGTGTGGGACAGGTCGTAAATAACGAACGTCTGAAAACCTAACGTCGGTAAGACTGACCACACTTTACCATGGAGTGACACCTATAAATATTATCGGTCCTGTACCTTAGTTGGATCTACAAGTAGTCGTATGCTTACCTATTCTTTTGACACCATGTACATGTGTCACCTCATAATGAGTCGGGAATTCTTTTAATGTAAACTTAGTCAAGATTACTCCACCTACTTTGACCTCGGTCATTATGTCTCACTTCATTCGGTCTTCCTTTTTGTGGTTATGACGTATGATTGTGTATATATACCTTAAATCTTTCTACCATTACTATTGGGACATACTCTCTGTCGTTTTCTCTGTGTCTACATTTCTTGTCTGGAAACCTGAGACACCCTCTCCCTCTCACCCTACTAAACTCTCTTACCGTAACTTTGTACATATGAGAGTACATTATTTGCTTAGCGATCAGATCCAAGCTATGTCCTATGTCCTACGAACCCCGACCACGTGACCCCACTGGGTCTCTCTACTATACGTCTCCCAGAACCCTCCCCTCAAGTCCCAATCCTTGAGTACATGTGGACACCACCTAAGTACAGTTACATACCGTTTTAGTTATGTCATAACATTTCATTTTTTTATTTTAATTTTTTTTTCTCCTATTGTTTATAATCTTACATTTATTCAATTTATGGTTTAGCTTTTTCTTAGTAACTTTGGGTGTCGACCAACTTTACTAATTGTCATATTTGTTTGACATCAATATGATTCAATCTTTTTAGTTCTTTTATATGTCAGTTTTTAGTCCCTTTTTTTCACCTTTATTCTGATGATTACACTGTCTTTAACGTTCTGGCACTTTCTTGTAACACATGTTAGTAAACAGTTCTTTAATATATCGGATCTACGTCACCTGTTTGGGGATCTGTGTTTGTTTAATGGTTTTGGTTGAGTTCCTCTTTATCTTTTAGACTAGACTAGAAATATTCATGTCTAATATAGTCATTATTTTTTTTTTATTGATTTTTTGTTGTTTTTCTGGTCCTGTTCTACCGAAGAGACTACTTAAGACGGTTTCGAAATTTCTTCTTAGTTGTAATTTAAAAACATTTGAGAGGGTTTGTCATCTTCTTTCAACTTGTGAAGGAGAAAGATACTTAGGTCGTAATGGAACTATTTTACTGTCTATTCTACTTTCTTTTTATAAATATCTGGAAATAGGAAAAACTTATATCTACATTTTTAAGAGTTGTTTTAGGATAGTTTCGCGTAGGTAAAGGAGACGGTGTTAAGACCCAGATCCTCAACAGAAGAGATATGTTTTCATTAAATTGTCAAAGTTATGGTCAAAGAGATGTAGATAATGACGGCAGAAGTTTTGTAAGGTGTCACTTCAGTTTTCCATATAGATAAGTGTAATGAGGGTACTTATTTTAATAGGTTATTGAAAGGTAAAATTCTATTTCATGTTTTAAGAATAAAATTATCTATAGACCAGGTACATATTAGATCAGGAGTAACTGGTCTGAAGACACCTTAGTAACAAAGGGAAGGAAAGGTGTAGAAAGAAATAAGGGAGAGTTTTCATGAAAGACGACTACGAACAAGTTTATACGATCCAAAATGTATGACATTCTGGTTAAGAATCCGTCTCAAAGGACAGTTCATTTTACTTGAATGTTCGTTTTACTTGAGATTGAAATGACGGGGTGAGAGTCGGAATTTGTAAATAACAATTATGAATTTCTCGGCTCAGGACACTCCTTCCTTCCCATTTATGATCGAAGAAAGATCTTATTTGGGATCTTAGGTGAGATAAAGTGAAGAATATGTTGTTTGTTTAAAAAAATTTGTTTATAAGTCGTCGATTCTCCCTCTGTTGAACTTTCACGTTATTTTAATGAAAATGAAAATGAAACATTTTTAGATATCCGTTAAATGATTTAATCAGTTATAGTTATCAAAAACGACACGTAGATAAAAAACGGTCTGATTATTGGTCGTGAGAAACTTCCTGATGACAAAAGTCGGTGAGAAGAGTTATCAAATATATCTAAAAAGGTCAATTATGAATGTTTACTCCATTTATAATAGTAAGGGTATAATTTTGACCGTCCGTTCATTGAAATGTTTTAAGTACCACCTTTGTCTTGTGTTAAGACTATCATCCAGAAAATAGTTCAGAAAAGAACAGAAGGGTTAACTCATTTAAGGGGGAGACATATACCCACTAATATAATACTACTTTGACTTGATGGAGTCGAAAAAATTATTACAGTCATAGGAATATTATCACAAGTGAAGGGACATAGAAGGGTGATAGTAACATGGTTCTCTTACTACAGGTGGAGACAAATAGGAATCCAATCCATGACACAAAACTCTCACTTAGAACGGTATATAAAGTGATCTTGTACATAAATATATACTTACGTCTAAAGTATATACCTTGTAGTTAAAAGACAAGACATCTGTTGGTTTTGAGTTGTTGTTCAAGTTGTTCAAATTTTTCAACGAAATTTTTCTGAAAACAGGGTTTAAAAGGTGAAAGAACATTAGTTTATCTCACTCCGTTTATATAGAAGATGAACAGGAAAGACAAGAAGAAGAACTCACGTATATACTACAGAGAGTATTAGTCACAACTTTTTATATAAGACCTTATGTATGGTTAATATTATAATTAAATTTTAACATAGGTTCATAGTAACGGTAATATCTAAAGGATCCACCGTGTTAACCATTTCTTAGGTGGACGGTTACGTCCTCTATGTTCTCTGTACCCAGACTAAGGGCCCATTCCTTCTAGGGGACCTCATCCTTCACCGTTGGAAGAGGTCATCAAAACTGACCTTTTGAAGTACCTGTCTCCTCGGACCACTCAACGTCAGGTTCCCAAACGTTTCTCAGACTGTACTGACTCGTACGTGTGTGGTAACGATAATAAACGTAGGTATATAAATTAAACACGGTATATAAATCTTAAGTTTAAGGGGAGTGAATTGTATGTATAAACTCGTATTACAACGATTGTGGACCTAGAAATTTAATTTTATTTTCAGTAACATAATGATAATTCTTGTCCATAAGTCTCCCGACTAGAAACATAAGGGGTATTGCCTGAAATTATTTATTTACCGAAGAAAAAACCGGAGAAATACTTGTGTAAGTCTTAAGTAATGAATATAATAGGACACTAAATAAGTTTAAAAGATTTTATCTCATAAAGTAAAAAAGACTATATAATCCCTAATTCGATGTAAATTATTACTAACTAACACTTTAAAAAAGAAGAAAGTGTTTCATAACTAGTCATGTCTATAAAAAGTGAGATGTACAGACTCTAAGGGAACCACGTAATTAAGTAATTACTGAGGAGGATTTCCATTATTGTTTTATTTAGTAGTCGTGACTCTTTCTGTAAAATATAGTGACGAACATGAAGTAAGAGTAATAAATAGAGTCATAAAGACTTTCAAAGTGTAAAAGTATGTGAATTAACGAAACAACCATATTAAATATATAAGTTATTTGTAATAATTAATTGTTAACTTACAAGTCTACTTCTTCTCTCTCATTTTCAACTGCATCTTTTCAAGTTGTATTTTTTTATCATGAACTAAAATCATAAAAAGATTAACGTATCTCGTAATTTAAAGTAATTTTTACTTAAACCTCGTATAAAAACTTGAACTTAAAGAGTCAGGAGTTTATAGGGTACTTCATAAAAATTGACTAATTCAATATCCGTAAGTTGTTGATTTTATTAAGTTCATGATAATTTAACGATCAAACTTTTTTTCCTTATCTTAGTTTCAATTTTAGTCTATGTTTATTTTTCTAAGTTGAATTTTTTTTAGTATATTGATTAAATATTTGGTCCTGTAACTATGTGTCCATATTTACATTGTCTCCACAAGAAGTTTATACTCGGGAATTGTTTTATAAAATCGTAACGATGGTTTTAAAAACTTTTCCTGACCTGTAAAAACATCCCCACAGGATACTAATCCAGATAAAATGAAATAGATTTAGATCATTAAAAGTATACCCTCCTAAGATCTGTTAAGAATAGGTAACACTGTTTCTTATTACTAGAATGATTAAGTCAGTAGGTAGACATTTAAGTGGTTAAATAATTTATTTGTGAATAACTCGTTGAGGACACAGTATGACAATTCATATTGCCCTATATACTTTTTTATTACTGTGCCAGAGAGGAGAGTACTAAATAAATTCCGATATATTTAAATTTACATAAAGTATATAGAATCCCTATCGAGATAATAGGTTTGGTTGTTTATCGTATCCTACTGGTAATTCAGTGATTAAAGGTTAAACGGGGTGTTTTGGAAAAATACCTTTCATGTCGTCTTAATTAAGTTTGAGTAGAATTCAAGTTGGAGAGAAAGAGACCGTTATTCGGACTCCTCGATACTCTGACAATTCTCAGTACTTTACTTTTCCTTATTCTCCTTTTTTTATTTCCTGAACCTATTATATTCTTGTTCTATTGAGTTAGAATCATTGAATTAAACTTTATTTCTTAAGTTATGAAATCGGTTTATTCTTTCTTGTTGTTATAATAATTTGTAAATCATGGTGGATGTAAAGTTCGTGAAGGAAATATATATAATAAAATTTTGAACATTGTTATAGTTCAATTTATAATAGTGTGAACAAACACTCTTTATAATTCGAATCTTACTAATTTAATACTGTTTTGTTTTGTAGATATGAAAAAAGACTAAGGTTTAGAATTACATGTCTGAAATTTTATAAATAGATCTACAGTTATTTTATTATGTATGTGGTATGGAGGAGTTCTTTACATACGTACTGTATTTCTTAAAAATGTGAAATAAAATAATAGTACTTGGTATGTGTTAAAGAACGTGTAGATTGTGAATGTTGTTCGTTTTCTCAATTATTGACTACCATTTTCTGATTACAAAAAGTGGTAAAAATTTGTATTAACTAAACCGACTTAAAATATAGTAAATTAAAAATTGTTGTCTTCACAAATTATTGACCAAACGTTTTCAGAAATTTTAATCGTCAACCGAACATACTCAGGTATACTGTACCAAGACGTACACCGATACTGTAAGTAAGTCAATTCAGTCAAGTCAGCGAGTCAGCACAGACTGAGAAGTGCTGGGGTACTTAGCGTCGTCCGGTCCGGAGGGACAGGTAGTGGTTGAGGGTCTCAAGTGAGTCTAAGTGCAGGTAGTTCAGTCACTACGGTAGGTCGGTAGAGTAGGAGACAGCAGGGGAAGAGAGGGACGGAGGTTAGGGAGGGTCGTAGTCTCAGAAAAGGTTACTCAGTTGAGAAACGTCCTCCACTGGTTTCATAACCTCAAATTGGAAGTAGTAGTCAGGAAGGTCACTTATGGGCCCTGACTAGAGGAAATTCTACCTGACCAACCTAGAGGAACGTCAGGTTCCCTGAGAGTTCTTAGAAGAGGTCGTGGTCAAGTTTTCGTAGTTAAGAAGTCGTGAGTCGAAAGAAGTGTCAGGTTGAGAGTGTAGGTATGTACTGATGACCTTTTTGGTATCGGACCTGATTTACCTGAAAACAACCGTTTCATTACAGAGACGAAAAGTTATACGATAGATCCAAACAGTATTGAAAGGAAGGTTCCTCATTCGTAGAAGATTAAAATACCGACATTAGTGATAGACATCACTAAAACATCGGGGGGGTTTATTTCAGACTGTGACAAAGGTGACAAAGGGATAGATAAACGGTACTTCACTACCCTGGTCTACGGTACTAGAAGCAAAAGATTTACAACTCACAAGTCGGTTGAAAAAGTGAGAAGAGAAAGTGAAAGTAGTTCTCCGAAAAAACAATTGTATAGGAATTGACCGAAAGGAGGGAAGGTGTAGATTAAAAGGGTGAAAGAGTGACACGAAGGATTTTTGTATAGGGTATATTTACTATACACGGATTTAGAACTGAAATCGTAGATGAGTCCGAAGTCCTTATACACTTGGCACTTAAAGGACTACAAGTTCGACCAAAATCTTTTCCGTCTCCTTGGTCTCTAGTTTACCGGTTGTAGGCGACCTAGTACCTTTTTCGTTCTCTCAAGGTCTTTTTGTAGATAAAGACGAAATAACTAATACGGTTTCGGAAACTGACGTACCTAGTGTTATTTGACACCTTTAAAGACTCTCTCTACACTTATGGTCTGGTGGACTGGACGGAGAACTCTTTAGACATACGTCCAGTCCTTCGTTGTCAATCTTGACCTGTACCTTGTTGTTTGACCAAGGTTTATCCTTTTCCTCATGCACTTCCGACATATAACAATGGGCCGAATAATTTGAATATACGTGTCATGTAGTACTCTTTGCGACCTGATCTTCTTTGTGTTCGACCTTAGTTCTACCGGCCCTCTTTATAGTTGTTGAAGTCTATACGTCTACTGTGGTTGGAATACCGTCTTTCACTTCTCCTTGATTTTTTAGGAGAACTACTTTCACTTTCACCTCTCACTTTTTCAACCGGATTTCGAGTTGTAAGGCTTTTGCTTCTAGTACCGTAGGCCTGGGTAGTGAAGTACGCTTTATCTACCCCTTTGTCACCTTTGTCACAGTCTGAAATAAAAAAACCCGAGGTTTGAGTGACGTCTACCAATAACGTCGGTACCTTAATTTTCTGCGAATGAGGAATCATCTTTTCAATATTCGTTGGATCTATCATATAAGTTTTCGTCTCTGGAATGAAACGGTTGATTCCAGGCAGATCAGTTCCGATACCAAAAAGGACACCAGTACATACCTACACTCTCAACCTGACACTTCTTCCGACTCGCGGTTTCTTAACTACGAAAACTTGACACCACAACCTCTTCTGAGAACTCTCAGGGAACCTGACGTTCCTCTAGGTTCGTCAGGTAAGACTTCCGCTAGTTGGGACCCTAAGGAAACCTTCCTTACTACGATTTCGACTTTGAGGTCATGAAACCGGTGGAGTACTCTTCTCAACTGAGTAACGTTTTCTGAGACTACGACCCTCCCTAACCCCCGTCCTCTTCTTCCCCTGCTGTCTCCTACTCTACCGAGCTACAGTAGTGACTGAGCTACCTGCACTCAGACTCATTTGAGGACCTCAACCACTACCTGTCCCAACGGACCGCACGACGCTAAGTACCCCAGTGTTTCTCAGTCTGTGTTGACTCACTGACTTGACTTGGGTAGGTAATATTTCCTCTAGTCGGGACCCACAAGAGACCTTCCTTACTACGATTTCGACTTTGAGGTCATGAAACAGGTAGAGTGCACTTCTCAACTGAGTAACCTTTTCTGAGACTACGACCCTCCTTAACCCCCGTTCTCCTTTTCCCCTACTGTCTCCTACTTTACCGACTTACTGTAGTGGCTGAGCTACTTGCACTCAAACTCACTTGAGACCCTCAATCACTACCTGTCCCTCCGGACCGTACGACGTTAAGTACCCCAGTGTTTCTCGACTTGTGTTGACTCGGTGACTTGACTTGACTTGAATCCCAATAAGATTTGACCCGTCTCAGGTTCTTTAGAAATCGTGTACGGGTTTAAAATATAAAAAGAGATACTTTTAATGGACCCTCCGTCAATAAGATACCACGGTATTTTTTATTTCCGAAAGGTCCACCGTGATCACCATTCCTTGGGTGGACGGTTACGTCCTCGGTATTCTTTTCGTCCAACCTAGGAACTTAACCCTTCTTGGGACCTCTTCCCGTACCATTGGTTGAGGTCGTAAGATCCGACCTCTTAGGGTACCTGTCTACTTCAGACTGTCGGATGTTAGGTACTCCAGGGTCTCAGTCTGTACTGACTTCACTGAATCTTGTCATTCTTTATACTATTATAATTATCATTATCGATTATAAATACTCACTCATGAGACACGGTTTGTGACTCGGCTTGAGAACTGTATCTATCCGGGGGGTCTGTTTGGTGTACTCTATTCTTGATAAAAATGGGGACAAATGTCCACTCTTTTGATTCTGAATCTCAGTACTTTAATATACAGGTTTCAATACTTCCTCACCGATAGTAACGTCTACCACTGACTGTATAAGTAACTTTGTCACCAAGTTCTGAGTCTCGACCTGGTGAATCGTACGATAAACTTACTTCTTTTATTTTTAAAACGTGAGAAGTTGATTCATTTTTCGTATAAATCAGAACTTTATATAAAAGGACAAAATTAAGAACGATTCTGTCGTAACTTTTATGTGGTAAAAATACATGATAATTATTCTTTTTTATTTTTGTTGTAAAATTTATACTGTGTTGAATATAGAGTAGTTACTATTTTATATATATATCTAACAATCTCTACAATTTCAAATTTTTCACAAAAATATTTATTACCCTATACCATATACTTGTGGAATTTTCATAAACCAATGGGAGTAATAAGTATAAGTTGTAAAATGACTTTGAGAATCGATTACGTTACTCTGGTTGTTTTTTTAAATTACCTCATTTCTATCCTTCTTTATTTCAACAGAAATAAGTGTCTACTGTATTAATAGATACATCGTTAAGGTTCTTAGTTGTTGTTGTTGTTTTTAGAAGATCTTGATTATTCTTTACTGTTCCCACGCCCTATGTTCCAATCATATGTCATCAGTTAACGGAAGAACGACGACGACGATTCAGTGAAGTCAGCACAGGCTGAGACACGCTGGGATATCTGTCGTCGGGTGGTTCGGAAGGAGTAAGGACCCTAAGAGGTCCGTTCTTGTGACCTCACCCAAAGGTAAAGGAAGAGGTTACGTACTTTCACTTCAGTGAGGCTGGGAGTCGCTAGGGTACCTGACGTCGGATGGTCCGAGGAGGTGGGTACCCTAAAAGGTCCGTTCCCAGGACCTCACCCACGGTAACGGAAGACACTAACAGAAGAATATATGGTAGTTAATTGTTGACCTTGACCCTTAATTTTCATGTCATAAAGAGTGTGATCGTGGTTTTTCCCTTTATGCCAACACGGAACTTGTTACGTCCAAACTTGACACACTTAGGTGAATATGTACCTAAAAAAAGGTTACCATTTATAATGTCATGATGTACGAGACACTAATCAATTTAGACGCCAACGTCTTAGTGCACATATCTCCTGGCTTTTATTCAAAATATATCTAAAACCTGACGTACCTTCCAACTATAGGGATTACGGACGTAACAAGTTTCCAGTCAACATGAACATATTTAGTTTGTTTAAGATGTGCTTGATGTTTGATATTACTTTCTATATTTTTTTAGAATTTTAACCTGTATATAAGATACATGTGCTTTTCCTTTTAAGTTATAACTCAGAAAATTCTATAATCAAGAAAGGTTGGAATATCTAAGTTACGTTAAGGTTATTTTTGGTCCCTCAATAAAATACCTGTAACTGTTTGACTAAGATTTTAAATATACTTTCCGTTTTCTCTCTCTTGTCTGTTGTATGACTTTTCGTTTCAGGTTCCTGACCGTAGTGGATTGTAGTTCTGTCATATTTCACTATTATTAGTTCAGTCACATCATAACCACCTTCTTATTGGTTTATCTAGTTACCTTGTCTTATTTACTAAGTCTTTATCTAAGTGTCTTGACATCAGTCGATTATAAACTGTTTGACTGTTTTTCTTTAAGTCACCTCATTCCTATTAGAAAAGTTGTTTACTATGTCTTTGTTACCTGTAGGTGTACGTTATTTCCTTTTTTGTTTTGTTTTGTTTTGTTTTGATCTGTAACAAGAATGTGACAACTGTAATAAAGTTTTAACTAATATATGGATTTACATTTTTACGTTTTGATACCTTGAGGATCTTATATTGTGACTCTTTAAAATCAATTGGAACCCTAAGTACTGCAAAATCTATTTTGTCGTTTCGTACTAAGTACTTTTTTTTTTTTTTCCTGTAATAATTTTACTTTATGAAGAAAATACTTTTTATGTAACAATTCTCTTATTTTAAGTTCGGGAACCTGACACTTTTTCAGAAACGGTTTGGGTAGACTATTTGTTAACAATAGGTTTTACATACTTTTGAGACTTTTTAGTTGTTATTCTTTTTTTTGGTTATTGTAAATTTTACCGTTTTCCGAAGGAACCACCGAGTCGAAGAGACCACCGAGTCGACCATCTCTTAGACGTACGTTAAGTCTTCTGAATCCAAGTTAGGGACCCAACCCTTCTAGGGAACCTCTTCCCTGGTCGATGGGTGAGGTCATGAGACCGGACCTATTAAGGTACTTGATATGTCAGGTACCCAACGTTTCTCAGTCTGTACTGACTCACCGAAAGTGAAATGAAGGATGTATATATATATATATATATATATATATATATATATAAATTACCCGTTTTCTAGACTTACCTGGAAGTCCTTACGAATCCATCTCAATTAGTCTAATACCAGATGGTTTTTAAATAAGGAATATCACTATAATCTTTATTCTATTCGGAAGAGAATTTTGATCTATGGTATTACCGTTAAGTTCAAACCCAATCAATTAAGAATCATCACACGAAAAGGAAAGGTAAAGAGGGTAAAAAGTTTACATAAATTCTACTGATTTTAAGTTGACTCTTCTAATTTTAAGTTGACTCTTCATATTTTTATATTCATCTTTTTTAAAAAATTGATTTAGTAAATCTATGAGTTTACACTGACTTCTTTATTTAACATAAGTACTTGGACGAAAGAAGATTACGGAAAAATTTTTCAATTTTTTTTTTTCTTTTGAACTTTAACCAAAGATTTCCGTCATTTCACTCATTGTAAATAGGTCACTGTTTATTTTATCAAAAGACTTCTAAAAACTTGGGTAACAATATTTATTAAAATCGCCAGACGAAATAATAGCAATATAACAAAACGATAGAGACCCATCTCCTTTCAATATCGTAAGATTTGGGATCTAAACGTAGTCAAAACTTCTACTTTATAGTAACACTTTCTTACAACAAAATTCCTATAGAAAACTAATACACTATGACTTCCCTTTTTAGTTGTTTGTTACGTAATTTGTTGACTTAGAAGTTTTTTCGACTATACGTTTACTTACTAATATTATACAGATATAAAATCGACGACGACGATTCAGCGAAGTCGCTGAGACACACTGGGGTATCTGCCGTCGGGTGGTACGAGGAGGCAGGTACCTTAAAAGGTCGTTCTCATGACCTCACCCCACGGTAACGGAAGAGGATTCTTCCATATAATGTTCTTTATTGGAAGGGATTATCTTTGAGATGTTGAAGATTCACTTTCACTTTCATAAATCATCGAGACAGGACAGGCTGAGAAACGCTAGGGTACCAGACATCCGGCGGTCCGACAAGACAGGTACCTTAAGAGATCCGTTCTTATGACTTACTTAATGGTAGGGTAAGAGGTCCCTTAGAAGGGTTAGGTCTCTATCTTAGGTAGAGGGCGTAACGTCCGTCTAAGAAATGGTAAACTCGATGGACCCTTCTGGTGTTGAAGATACATTTATTATCCTTGTAAAATATGTCTATACGACATATATGCATAATATATATAAACATAGAGAATTCGTTTCGTAAGTAATTAGACCTCCATGTCACATTTTTAATATGGACCTCCATGTCTCCATAAATGATGTACTCTCTTAGATAATTATTTAAAAGTATAAAGGAAATAGAAACTAGTTTAATTGATTAATTACTATAAATATGGTACAGTGTATTAAAGTCTTTCTAATAATTGAATAGATTTATTATTTTATAGTCGGAGACTTTTTCTTTCATAAACTACCCTGGATCTCTTACAGGCTACCTGTCTCCTCGGACCTCCCGACGTCAGGTCCCCCAGTGACTCCCAGCCTGTGCTGACTCGCTGAAGTGAAAGGGAAAAGTGAAAGTACGTGACCTCTTCCTTTACCGTTGGGTGAGGTCACAAGAACGGACCTCTTAGGGTCCCTGCCCCCTCGGATCATCCGACGGCAGATACCCCAGCGTGTATCAACCTGTGCTGACTTCACTGAATCGTCGTCGTCTCTTACAGGTACAATTGAAGATTAATTTGGAGGTCAAATCGTATTGATATGACCAAGGTGAAATATTGGTCTTTAGTAACCTTGACGTTATCGGAGTAAAGTACAAATGAATGAGGGTTAATACTTAAAAAAAAATGTAACTACGTTTGATACACGGAAATTCTAAACCGGATGACCAGGATGACAACGTAAAGTCTTACTTAACCTAGTACCGTAGATCAGGGTAGTGAAGTACCCTTTACCTACCCCTTTGTCTCCTTTGTCACCGATTGATAAAACCCGCGAGGTTTTATTTACGTCTACCACTGACGTCGGTACTTTAATTTTCTCCGAATGAGGAACCTTCTTTTCAACACTGGTTGGATCTATCGTATAACTTTTCGTCTCTGTAATGAAACGGTTGTGTCCAGACAGATCAGTTCCGATACCAAAAAGGTCACCAGTACATACCTACACTCTCAACCTGACACTTCTTTCGACTCGCGACTTCTTAACTAATGAAACTTGACACCACAACCTCTTCTGAGAACTCTCAGGGAACCTGACGTTCCTCTAGGTTGGTCAGGTAAGACTTCCTCTAGTCGGGACCCACAAGAAACCTTCTGGAGTGCGCTTCTCGACTGAGTAACCTTTTCTGAGACTACGACGGTCCCTAACCCACGTCCTCCTTTTCCTTTGCTGTCTCCTACTCTACCGACCTACCGTAGTGGCTGAACTACCTGCAGTCAAACTCACTTGAGACCCTCTACCACTACCTGTCCCTCCGGACCGCACGACACTAAGTACCCCAGTGTTTCTCAGCCTGTACTGACTCGCTGACTTGACTTAAGTCACGACTTATAAACTAATGGTAATATTGAAAATACGAAGAGATTGGAAGATCTTAATAAAAGGGGGTTTCAAAAACCCTTCTATTGGAGATCTTCCTTTACCGTTGTGTCAGGTCATAAGAACGGACCTTTTAGGGTGCCTTCCTCCTCGGACTGGCTGTTGTCAAGTACCCAGTGTTTCTCAGATTGTACTGACTAACTGAAGTGAAAGGTAAAGTTTCAAAGAGAACGTATATTAAATAAGTTTCATACTTATATCTATATCTGTCTACTATTCTTAGTCCATTTGCCACTACTACCGTTTTATTTTTATATTTTTTATATAGTTGTCTCCTTTACACTGTCTCCGAGTACATTTAAAGTTTTAATCTCGATTTATTACCGAAGGTGACCTAGTAGTTTTTTCGTTCTCTCAAGACCTTTTTGTAGATAAAGACGAAATAACTGATACAGTTTCGGAAACTGATACACCTAGTGTTATTTGACTCCTTTTAAGACTTTCTCTACCCTTATGGTCTGGTAGACTGGACGGAGAACTCTTTAGACATACGTTCAGTCCTTCGTTGTTAGTCTTGACCTGTACCTCGTATGACCAAGGTTTATCCTTTTCCTCATACAGTTCCGACATATAACAATGGGACGACCAAATTGAATATACGTCTCATGTAGTACTCTTTGCGACCCGACCTTCTTCGTGTTCGACCTTAGTTCTAACGGTCCTCTTTACAGTTATTGGAGTCTATACGTCTACTTTGGTGGGAATACCGTCATTCACTTCTCCTTGATTTTTCGGAGAACTACTTTCACTTTCTCCTCTTACTTTTTCAACCGAATTTAGAGTTGCAAGTCTTTTTATTCTAGTACCGTAGGTCAGGGTAGTGAAGTACCCTTTATCTATGCCTTTGTCATCTTTATTACAGTCTGAAATAAAACCCCCCGAGATTTTAGTGACGTAAACCACTAATGTCGGTACTTTAATTTTCTGTGTAGGAGGAACCTTATTTTCAATATTGACTGTATCTATCGTGTAATTTTTCGTCTCTGCAATGAAACGGTTGTTTCCAGGCAGATCCGTTCGGATACCAAAAAGGTCATCAGTATATACCTACACTCTCAACCTGACACTTCTTTCGACTCACGGTGTCTTAACTACGAAAACTTAACATCACAACCTCTTCTGAGAACTCTCAGGGAAACTGACGTTCCTCTAGGTTGGTCAGGTAAGACTTCCTCTAGTCAGGACCCACAAGTAACCTTACTGACTGCGACTCCGACTTTGAGGTTATAAAACCGGTGGAGTACACTTCCTCTCTGACTTTACTTGACTTGACTAACCGAAGTACTAGTATGATAACCATCCTATGTGAGTCATCGTAGATGTAATTTTAAAACCATACACAAATGTCGTATTAAATTTATAATCGTTTCGATTAAGATTAACTTCAGATTCTCTCACTACTATTTGATTATACATATGTTTTTAGGTTTGACCATAAACCTTATTTACTCTAGTAAATTGATACAAATTAAGAGTCAAGAATTGTGAATTTTTACATGTAGAACTGGAGTACCACTCTTTTGGACCTCAGACGGATGTTCGTTCAGTAAAGTGAAAAGGTTGACGGTGAAAAGAGATGTCATTGAGAGTCAAGTCAAGTCAATTCAGCGAGTCAGTACAGACTGAGAAACTCTGGGGTACTTGGTGTCGTGCGCCCGGAGGGACAGGTAGTGGTAGATGGTCTCATATGAGTTTGGGTACAGGTAACTTAACCACTACAGTAGGTTGGTAGAGTAGGAGACAGAAGGGGAAGAGGATGACGGGAGTTAGAAAGGGTCGTAGTCCCAGAAGAGTTTACTCAGTCGAGAAGCGTAGTCCACCGTTTTCATAACCTCAACGTCGAAGTTGTAGTCAGGAACGTTACTTGTTGGTCCTGACTAGAGGAAATTTTACCTGACCAACTTAGAGGAACGTCAAGTTCCCAAAGAGTTCTCAGAAGAGGTTATGGTATCAAGTTTTCATAGTTAAGAAGTCACGATTCGAAAGAAATATGAGGTTGAGAGTGTAGGTACGTACTGATTACCTTTTTGGTGTCGGAACTGATCTGTCTCGAAACAATTGTTTTATTACAGAGACGAAAAATTATACGACAGATTAAACCAGTATTGAAAGGAAGATTCCTCGTTCGCAGAAAATTAAAGTACCGGCGTCAGTGGTAGACGTCACTAAAACCTCGGGTCTTTTTATTTCAGTCGGTGACAAAGGTGACAAAGGGGTAGATAAAGTGTACTTCACTACCCTGGACTACGGTATAGAATCAAAAGACTTACAACTCGAAAGTCGGTTGAAAAAACGAGAGGAGAAAGTGAAAGTAGTTCTCCGTAAAATCAAGAAGAAGTGAAAGACGGTATTCCCACCACAGGAGACGTATAGACTCCAATAAGTATGAGGAGACCCGTTAGAACTAAGGTCAAATACGAAGGAGGTCGGGTCGCAAAGAGTCCTACATGAGACGTATATTCAATTTATTCGTCCCACTGTTATATGTCGGAACTACATGAGGAAAAGGACAAACCTTGGTCAGATAACAAAGTACAGGTCAAGATTGACAACGAAGGACTGGACGTATGTCCAAAAATTTCTCCGTCCAGTCCACCAGACCATAAGGGTAGAGGAAGTCTTAAAAGGTGTCAAATAACACTAGGTGTGTCAGTTTCCGAAACTGTATCAGTTATTTCGTCTTTATCTACAGAAAGACTTTGAGAGAACGAAGAAACAACTAGATCTCCCACAACCGTTAAACTAGAGACCAAGGAGACGGAAAAGATTTTGGTCGAACTTGTGGACCTTCAAGTACCAAGTGTATAACGACTTCAGACCGAACCTCTTAAAACTCGTAATGAAATGATCACACACTCTACTCACGTTAACACGTCATCAAACTCGTAAGAAACCGCAACGGAAAGAAACCCTAACCTTACTTTCGACTACAAAAGGTCAGGACAACGGTCACGACTCAAAAGGTTTAAACGACCGTATAACTCACGACGTGAAAGTGTCGTAGTAGAAAATCCCAAACTTTATCGAGTTGACCCTATTAAGATATCAAGACATTTTGCATTAAATACATTATTACACTTTTAAGAAACTTCCAAAATGTGTGTATATTTTTCAAATAACAGTAACAGAAAGATATACTCAAGTTTTCAAAGGTGTATTTATAATTTATGAATGTAAATTATGAATCTAATCGTACTAATACTACAGTAATAAATACAGTGTGTCAGTAGTTATGGAATTGAGCCCTCTCCTTGTACAAAGGATTTACAAAATAAAACTTATTACAAATTCCTATCGAAAACACTATTTGGATTTGGAAAGGGAGTCTTAATTCCTGAAACCTTTTAGGACCGTTTTACCGATTTTGAAAAGATGGTCAACAAAGAATCAGAATCTCAGGATCTTTTTTAACGATAGGTCCAGGTAAAGAAACGGAAGGAGTCTCTGACTCAAAAGGTCCTCTTTTATTGTAACAAAGAAGTAAGTAAAATTTAAATCGACTACTCGAAACGTTATCCATTAACTACTCTTTTTAACGACTTCAGATATATATTACATAAATAACACGTTTAAAAGAACGAACTCCTATAGAAAAAGACTACGACGACGATTCAGTGAAGTCAACACAGGCTGAGACACACTGGGGTAACTATCGTCGGGTGGTCCGAGTCGGCAGGGACGCTAAGAGGTCCGTTCTTGTGACCTCACCCAACGGTAAAGGAAGAAAAAGATAAATTTTTATTATCAATTTTTATTCAACTCACCATAGAGTGTCGTTAAAATAAAATATTTCGTGTGCACATGTCGTCTATTACTGGAACTGTCGTAGACTTTTGTAAATCTTTGGAATAACAAATTTCGTAGACGAAACCTCATTCTCACCTTGTTAAAGTATAGAAGAGATGTTATAAAGTGGCCTCGGTATAAAGATCTAGATTTGAACGTGTCTCGGATCATATTATGTAGCATGTGACACCGAAGAACTATATATACCGACTAAGTTAGTAAAAAAAAAAATTAAAACTTCTGAGACACTAAGGTAAACTAAATTTTTAAACATGGGAGATAAACGGAAATTCTGTAGTAAAAAATACTAATTTATAGTCTATATTATGTAGAGATTCTCACGTTAGAAATCTATAACCGTTTAAATTTATATTTCTGTTATAATATAATTTTTTAATCATATTCTTACCAGACGTCTTGAGAAAGTCCAACACGTTTAGACTTATGTTGGGAGTCATCTAAATTTCGACCAGAATACGTAAAACATTTTCGTGGAGTCCACTAAAGTCCCGAATACGGTCGTCTTAAATTTTTATTTTGTTGAAGACTTCCAAAAGATAAGGAAAGTCCTATATCATTTCTTAATTTCGAGAAAGAAAATTCTAAAGTGTTAATGGATTGACCTTTTAATTAACAAATAATTTACGTCTCGACTTATTAAAACTTAGTAATTTACGAGTATGTCAGATATAGATAAGTCTGAGAAACCTTTACTCACGTGTATTTTAATTATAAAATAATAAAAATTTTCATCATTAACATTTATAAAATTTTACTTTTGTTGTTTACGAGATTTGACTGTCAAATTTACACGACAAAATGTCTCCACCTTCTTTGTCCACTTTAGATTTGAAACCATATCAAGAGTGTATAATCTGAAACAAAAATAAAGAAGGAAATTACTGAAAACTTTCGTTAACCTACGAAGAAAAAGATCAGTTAGGGTTATTCTTTACGACGACGATTCATTTACTCAATGTCTCTCAGTCAAAGTTTTTCCGGATACACACGTTACCTGTACCCTATTTATTAAAGAACAAATATAAGAGAACAAAGAGTAAACCCAGGACTTTTATAACTTCTGACCTCACCAAGGTGTGAGAATCACAAGTTTTTCAGAAATTTTGGAACTTGCAAAGTTTGAAAAGATCGTGAGGACTTTGAACCGTAACCGTTAAAGGACAAACTTGAGGGTCATTTGGTGATTAGTCGACACAGGAGTCGTATATAAAGTGAATGATCAGGAGTCAAAACGGTTCATATCTTTTGAATACTATTATCGAGGACAACGAACCCCAGTGTCATTATTCTACGAATTCATGAGTTATTTCGTATACCTCGTGTACTCTGTAAGTAATAATAATCCACAATGACAATGGGTGTATGATAGACCTAGACTACGACCTTACCCCGTACTCAAGTCACCGTTCCAACTTCACTACCATACCTTTGACTTACCTCTTTGACGGTAGAAAGGACAGGATCCAAAATTATTGAAACAAAAAGAAAAGTTAGACACGGTAATTAAACATAAAGTACCTACCAAAAACTAGAAGTGTAAACAAAAAGATCGAAACTAAAAGACCTCCAAATCAAGGGATCCTTAAAATTCATACTTACTATCGTGTGTCGTAGACGAACAAAGAATTTAGGATGTCATGTATGACGATAAAATTTTAATACAAGACCATTACTTCCTTTCAATATACCGAGTTTTATCGGACCTCAATTTTGAGGGAAGGTCTAGGAGGGGTGGTAAGATACGTTTTGCTTCTTGAGAGAGTGAGTTTCCCTCTCTCTCTCTTTTGTGTGTGTGTGTGTGTCTGTGTGTGTGTGTGTCTGTGTGTGTGTAATTCCAACTAATGTGGGCCGAGGGTCGGTCAGGTCGAAGACCGGCTAGAGGTCTTAAAGAACGGGGTCGGTAAATTCTCTATTGATGGGACTTGTTGGAACCTCTTCTTGTCCTGGGGAATTCTGTCATCGAAAGGTATATATACGGATATATATGAATAAGAAATGAACCCAATCACGTCGTTCAGTGATTAGACTGACGACGAGGAAGAACAGAGTAATTTACACTAGACAAGGACATTTCACGGCCTGACTAAGAAAAAGACTTGGAGCGGAAGAGATTGAGACATGGGATGTACATTGGGAACCCATTCACGTACGCATGAAGTATATAAGGAATAATTAAATTGTTATAAAGAACATAAAGAATGTAATCAATCACAATCAATGAGTCAGTACAAGTTGAGAAACTTTAGGGTACCTTACATAGGACGATCCGAAGAGACAGGTACTTTTAAAAGTCCGTTCTTATGACCTGACCCATCGTAAGGGAAGAGGTCCTCTAGAAGGACTGGGTCCCTACCTTGGATTCATAGGACGTAAAGTTCGTCCAAGAAATGGTAAACTTGGTCGTCCCTTCGGGTTCTGTGGCGTTAACAAACCGGAATTTTTCATAAAAGTATACTTTTTAAACCTGGCGATCTACTCGGTATTGATAAAAAAGGGGGAATTGGAACATCGTATTATACCGATTTTACTTTCATCATTGGTTTGAACTACGTACAGAAAAGGGATAGAGTAATAATAGAAGAAGGAGTGTCCTAGGAAAGATTATGTTACTGTAAGTCCAAGATTTTAGTTACAAACACTATCGAAGGGAAAAACAAGAACTTGTCTTTGTACTATATCACAGAAGAGTCGTAAGAAACGACAATTTAGAAAGAAAGGACGTTATGTCGAAATCCTTGAAACACAAAGTCCGACGGACGACACTTTAAAGACTTAAAGGTCCATGAACCTCACCCATTATCAACTGAGTGGACTCACTCTTCATTTGATTTATATTATTATCTAAATTTTAGAAGTCTTTTTTTACCATGTTATCTTTTAGGTACTCACTAAATGTACAAATCAGAGAAGATGAAACACTTTCAATCCTTTTCAGAAAACTAGAGAAACCTACAGACAAAAACAAAATACAAAAATTTAATCTTTAATTTTTCATAAAGTAGTTCCCAATTAAGTCAAGTCGGAGAAGTCACCGTTGTCGATTGTTAATGACTTTTAAATAATACACGGTATACTACAAAAACAACAATAACACATCAGTGATTCAACACAGACTGAGGAAACGTTGGGGACATCGGACAGTCCGAGGAGAAAGGTCCCTTAAAAGGGATGGGTCCCTAACTTGGGACAAAGGACGTAACCGTCCTTCTAAGAAACGATGACTCGATGGTCCTTTCCGGTGGTAGACGGGATTCACAACTGACGAGTTAAAAGAGAAACTCTAGAGTACTTCCTGGTGATATTTAGTGTATTACATTAAACGGGTTGTAGTAGGTTTATCATACAAGACTTTGAACAAAAACTTTTATCGACACAAATTGAGATTTTGTTAATAAATTACACAAGTACTGTAGTGTAGTACGTCACCTCAGACCTCTCACTTTAAGTCTCTACCTTGTCTCTGACAGAGGTCAGCAAGTTGTAACTGTTAACTCACTCCGTGGAAGACTAAAGTTTTAAATAACAGATCTGTTGAAAAGAGAACATCAATTCTACACTATAAAAATTTAGTCTTTCTTTCATCTGTATTAAAAATTTTAGTGTTAAATTCTCTTTTACCTTCGAAATCCTTCAGAAAACTTTTTAGTATTAGTCAATGTTTCTTTGTGAAACATCTTTACAACATTATTACCCGATTAAGTAAGTTACAAATAAAATAAGCTATTAATATGTCGTATTATCAACGAACGGAAACTAAATGACTATTTACACCATTTTGATGGTGACAGATGTGTCTAAAAAGAATGAATACATGTAAATGTTTTTTTCATCCTACAATGAAACAATTTACTTGGTATATTACCTTGTTTCTTAACTTTTCGGTGTAAATGACTCGTAATTCATAAAAATAATGAGTCTCTAAAAAGTTTTATAGATAAGTCTTCTTAATACGTTTAGTTCGAAACAACGAAACTATCTTTAAAAAAATATCTTTTAAACGAAAGATATTCTAGGTATTACATATTTGATGTGTTCGGATTTCGAAAGGTTTAAAATAAGTAAGTGAATTAAGAATTATTTGCTACTCGAGTGTTTATGGACTGAGGGGTGGGTGGGCGGTTTTAATTTGTGAGAAAATTTTAAATAAAAATTTTAGAAGGTGACTTAGATAAATGTCAAGTTTTATTAAATTTTATAAAAGGGAGTATGAATCTTAGTATCAAAAGATCTCAAAACACGAGATCGGTTATTAAGACGGTATGTTCGAAATCAATACTGGTGTCTTCTTTTTTATACATGTTTATAAAAGTTTTATTAACAGGTTTCAGTGGTTTAATCGTACAAGTTTTAATTTTTTTATTTAATACATATTATGAAATAGTGTAATAAAGATTATTATTTTATTCTCGGTGTTGACATTGGTATAGTTGTTATTGTTCGTTTTCTTTAGTTGGACATTCGAGACTTCTTTATGTCGTTATATCCATATGAATTCATTAGTACTATGATATTACTATATATCGTTACTCTATAATACCTCGGTGATATTTACTAAAGTCCAACAAAATCAATCGTGACAGGTCATCTTGAAGGAAGTTACTACCTTACAAGATATAGACATGACGGGTAATGTCACCGGTAATCAGTGTACGAATAATTTAGTAACTTTACACTGATCACATTGACTCATAAATTAACATATATCAAGATTACTTAACATTAAATTCATGAGTCTTAAGTATATTTTAGTACATAATACAAACTTAAATGTTTTATTATTTTCATTTCTTTTTCGTCTTTTGTAACTACATCTTTTTAATTTATTTTAATTATATGGATATCATTTAGTGTAATCTATATAATTGTATTTGTGTTGTGTGCTTACACATGCGAGAGGAATGAAAGTGAACATTGTGAACGAAGATAAATTTTATAACTCTCTCGTTTACCTTTAGTATAATAAAAGTTAATAAAGTCCTTACCTTATAATAAACTTTTCATAAATTTAATTTGAGTAAAATATTTCATGTAAAGAGATAATATCATTCTAATATGAGTATGACAAAATAAAGAACATAAAGTTTGTTATTTTTTTTTTTAATCGTCTAATCATAAGTCCCTCTAAACGACCACCGAATCGTCCTTTCTTAGGTAGAAGTTACGTCTTCGGCGTCCTCAAGTCAAGTCAAGTTAGTGAGTCACCTCAGGCTGAGAAACGATGGGGTACTTGGTGTCGTGTGGTCCGGAGGAACAGGTAGTGGTTGTTGGTCTCAGATGGCTTTGGGTACAGGTAACTCAGCCACTACGGTAGGTTGGTAGAGTAGGAGATAACTGGGGAAGAGGAGGACGGGAGTTAGGGAGGGTCGTAGTCCCAGAAGAGGTTAGTCAGTCGAGAAACGTAGTACACCTGTTTCAAAACCTCAAAGTCGAAATCGTAGTCAGGAAGGTTACTTATAAACCCTGACTAAAGGAAATCCTACCTGACCAACCTAGAGGAACGACAGGTTCCCGTAGAGTTCTCAGAAGAGGTTGTGGTGTCACGTTTTCGTAGTTAAGAAGCTGCGAGTCTAAAGAAATATCAGGTTGAGAGTGTAGGTATGTACTGATGACCTTTTTGGTGTCGGAACTGATCTGTCGTTAACACTAAGGTCGAACAAGAAGGAGGTCGGGTCGTAAAGAGTAGTCCATGAGACGTATATTCAATTTATTCGTCCCACTATGAATTACGTCTTATGTAGTACTCTTTACGAACCAACCTCCTTCATGTTCGACCTTAGTTCTAACGGTCCTCTTTATAGTTATTGGAGTCTATACGTCTATTGTGGTGGGAATACCGTCTTTCACTTCTTCTTGATTTCTCGGAGAACTACTTTCACTTTCTCCTCTCACTTTTTCAACCGAATCTCGAGTTGTAAGTCCTTTGATTCTAGTACCGTAGGTCAGGGTAGTGAAGTACCCTTTATCTACCCCTTTGTCATCTTTATCACAGTCTGAAATAAAAAGACCCGAGGTTTTAGTGACGTCTACCACTAACGTCGGTACTTTAATTTTCTACGAGTGAGGAACCTTCCTTTCAATACCGGTTGGATCTGTCGTATTATTTTTCGTATCTGTAATGAAACAGTTGTTTGCAGGAAGATCAGTTCGGATACCAAAAAAAGGTCACCAGTACATATCTACACTCTCATCCTGATATTTCTTTCTACTCACGACTTCTTAACTACGAAAACGTGACACTACAACCTCTTCTGAGAACCCTCAGGGAATCTGACGTTCCTTTAGGTTGGTCAGATAGTATTTTCTCTAGTCAGGACCCACAAGTAACCTTCCTGACTACAACTTCGACGTTGAGGTTATGAAACAGGTTGACTACATTTCTCGACTGAGTAAACTTTTCTGGGACTACGACCCTTTCTAACTCCCGTCCTCCTATTCCCCTACTGTCTCCTACTCTACCAACCTACCGTAGTGACTGAGTTACCTGTACCCAAACCAACCTGAGGTCTAAACCGCTACCTGTCCTTCCAGACCACACTACACCAAGTACCCCAGCGTTTCTCAGTCTGTTCTGACTCGTTGACTTGACTTGACTGGGCTGATCTACCTAGAAACAACTGTTTCATTACAAAGACGAAAAATTATACAACAGATCCAACCAGTATTGAAAGGAAGGTTAAAATTAAATTAAAGAAAAATAAAGTACCGAAAATAAAAGAACCACCATAAGTGGTAGACGTCACTAAAACCTCGGGGGTTTTTATTTCACTCGGTGACAAAGGTGACAAAGGGGTAGATAAAGGGTACTTCACTACCCTGACCTACGGGACTAGAATCAAAAGACTTACAACTCGAAATTCGGTTGAAAAAGTGAGAAGAGAAAGTGAAAGTAGTTCTCCGAGAAATCAAGAAGAAGTGAAAGACGGTATTCCCAGCTCAGTAGACGTATAGACTCCAATAACTATAAAGAGGGTCGTTAGAACTAAACAAACACGAAGGAGGTCGGGTCGTAAAGAGTACTAAATGAGACGTATATTCAATTTATTCGTCCTACTGTTATATGTCGGAACTGTATGAGGAAAAGGATAAACCTTAGTCGAACAAAAAGGTACTGGTCAAGACTGACAACGAAGGAATGGACGTATGTCCAAAGAGTTCTCCGTCCAGTGCACCAGACCATAAGGGTAGAGAAAGTCTTAAAAGGTGCCAAATAACACTAGTGTGATTTTCCGAAACCGTATCAGTTATTTCGTCTTTATCTACAAAAAGACTTTGAGAGAACGAAAAAGTTACTAGGTCGTCTACAAATGTTAAAGTAGAGACGAAGGAGAGGGAAAAGATTTTGGTCGAACGTGTAGAGTTTCAAGTGTCAAGTACATAACGACTTCGGACCGAACCTCTTAAAACTCGTAATGAAATGATCGCACACTCTGATCACTGACATCAACACACCATCAAACTCATAAGAAACTGTAACGGAAAGAAACCCTAACCTTACTTTTGACTGGAAAAGGTTAGGACACCGGTGACGACTCAAAAGGTTTAATCGACTGTATAACTCAAGTCGTGAAAGTGTTGTATTAGAAAATCCTAAACTTTATCGAGTTGACATTAAGGTAAGTGGAGGTGAACGAAACAAACATTACTAAGAAAGATTCCGGTTGAACTGAAGTGTAAGGTCCTACGGTGTCCTTCGAGTCCAAGATAGGGACTTAACTCTTCTAGAAAGCCTCTTCCCGGACCGTTGGGTGAGGTCGTAAGAACGGACCTCTTAGGGTACCCATCTCCTCTGACTGCCAGATGTCAGGACACCCAACGTTTCTCAATCTACGCTGACTTCACTAAATGGTGCGTGTCTATACGTATGAGTGAACTGAGTAAACAATTTTATTCTCATGTAATTCAATTAGTACAGAGGATCACTATTACTGGAAAACATTTCATGATAAAAGTCTTTATACACAAACTGTCATGTCCTGGGAGATTGTCTAGTTGATACTGTTCGTCACTTTTGAATAAACACCTTTTGGTGTTAAACAAAATCAAGGGGTAACTACTTAAACAGTTAAAATAATATAACATGTAGACTGACAAAAATTAAAGGTTGGTACCACTTTCTAACGATAAAATCTCTTACTTGTAGAGGATTACGACTGTTACTTGGTTATTTTACTTTATATTGTTTTGTTTATAAGTTAATGTTTTGTCTTACCACAAAAAGAGATATGATTTTAGAAGGGTCACTAACTTATTGTAGTCTCTGAACGATACAACCTACCAGACACTTATCAAATATCGGACAAGACACTAAAGTCTTGTGTAAACTAAAAAAAGGAAACATATTCTGAGGAAGAATTAACGATACAAAAGGTAGAGACTACGACAAAATCCATATATAAGAGTCATTACAGGTATGAACATTTGAATACTTATTTATAGAACTATTTGTTGACCCAATATTTCTAGACAACACTCAATAAAAACTGAAACAAATAATTCTCAATTCTAAAATCCAGGTTTAATCATAATACAAAAGAATTTAGTTGTCTTTTTCGGACACTGGTCCTATAAAATTCCTCTTCAACTTATATTTTATTAGGTGTGTCAAAGAGAGAGGGAAACTTGGGAAAGTTCCGGTGTATCTAATGTTCAATGTAGAAGCCTCTATTAATTCACAGTAGTGTTAAAGAATAGTGGACATAAGAATTTTTATATACATTGTTTAAGATAGGAGGGTAGTTGAAACACACGTCCGATTTATTATAAGTGATCGGTTATAATAGAATGAAATTTGTTAACTTCGTTTCCTTTTAGTAACTTTCAACACACTTTTTTTTATTAAAATTCATAATGGTCAACGGAAAGTTGTACTAGTAAGAAACACGTATACTAAAAGGAATGCGAGTTTCTCGTTTTAAGTGGGTGGGTAGAGTCACGGGAGTTCTTTTTTTACTGATTCATTTTTGTGTTTTTCAAAGACTCTTAGTTTTGTACAGTTATCGAAACTCTTTTTTGTGTCAAAATTTCAGACTCGTAGTATTCGATTTAAAGATAGAATCATTTAATCTGTCTCTTTTTATATACTAGAATAGGAAAAGTGGAAGGAGAGAAAGGTCGTATTTATATATTTTAATTTATTTTAATATATTTGTCCATATATTTTTCCATACTTATATTTCCTTCGTTTCACTATTTAATCCTAAAGTCCATAGAAAAACATTTCCTTTAGAAGTAGGACGGGTGACAAGTCTAATACAGCACCACTCCCCTATATGATGTTAAGATTGTGTCAAATTTATAAGACTGTATACTCAATCTTGGAACGGAACGAAGGGTTCGTCGAAGTATCAGTAAGGGACATCTCTAAATACCCTATTTAGTATAGATTTCAGTCTAATTGGTTCTGTAAGTTTTTCTAAAAATAAAAAGGGTCTTTAAGTACTCTCTTGTCAACTTAAAAGGATCTGAAGGTTCTAATGTCTACAATCTTTTCTGTTTTCAGTCGTCTGGACTTGTATAACATCTCGACACTGTTTTCCATCGAACCAAATATGTCTAGTCCTGAATCCAGAAAGTCTCCTATGGTACATACCTCCCAGCGTTACGACTCTTGTTCTGACCCCCTACATGAATAGAGTCCTAAATTACGGTGACTGTCTGTGGTTGTCAACTAGTACTCTCCCATTGTCCGTCCTTCCGGTCCCCAGAGGTTTATCTCCTTTATCGGACGTTCACAGTCTGTAAAAATAGAGAGAATTCGCCGTCCTCCTTTGTTTGATTGCTATAAAAAAGGAAGAGATATGTTTAAATTTTCCTCCAAAGAGAATTTTAAGATACAACGGTACTGTGGACCAAAGTGGACTTCAATTGTTTACGGAAAAAGAATACCTTTACAAATAGAATTCGATACGATTACATGATACGTAAATGGGGTTTGAGACAGAAGTTCAGACAAGGTGGAAAACCGAGTCTTGGATGAACTATTTGTTCATACAATATGAGGCTATAACAAGGAGATTAGATACATTTATTCTGATAAACATACCACGAGACGGGAAGAAGTTCTAAGTTTAATTAGGAAAATACCGGGTTCTACTTGGTAAACCTTGGTTCTAATAGCGTTTTATGTAGTATACCCACTCCCCGGACCACGGTAAGATTCAAAACTCTGTAAGGAAAGAAGGTAATTGTCTGACGTCTATTGATATATTGTAGGTCGATTTCTGATCGTCTACCCATGAGAAAGACGGGGGAAGACTACGGATACAGTCTTCGAAAAAGATAGAGGAAATACGAAATTATTTTGAAATAATATGTTTTCGAGACTCGTTAGTTCGGAGCAGAAACCGGGACCTAACTTAAGAAGAGGAGACCCCCGGTTCTTAGGGCCGTAGCATTAAGTTGTTGTTGGAAAGTTAGTCTGTACGTCGAATATGATACTGCTATCTCTACGGTGGGTTCTTTGTCACTTACTCCTCCTTTCCTCTTCGGAAATTCTTTATGGAACTTTGAATTTTATACAGAATTTTATACATTGGACCGAATTTGGACCTTAATCCCGAAGGGATCACCGAGTCTACCATTTCTCAGTGGACGTTAGACGGACGTTTCGTCCTCTGAACCCAAACTAGGGACTCAACCCTGCGAGCCAACCTCTGTCCTTACCGATGTGTGAGATCATAAGAACGGACCTCTTACGGTACCTGTCTCCTCGAACCGCTCGATGTTAGACACCTCAACGTATCAGCCTGTGCTCACTCGTTGATTGTGAATGTGTAAGTGAAAGTTTGGATCTAATCAGTGTAGTCCGTCTTATACGTATTTTATGATTTAAGTTATAACTTTTAAAACTTCAATTTAAAAAAACGGTTACTTATGTTTGAAACTTTTCAAGAATCTCTTTAGTACACAGTTGAAATACGGAAGACCTTTACTGGAGTCTCTTAATTAGGTTTGAAGAGTAAATTGGATAGTCCTATGGACGTCTGAAACTGACTGAGGTTTTCATTGTTATGTATAGGTTCATTACTTACCGTCTCGATTCCGGTCTTAGGAAGAACGAAAGGTCAAGAAGGACGATGTGGAGTTAGAAAGGTATTCATAAAGGTATTCATAGTAAATACTTACATCACACACAAACTGTCTAATAGTTACTGTACAATAAGAACGGAAATTCCCTATAAATTTTTATCGCTACACAATCCTCATTGAAAACGGAGACCCACATGACCTCCGTTTATTTCCCGTAAAAATAATAATTTAATTGTGTTAAGTTCGTTTAGTAAGGAAATCTTTAGTGGAAACTTCTAAAATAACGGTTGGACAAATAATACACAATTTTAATCTATCCTTTTAGTGACGGAAGTTCAGTTTAAATGTGCCTCCAGTAGGCTGAAAATTCAAATAGAACACTTCATATTGTAAAAAGTATTCTCTTTATATGACGTTAATCTTTGTTTAACATATGATGTGTATAAAAAGACGAAATAAAAATTATATTTACGAAATTTTTAGAAGATGAAGTTTCGAACCAAAAGTTTACTAACGAGATCCGTTCTCCCTTATTTTCGATTAAAAAAAATAGACTTAAAAACAATGTTATAATACAAGAAACAATATTTTCGTATCTGTTCCTGTATATGTTTTAAAGAAGATTCAAAACGAAAAACAAAACACAAACTTGAAACAACAATTAAAACTATTACACTGACTTCTAAATATAAATGTTTTAAAATATATAAATATCCAATTCTTTGATGAGATTCGGCAAAAAGGATCTCAAAATTACACATATTTTCCTTTTTTTTTTTAACCTATTTTGTATGGTACTTTTTTGTCATACGTCAATTATAGTTCGTACAAAATTTATAGTTCTGGGATTAAACAACTTTGGTGTTTCTACGTTTTCATTTAAGTTATATTTTTATTGTTTTGTACTTTGTTTCAACTACACCTATTTATCACACAAGGTTTCCGGTTGTCAAAAGATACAATAGAACCCTTTTCTATATCGTTTTATGTTTAGTTCTAAAGTATTCACCTTCCCTTTCTATAGTCCTAAGGACATAACAAATATCTTATAAAAACATCAACAATTAACTTTAAAATTAATTTTGAAGTTTAATCAAACATCGTACATATCCAGTAAATTTGAGAACCATCAAAACTATACAGAAAATTCACATTCTGACCACGTGTACTTTGGTGTGTTTTCTTTTCCTGTATTCCCAATATAAAAATACACACATTTATACAAGGATACAATTAAATTGATGGTCTTTTAAATTAAGTTTATCTAAAATTAAGTATAATTTTTACACGAGAATTTCTAACAAAGAATTGTAACTTTACATGTGACCATCGAATATATTATCACCTTATCAAATTTCCAATCAAAATATTTGATGAAAGTTTATTTTATACGATTTTGTTTTGTCCCGTTTTGTTTGTTTTTTTTAACGACGTCTCTATTGAAGTCGTGTCTTACTAAAGTGACCACTTATGACGGTTAGTAAATTCCTTTTCTACTACGTAATTTTTTGTCTTTAGTCTCTGTCCTCTTACAGAGTTGAATAAATTACTGTGGTTGTAGTAGGACTATAATGTTACACTTTGCCTGTAACTTTCTTTCATTTAGGTGTTTAGTTGCATAACGTAGTTTTGTACATTTACTTCGTAATTGTTTAGTTATGTGTCATATTCGTTTCCTTTTACGTAGTACTCAAACCTTAAGACCTTTACATTTCAACCTAAATTATAACTTTTAGTAAATCGTATTAAATGGTGTAATTAAATGGTATATCTTCCGACCTTACGTTTTCATCCTTCAGTTCTCTATGGACCTCATTGTCCGTTTAAACCGGAACCTTATGTTTTGTTTCGTTCCGTTTCCGATTGTCTTAAAACAGTTCTCTTGGGTGACCAGTATCTTTGGAACCAGAAGGTTGTTGTGTTCACTACGACACTTTCGCGACGGGAGTTATATAGTCGTTTAAACCTTTTGAGTCGTCACCGGTGTCCTCCTCCAGTCAAAAGAAAGGTTAGGGTCTCTTTCCGTTACGGTGCTTATAAGTTTGTTAGTGTGTTAACGTGAGTAGAGTATGTGATCGTTTCATTACGAGTTTTAAGAGGTTCTGTCCGAAGTTGTCATACACTTGGTGCTTGAAGGTCTACAAATTCGACCTAAATCTTTTCCGTCTCCTTGGTCTCTAGTTTAACGCTTGTGTCCAACCTAGTAACTTTTTCGTACTCTTAAGGTCTTTTTTTTTTTTAGACGAAGATGAAATAACCGATACGGTTTAGGAAACTGACACACCTAGTGTTGTTTGACGTCTTTTAAGACCTTCTCTACCCTTATGGTTTGGTGGACTGGACAGAGGACCCATTAGACATACGTCCAGTTCTTCGTGGTCAATCTTGATCTGTACTTTGTTGTCTGTCCAAAGTTTAGTCTTTCCTCAAGTAGTTCTGACATATAACAGTGGGACAAATGAATTGAATATACGTCTCATGTAGTACTCTTTACAGTCCGACCTTCTTTGTGTTCAACCTTAGTTCTAACGACCCTCTTTATAGTTATTGGAGTCTATACGACTACTATGGTGGAAATACCGTTTTTCACTTCTTTTTGACTTCTCGGAGAACTTACACTTTCTCCTCTCCCTTTTAAAAACGAATTTTGAGTTGTAAGTCTTTTGATTCTAGTACCGTAGACCAGGGTAGTGAAGTACCGTTTATCTACCCCTTTGTTACTTTACCATTCTCTGAAATAGAAAAAGTCGGGGTTTTAGTGACGTCGGCCACTGTCGTCGTTTACTTTAATTTTATGTCAACGAGGAACCTCCTTTTCGATACTAGTTGGATCTGTTGTATAATTTCTCGTCTCTGTAATGAAACAACTGTTTCCAGGTAGGTCAGTTTCGATACCAATAAGGTCATCAATACATACCTACACTCTAAACCTGATATTTCTTTCAACTTACGACTTCTTGACTACGAAAACTTGATACTACAACCTCTTCTGAGAACTTCCTGAGAACCTGACATTCCTCTAGGTTAGTCAGTTCCGATTTCCTTTAGTCAGGGCTTATGAGTAACCTTCCTGACTACAATTTCGACTTTGCGGTTATGAAACCGGTGGAATACGCTACTTGACTGTAAACTTTTCTGGGACTACTACCCTTTCTAACTTCACCCCTCCTCTTCCCCAGTTGTATCCTACTCTACCAACCTACCGTAGTGACTGTACTGCCGGTACCCAAACTCATTCGAGGTCCTCAATCACCACCTATCCCTTCGGACCGTACGACATCCGGTACCCCAACGTTTCTCAACCTGTCCTGAACTCGCTGACTTAACTTAACTTGATTTGGTATAATTAACACAAAGGGTCCCCAACGACCACTATTTCTTGGGAGGACGATTACGTCCTCTGAATTCTCTGACCCAAACTAGGGAACCAGTCCATCTAGGGAACCTCCTCCCGTACTGTTGTGTGAGTTCATAAGAACGGACTTCTGAGGGTACCTGTCTCCTAGGACCACCGGATGTCAGATATCCCAGTGTTTCTTAGTCTGTACTTATTTCACTAAATCGTACGTGTATAGTATAATTAATTTCCTCTATTTAGGATACTGGTAGAGAAGTCCAATTAAACTATTTTGAGTGTAAGAAAAAAACTATTTTGACAGTTGTTTTACTCGTTAAATTTTTTGAATAGATTACAATTTTTTCATATAAATTTTATTTTTCATGTCGATTTTAGTAAGAATTACCACTTTATAACACATATTCAAACACACACGATAATATAGACTGAAAACACTGTGGAACTTGACATCGGACAGTACGAGGAGACAGGAACCTTAAAAGGTCCGTTCTTATACGTCACCCAAAGGGTAAAGGTATCACCCAAAGGGTAAAGGATGAGGTTTTATAACTTAAAAGATGGGAATTTAACCTGGTGTTGGAACAGATTGAGTCACTTTGATAGTTGGTACGGTACATACCAGTGGATTCTCTCTGTCCAGTACCACCTCTCAAGACTGTTTTGCACCGGGTGACCTCTTCCCTTACCGTTTACTGAAGTCATAGAACGGAACTCTTCGGGAACTTGTGATGCTTTTACGTTTTTCTATTCTGTAACTTTCTACTTGAGGGGTCAAGCCATCCACCGGTTATATTATGACCTCTAGTCACCTCTTTATTGAGGTCTTTTTTACTTTCCTGCCTCGGTTATGTTTTTTGTTGTAGGTCAACACCTACAGTGACCACAACCTTCATTTCAGGTTACGACATTCTCGTTATAACGTATCCTTGGACCTTACAATCCAGGTACTTAGTTCCGTTTAACCTTCACCAGTTTGTCCTCTACCGTTCTCTCTTGTATCTGTAAAATCCTTAGTCACTTGATTTTACCTGACCTTACCCACTGAAATTGAGTCTACTGCTAATATAGATGATGACACCCGTTCTTAGGGAATCTTCTTTACCTCATCTGTAGTATCAGTTGTTCTCAACCTTTACATCATGAACTTACGTTAGAGTTTTTACTTTCTTACTAGAGACAAGTAAATGTTTCGTTTGGTAATTTATGGTGTCAAGAGGTTCAGATTACGGGGTTGGTCATTTCGACTTCTTCGACTTCAACTTACCCAGATACTTCCGGATGTTCTGGAAGATCTTGATTGTGAGGGTTTTCTACAAGAAAAGAAATATCCCCTGAGCTTACGTTTTGATCTTTTAGTTCTTTATGGACCTCATTTACCGTTTAACTCGGAACCTCATGTTTTGTTTCGTCCAGTTTCCGATTGTGTCAAAACGGTTCTCTTGTGTGACGAGTATCGTTTATGAGAGAAGGTTGTCGTGTTCTCCTCTAATGTGTCCCTGTAGTGGTCTACCAGTTGGAGTTTAGTCTAACTAATATAAGAAACTTCGGTTTCTACCTCTTCGAGGTATGTCAGTCGTTTTTGTTCTGACCCTCGACTGACACCGAGGTTAGTACTTGAGGAAAAACGGTTTAAGTCTGAATTTAACTTCTTTTGTCCGTTTTGTTGATTTGGTAAGTCAAGTTAAGCCAAGCCAAAGAGTCAGCACAGACCGAGAAACGCTGGGGTACTTAACGTCGTGCGGTCGGAGGGACAGGTAGTGGTTGAGGTCCTTAAGTTAGTTTGAGTACAGGTAACTCAGCCACTACGGTAGGTCGGTAGAGTAGGAGACAACAGGGGAAGAGGAGGACGGGGGTTAGGGAGGGTAGTAGTCTCAGAAAAGGCTACTCAGTTGAGAAACGTACTCCACCGGTTTTATCACCTCAAAGTCGAAATCGTAGTAAGGAAGGTTTCTTTAGGGTCCCTACTAGAGGTAATCCTACCTCATCAACCTAGAGGAACGTCAGGTCCCCTAAGAGTTCTCAGAAGAGGTTGTGGTGTCAAGCTTTCGTAGTTAAGAAGCCGCGAGTCGAAAGAAGTGTCAGGTTGAGAGTGTAGGTATGTACTGATGACGTTTTTGGTATCGGAACTGACCTACCTGCAAACAACCTTTTCATTATAGAGACGAAATTTTATACGATAGATCCAACCAGTATTCAATAGAAGGTTCTTCATTCGCAGAAAATTAAATTAAATTAAATTAAATAAATAAATAAATAAAAAAAAAAAAAAATCAAATAAAATGACCTACTGGGTCATTCGCAGAAAATTAAAGTACCGACGTCAGTGGTAGACGTCACTAAAACCTCGGGTTTTTATATTTCAGACTGTTACAAAGGTGATAAAGGGGTAGATAAAGGGTACTTCACTACCCTGGTCTACGCTACTAGAAGTAAAAGACTTACAACTCGAAATTCAGTTGAAAAAGTGAGAGGAGAAAGTGAAAGTAGTTCTCCGAAAAATCAAGGAGAAGTGAAAGACGGTACTCCCACCACAGTAGACGTATAGACTCCAATAACTGTAAAGAGGACCGTTAGAACTAAGGTCGAACACAAAGAAGGTCGGGTCGGAAAGAGTACTACATGAGACGTATATTCAATTTACTCGTCCCACTGTTATATGTCGGAACTGAATACGGAAAAGGATAAACCTTGGTCAGACAACAAGGTACAGGTCAAGATTGACAACGAAGGACTGAAGGTATATCAAAAGAGTTCTCTGTCCAGTCCACCAGACCATAAGGGTAGAGAAAGTCTTAAAAGGTGTCAAATAACACTAGGTGTGTCAGTTTGCGATACCGTATCAGCTATTCCGTCTTTATCTACAAAAAAAGACCTTGAGAGAACGAAACTAGGTCGCCTACAACCGTTAAACTAGAGACCAAGGAGACGGAAAAGATTTTGGTCCAACTTGTAGACCTTCAAGTACCAAGTGCATAAAGACTTCGGATCGAACCTCTTAAAACTCGTAATGAAATGATCACACACTCTACTCACGTTAACACGTCATCAAACTCGTAAGAAACCTTAACGGAAAGAAACCCTAACCTTACTTTTGACTGTAAAAGGTCCGGACACCGGTGACGACTCAAAAGGTTTAAACGACCGTATAACTCACGTCGTGAAAGTGTCGTAGTAGAAAGTCCTAAACTTTATCGAGGTGACCTTAAGGTAGTGGAGGGAATCGAAACAAGCATCACTACGAAAGATTCCCGATGAACTCAAGTATAAGGTCCTACAGACCGAGATCCACTCACTAGTATGATAGCACTAAGAGAATCAGTACTTCTAGAAAAAACATGTCAAGAAGAAATATAAGAACGGTGGAGAATTATAGAAGACGAAGACAATCCAGGTATGTTAAAGACAAGAAATAGCTCGGGTAGAAACTTACTTTACAGGGGAACCATAGAGATTAAAATAAATTCTCTAGAGATTAGAGAGGGTAAGACAACAAAAGGTGATAAAGAAACGTAACTATCGACTCCTTCAGAAAGAATAGAGAAGAACGATAAGAAACCTTGAAACGTAAGTCTACGAATATAGAAAGAAAAAGAGGAAACGAAACGAAGAGAAGAAAAGTGTCGATAAACATTCCGGAGGGTTTTGTCGGTAAAACGAAAAAACGTAAAGAAAAGGTACGTGCATACTGGATTTAGTTTAGGGAATACTAATATGTCACTTTCACTGTTTACTTAAGTTCCCTAATCTACACTATCTGACTCACGGATTTCTTGATACCTACCTCTAATTACTGTAACATAGCCCCAGTCCCTAGTTCTGGTGAGGGTACTTTTACTTTACGTTTATCTGTTTTACCAACAGACTCCTCTGGAATGTTTATCGACCCTTTTATTCGCTTCTTTTTCCGTTTCCTCTTTTCCCTTCAATATGGGTAAACTTTCGTCTCAAAGTTTCTGATCTTCGTCCCAGAAAGGGTTCCTCAGTCGAGAAACGGAGTCCACCGGTTTTAAGATCTTGAAGTCGGAGTCGTAGACAGGAAGGGTACTTATAAGTCCTAACTAGAAAATGACCGAACTAGAGGAGTGTCAGGTTCCCTGAGATTTCTCAGAAGAGGTAATGGTGTTAAATTTTCGTAGTTAAGGAACCGTGAGTGGAAGAAATACCAGGTTGAGAATGTAGACATGTACTGATGACCGTTTTTTGTATCGAAACTGATATATACCTAGCAACGACCGTTTCACTACAAATGAAAAAATTATATGACAGATACAAACAAAATAGAAAGGAAGGTTCCTTGTTCGTAGAAAATTAAAGTACCGACGTCGTGACAGGTGTCACTAAAACCTCGGGGAGTCTTATTTAAGATAGTAAAGAAAGTGAAAAAGGGGAAAATAAACGGTACTTCATTGCCCTGGTCTACGGTGCTAGAATCAAAAGACTGACAACTCAAAGTTCGGTCGAAAAAGTAAGAAGAAAGTGAGAGTAGTTCTTCAAGAAATCAAGGAGAAAAAGATGGTAATATCACCACAATATACGTATAGACCTTAACAACTATAAAAAGGACCGTTAGAACTAACTTCGAACAGTAAGTGGGTTGGTCCGTAAAATACACGACATGAGATGTATATTCAATTTATTTGTCCCGTTGTTATACGTCAGAATAGATGAGGAAAGGGTTAAACCTTAGTAATCAATAAGGTACAGACCAAGATTGACAACAAAGAACATCATCTATATTATTAGAAGACTAAATTTAGGTGTATTAGGGTAGGTAAAATCAAATAACTAAGGATTTTATATGTACAAGTGAGAACGGTAGAGGACGAATTGGTGTAAGTTAAATGGAACTATGTACCTGGAATGTAAGGTCCAAAGATACGTTATAACAAGAAATATCGTAGATTGAAACGAAACTGGTGGTCTATAGAACTGTTGATTCGTAGAAAAGGTGAAACAGGGTCGGTGAAGTAAGAAAGACCCCCAAAATCACCAACGGGAGACGAGAAGAGGTCATCGTATAACCTACGGAAGGTTGGACCTCACGAATAGAAGACTATAGTATAGACAAATAGAAAAGAATGTCAGGATCATCAAGAGGTCCGTTTTTATGACCCTACCAAACGGTAAAAGAAGAGGTCACCTAGTGTAAAACAGTCTTGAGAAATGATAATGGACATACAGAACCCACTGGGACGTGTCGGATCGAAGTAATTCAATACATTCGGGGAAACGGTACTGTTCCGATACTAGGTACTTCCCCAAAAAATATCCATGACCTAAACGTATCGATGCAGAACAAAAATAGGTACGAGTTACCATACTCATGGAATTCGTTAGTGTTTATTACTATATAACCATTTCTCTTCTAAAAAATTTTAACTTTTACAAATTAAATGTCGTTCGAACCTATTTATACAAAAATTAAATATGACTAAGTGTACTATTGTTTTTTAGTTTGTCGTAACAAAACTTACCATTAAGGTCTTCTCGACATTCAAATTTTATATGATGGAGAAAAACTTATTTGTTCCTAAAAACTTCTCGTTTGACACAAGTCAAATATACTCCTTATTTCTCTTTCCCACTGAATCACTTCCTTTCGATATTAGAGAATGACAAGTTTTTTGTTTTTGTTTTTGTTTTTGTGCCTCTAGTTCGATTATATGTGTATATGGAATTACTGGATGAACCGTTATCTTTTATCACTACTATATTATTTTTGTAAATGAATATCGGGTAAATTTTTTATGAAATATTTTCACTTTCAGAGACAAAAGTACTATCACAAAACTTACTCCAAAATAACTTTAAGAAGACCTATCCTTAATGTCGATTTAGTAAGACCTTATTTTTCCGATAACCCTTCAGTCCAAGAATTTAAGACCGTTAAATACATGTTATTTTAAATAGGAAAAATCCTCATATTAAACTACTTAAAATTCTTTAAATATATCAGTATTTAATCCTAAATATTATAAAAACTGTATCGTTTTTCAGAGGTACACAGAAAACAGTAGTCAGAGAGGGGGAACTATGATGGAAGTCTAGGATTGTTACGAATTAACCAAAAATATGGACATAAAACGGAAAAGTCTTTACGCTTTATATCATACGATAAAGACCGAAGAAAGTGAATTGCATTTACGTAGGTGTAACCAAGTAAATAGGAACAATAACGACTTGTCGTAAGGTAATTTACTTATGTGATGTTAACAAGTATATAAGTGGTCTAATACTTGTAACCCCAAAAACATTTTAAAACCACCAAAATGTTTACTTCTACTATATTTATAAGTACTGTCCAGAAACACAACTGAATACAAAAAGTAAAGCCAACTTTTTACGAATCTTTGCTTTTAAGACTGAATATACCATTTATGTATACACTTTTTTCAGTGTGTTAGCACAGACTGAGAAACGTTGGATCACCTGATATGTCAGGTGTCTTAAGAGGTCCGGTCTTATGACCTCACCCATTGGAAACGAAAGAGGTCCCCTAGAAGGGTTGGGTCCCTAGTTTGGGACCAGAGGGCGTAACGTCCGCCCTCAATATATATATATATATATATATATATATATATATATATATATACTGAAAAATTAACTTTTTTTTTTAACAGTTTGAGTAACGGTCTTTTCGACGTAGTAAAACGTAAGGATGGTATTTCGACATTTTAAATCTCGACTAGGTACACTAGAGTTGTGTACCATTACCGACAGATATATGTCGTTAAGAACTTTTGGTAAGTCGTCATCTTTCGGTGATAACTATGTTACGTTCTTCACTCACGTTTTTAGAGGTCTTATAATATGACTCACTCTCTTCGATCATAATTGAAATACAAGGCAAACTACATTGTACGTAAATAAACTGTAAAAACTTTCCTTTTTGATTGTTGTCTTTCTAGTCACCAGTAGTCTCAAACACCCATCCTCACGTTGACATTTGTTTTCGGAGCCCTACAAGTGTCACTACCTCGACAAGATGTATGAGTTACACCACCACCATTGTGTTGAGATGTGTACAGTTTTATATACCTTGTCACGAACTTTTTTTTCCGTTATAATGAGATACTATTCTATTTTTCATTTTTGTTATTTTTAAGAGGTTCAAAACATCAAAGTCACTCCTACATCCTTAAAATGACACCAAATTAAACGTAAAGAGGCTACAGATTATTATAACTTGTAATAAATATAATAACGAACTGTAACAACGTACAAAGATAAAACATTCACGGTTAAGTGTAGACAACGGGTCACAAAAACCAACTTAACGGAAAGACAATAACAATATTGACAACAAATAATATCTATTATCCTAAAATAGTCGAAAGGTCAAACTCTTATAAAGAGTTCGGTATCGAAGACAAATATAAGAGAAATTTTATAGAATGTTTCTCATTTTAAAAGATTATAAATATTTGAGTTACAAAAAATAATAAAATATAAGGATGATAAAATAGGATAATTTTTTATTAATCGGGTTTCAGTGTTCATATCAGAAAATTAAAAAGGAAAATTTCACGATTGCAAAATCAAGAATATAACTCCAGATACGGAAAAGGTTCCAAAAAAAAAAATAAATAGACAAAGTAGATAAAATTCACTCATATTCTAGACTACTATAAATTATTTATAAACGTCTACCGTCGGTAGTTTTGTTTTATTGAAAATCTCGTACTCATAAGGTTTTTACAAGGGTTTATAGGGAAAAGTTAGTCAAAGACAGGACCAGGTACAGGGAACTGTTGTTGACTAAAAGGACAACAACGATATTAAAACGTAAACTAATTCACAATTACTTACCTTATGATTTAACAAAACCAAAACATAGATTAAAATAATTTAAACCGTACGATAGAACTTTAAGTTAGTATAACAAAGTATGTACTGATTAAGGAAATTAAAATAACGACGTATTATCTATTCATGTACTTGTATGGTGGAAAATAAGTAAGTCAAGAACTATAATAGGTAAATGGAGAACTACAGTTGAAAGGACTATAACGGATGATGTTACAACGACGATACGTACGTATACACACGTTCAGACACACCCGTGTTCTAATACAAAAGGAAAGTTTATCTTATTGAATCAGTACACCCTTCCTTCGTAATTAAAATTATATATATTGGTTTCTAAAGATTACTACAAGATAGTTAAAGGACAGGGTAATCCGTATAAAATCACGAGTTGAAGAAGGTGTGGGAAGGGATGAGAATCGTAACAGTCAGAAAATTCGATAAGAAGACGTGCATATAACCATAGAGTAAAACAAAAATCAAACGTAAGTGGACTATAGTTTACTAACTACAAGTAGTAAAAAAACATACTTTAATCACGAGTTTATTTTTTTTTACCTTCAAACAGAAAAGTTATAAAAGATACGTTATAAAATATCTATAATTACATCTCGTTGGTACATAGAAAGTAATTTATATGATAATTATCTAATTATTATATTATATAAATTATAAAATTATTAACAAGTAACAATAATACATAGGTCTATAAGATATTTCAACGATTTAAATGTCTATCAATACTAAATGGAGAAAATTTCTAAAGAACAAAATGATGAATGTATAAAACAAACAGACGGATATTTCTATCATGAAAAAGGAAAAATTAATTACAAAAAAACATAATAACAACGAAATGAAGTGAACAACCTTAGTGTCATGTTAAAACTAATCTTCACCACACTCACCTTTAAATACAAAACAAAGGTTAGTATTCTACTTTCTTAAAGTACAAAAATATAATTATAACTATAGTCGATTAATTACCCAAAAACATTTTCGTGAATTCAACTCTTTGTAGAAGGTACAAATCAAGTGATTATTTGAATTGAATCTACTTGTAAATTAAAACGATTTAATAAAAGGATATAGATAACTGTACTATGACAAGTATCCCAAGAGTTCCGTTCTTATGACTTCACCAAACCGTAAGGGAAGAGGTCACCTGGTGCAACACAGTCTGCAGAGGTGGTACGGGTGGGCGGAACCCACCGGGGTGTCCCGTACCGAATTAAAGTGACCCAATCTTTTCCGACACCAGCATCACGCTAATCTAACTAATCAAAAGACACTAATACCAAAGTCACACAGACGGGAGACTACGGGAGAACGTTGTGGATGGTAGAATGAACCCAAAGAGAATGGAACCTGCACCCCATAGAGAAGTGCCGACGAGGTCGTTTCACGTCGACGAAGAGGTATGGAACCTACTCCCCATAGAGAAGTGGTGGTGGGGAGGGCTGGAACTTGCACCTTATCAAGGAGATCCGGGAGACCGCGGGTACGTTGGCGGTGAGGAACCTGCACCCCAACGAGGAGGACCAACGGTGGGAACCGGAACCCGCCCCCATCGAGGAGAGGCGACGAAGACGTGACAGTGTCGGACCGTGAGAACCGGCTAGCCTCCGTGTCCCATAGAGGAGAGGCACCGGCAGGGACCGGAGTCTACACCCCATCAAGGAGAACCGACGGTGTGGAGTCTGTACCCCAGGAGGGCCAAAGACGGGGACTGGAGTCTGTATCCCATCGAGCTTCCCATTACGGTTTCTTACGAATTTGATGGTGTGTTAACATGAATAGAGTGTGAGATCATTTCATTACTAGTTTAAAGAGATTCGGTCTAAAGTCGTTATGCACTTGGTACTTGAAGGTCTACAAGTTCGACTAAAATCTTTTCCGTCTCCTTGGTCTCTAGTTTAACGGTTCTAGGTGACCTAGTAGGTTTTTCGTTCTCTCAAGGTCTTTTTGTAGATAAAGACGAAATAACTGATACGGTATCGGAAACTGACACACCTAGTGTTATTCGACACCTTTTAAGACTTTCTCTACCCTTATGGTCTGGTGGACTGGACGGAGAACTCTTTGGATATGCGTTCAGTCCTTCACTCTCAATCTTGACCTGAACCTTGTTGTCTGACCAAGGTTTATCCTTTTTCTCATGTAGTTCCGACGAACATTGGGACGAATAAATTGAATATACGTCTCACGTAGGACTCTTTGGGACCAGACCTTCTTCGTTTTCGACCTTAGTTCTAACGGTCCTCTTTATAGTTATTGGAGTCTATACGTCTACTGTGGTGGGAATACCGTCTTTCACTTCTCCTTGATTTTTCGGACAACTACTTTCACTTTCTCCTCTCACTTTTTCAACCGAATTTTGAGTTGTAAATCTTTTGCTTCTAGTACCGTAGACCAGGGTAGTGAAGTACCGTTTATCTACCCCTTTATCTTCTTTTTCACAGTCTGAAATAAAAACCCCCGAGGTCTTAGTGACGTCTACCACTAGCGTTGGTACTTTAATCTTCTGCAAATTAGGAACCTTCTTTTCAACACTAGCTGCATCTATCGTATAAGTTTTCGTCTCTGTAATGAAACGGTTGTTTCCAGGCAGATCAGTTCCCATACTAAAAAGGTCACCAGTACATACCTACACTCTCAACCTGACACTTCTTTCGACTCGTGACTTCTTAACTACGAAAACTTGACACCACACCCTCTTCTGAGAACTCTCAGGGAACTTGACGTTCCTCTAGGTTGGTCAGGTAGGATTTCCTCTAGTCAGGACCCACAAAAAACCTTCCTGACTACGATTTCGACTTTGAGGTTATGAAACCGGTGGAGTACGTTTCTCAACTCAGTTACCTTTTCTGAGACTACGACCAACCCTAACCCCCGTCCTCCTCTTCCCCTACTGGCTCCTACTCTACCGACCTACCGTAGTGGCTGAGTTACCTGTACTCAAACTCGCTTTAGGCCCCCAACCATTACCTGTTCCTCCGGACCGCATGACTTTAAGTACGCCAGAGTTTCTCAGTTTTTACTGACTCACTGACTTGACTTGACTTCGTACGAATATGTCCCTCTTAGATTATCTCTATTCTACATCCAGTGTACACTTGACTCAACAATATACTAAAGAAACACTTTATATGAACTATAACTGGAGTAATTTTAAAGTTGGTCACAAAATTCGATAGATACGAGAAATTATTAATCATCCGTACTCACGTACGATTAAGATAAGGTAACACAGTCTGAGAAACACTGGGACCGGATAGTCCATCCAGGAGACATGTACCCTAAGAGGTCCGTTCGTATGACCTCACCCAAAGATACGGGTTGTATATACCCTAAAAGTTTTTCTTTCGAAATTTAATCTCCTACGGTGAAAACTTGAACCAATCACTCGTTCGTAAATTTTATATTATCTAAGAAATCCTATTTAACATTGACCAATGATTTATTAACCACCGTCACATTACTGTATGTACTATGAAAGAACTATGATAGACTGGTTATTGTTTTAATCTAGACTGTTATATAAAAAATTACAAAGTTGACGATGAAATCTTTCTTTTAGAAGGTTTTCAACCAGAACCATATTCACTTCTAAACTTCTGTAGTAACGAATCAAGGATCATTATATTTTTTATTTATTTTTCTTTTTTTTTTTGTTAAATCGTAATACTCCTTTAGTAAAAGTGTATAATACTTGGGAAACTTATATAACAGGAATAAGAGATCTAGAGACCCAAGAAAAAACTGTTCTCTGGTTATATAGATGCCGTCTCTTTGACACATTTTCTATTTCTATTTACTAGGGTACTTTTCATTTGTCTTTAAATGTAATAATTTAATACAGTGTAGACTAACTCGATGTCTTAGACAAGAAAAGTTTCAGGAGTTCTCTTAGTTACGTAACAGTATGTTTTTTCCTCTAATAACTCAGTATACATCTACTCAAGTTACATTCTAAGAGGTCTACCTGCAATGGATTGAAGAGATTAAGAGTCCAAGGGTGTAATTCTCTTATAAGTCAAGTCAAGTGCAGTCAGTGAGTCAGTACAGGCTGAGAAACTCTGGGGTACTTAACGTCGTACGGTCCGGAGGGACAGGTAGTGGTGGAGGGTCTCAAATGAGTCTCAGCGCAGGTAGCTCAGTCACTACTGTAGGTCGGTAGAGTAGGAGCCAGCAGGAGAAGAGGAGGACAGGGTTAGGGAGGGTCCTAGTTTCAGATAGGTTACTCAGTTGAGAAGCGTACTCCACCGGTTTTATGACCTCAAAGTCGAAATCTTAGTAAGGAAGGTTTCTTTAGGGACCCAACTAGAGGAAGTCTTACCTGACCAACCTAGAGGAACGTCAGGTTCCCTGGGAGTTCTCAGAAGAGGTTGTGATGTCAAGTTTGGGTAGTTAAGAAGCCACGAGTCGGAAGAAGTGTCAGGTCGAGAGTGTAGGCATGTGCTGGTGTCATTTTTGGTATCGGAACTGATCTGCCTGGAATCAGCCGTTTCATTACAGAGACGAAAACTTATACGATAGATCCAACCAGTATTGAAAAGAAGGTTCCTTATTCGCAGAAAATTAAAATACCGACGTTAGTGGTAGACGTCACTAAAACCTCGGGGTTTTTGATTTCAGACTGTGACAAAGGTGGCAAAAGGGTAGATAAAGGGTACCTCACTACCCTGACCTACGGTACTAGAAGTAAAAGACTTACAACTCTAAATTCGGTTGAAAAGTGAGAGGAGAAAATGAAAGTAGTTCTCCGAAAAATCAAATAGAAGAGAAAGACGGTAGTCCCACCACAGTAGACGTATAGACTCCAATAACTATAAAGAGGGTCGTTAGAACTAAGGTCGAACACAAAGAAGGTCAGGTCACGGAAAGCACTACATGAGACGTATCTTCAAGTTATTAGTCCCACTGTTATATGTCGGAACTGCATGAGAAAAAGAATAGACCTCGGTCAGACAACAAGGTACAGGTCAAGATTAACAACGAAGGACTTGACGTATGTCTATAGAGTTCTCCGTCCAGTCCACCAGACCATAAGGGTAGAGAAAGTCTTAAAAGGTGTCAAGTAACACTAGGTGTGTCAGTTTCCGATACCGTATCAGTTATTTCGTCTTTATCTACAAAAAGACCTTGAAAGAACGAAAAAGGTACTAGGTCGTCTACAACCGTTAAACTAGAACAAGAAGACGTGAAAGATTTTGGTCGAACTTGTAGTCCTTCAAGTACCAAGTGTATAACGACTTCGGACCGAACCTCTTAAAACTTGTAATGAAATGATCGTACACTCTACCACGTTAACACGCCATCAAACTCGTAAGAAGTGTAACGGAAAGAAACCCTAACCTTACTTTTGACTGGAAAAAGTCAGGACGCCGGTGACGACTCAAAAGGTTTACACAACCGTATAACTCACGGCGTGAAAGTGTCGTAGTAGAAAGTCCTAAACTTTATCGAGATGACCTTAAGGTAGTGGAGGTGATCATCTTATTATAGTAAAACGAAAAAACGTAACGAAAAGGTACCCCGTCCTTATGTATCTTTTGACATATTTTTTCTCGAAGTGCTGGGTCTATTAGTGCTACCACACTAGTGAGTGGATCTCGGTCTGTAGAACCTTACACTTCAGTTCACCCGGAATCTTTCGTAGTGATACTTGTTTCGATCACCTCCACTACCTAGACGGAGAACTCTTTGTATATACGTCCAGTCCTTCGTTGACCTGTACCTTGTTGTCTGACCAAGGTTTATCCTTTTACTCATACAGTTCCGACGAACAGTGGGACGAATAAATTGAATATACGTCTCATGTAGTACTCTTTGCGACCTGACCTTCTTCGTGTTTGACTTTAATTCTAACGACCCTCTTTATACTTATCGGAGTCTATACGTCTACTGTGGTGAGAATAACGTTTTTCACTTCTCCTTGATTTTTCGGAGAACTACTTTCATTTTCTCCTCTCGCTTTTTCAACCGAATTTCGAGTTGTAAGTCTTTTGCTTCTAGTACCGTAGACCAGGGTAGTGAAGTACCGTTTATCTACCCCTTTGTCACCTTTGTCACAGTCTGAAATAAAAACCCCCCGAGGTTTTAGTGACGTCTGCCACTAACGTCCGTACTTTAATTTTCTCTGAATGAGGGACCTTCTTTTCAATACTGGCTGGATCTATCGTATAACTTTTTGTCTCTGTAATAAAACGGTTGTTTCCAGGCAGATCAGTTCCGATACCAAAAACGTCACCAGTATATGCCTACACCCTCAATCTGACACTTCTTCCGACTTGTGACTTCTTAACTACGAAAACTTGACACCACAACCTCTTCTGAGAACTCTTAGGGATCCTGACGTTCCTCTAGGTTGGTCAAGTAAGACTTCTTCTAGTCGGGACCCTACAAAAACCTTCCTTACTACGATGTCGACTTTGAGGTAATGAAACCGGTGAAGTACACTTTTCAACTGAGTAACCTTTTTTGAGACTATGACACTCCCTAATTCCCGTCCTCCTCTTCCCCTATCGTCTCCTACTCTACCGACCTACCGTAGTGACTGAGCTACCTGTACTCAGACTCACTTGAGGCCTTCAATCACTACTTGTCCCTCCGGACCGCACGACGCTGGATACCTTTTCACAATGTTTCACAGTCTCTGCTCAATTACTGACTTAACTTGACTTATTAAAGTAAGTACACTATATAATCGTTCGACCTATAAATTATTTGGATAGTATGAACTGTGTATAGTCCCTGAGGTGTCTATATCGATAAACCAGGGTAAAGATGATGTTTTTAAACAAGAACGTGTTTTCTGACTGTATAACAAACGTAATTTATATCTTCATCTGTAAACTTTGTGTTTTAGCTTATCTTTATCATCCTTAACTCTCTACCATCTTGTCATGGACTTTCTTGTGTATCTAGTTATATATTAGACATTTTATACTGTGTTCCCGTTATAATTTCAATTAAACCCTGGTCAATGAATCTATTAAATGATAGTGTATTGAAAACCTTACTTTTATATAGGTACCTCTTAAAGTGTAATCAATAATAAACCGTATTTAATCTAATCAAAAAAAAAAAGAAACGTTTGGACCTTTTATCTTACTTATTAAAGTTTTCTACCATCTTCTTGATCATTTTCCATTAAAACCTCAAACACTATGTTGTGAATTTTTTCTTAATCGGTTTTTACGAAACATTTCATTACATAAGACAAGGTTAAGATCTCGGAGTAACGGAGTAAGTTAAGAGTAATGAACTTTCTTCGGTTTATTTATGTACTCCTTACTGTTTTACATCCTCGTCCAGTTATCTTTAAATTTAATTTTTACCTTTTTATATCTCCATCTATTTATTATGAATTTATCGTAATACATTGAAATTAAAAGTCTACAAATACCGAATAAATGTTACAAAATCCTTAATAGTAAGATTTCATATTTACGAATACTAAAATAGGAAACGTAGTGGTGTTAAAAGTAATACTATTTGTGAGATCTTACCTCACAGTAAGAGATGGTAAATGAAACTTGTCTGTATAAAATCTCGAACGACCTATAAAAATAGACACATCACCTCAAAGAGATATTTATAATCTTTTTATACGTCATTTTATTCTTAAGACTTAAATTACGTTTTTTCATAAAAGAATAATAATTTCACACCCGAGTCAGAGGACGATTCTCTTATAGTAATGTTTCTAAGAAAGATCTTACTTTCTCTGACTAAAATGTATACTTGTGTTTCATTTGTAAACGAAACATGTTATATAGTTTTTATATAAAGATTAGTACTAATTTACAATCATAAAAATTAAAGTATAAATTACCAGATAAACTTTATATGAAAGTCAAACACAGGTAAAAGTACTCATAGACTGTGATGTAAAAATACTGATTTATATCTGTAAAAATGTTTAGTTAAGGGAAAGTTATTAGTATCTAGTTTACAAAGGTATTGAACGACAGAAGTAAGTGATGAGTCTTATAGTAAAGGTGACTTTTTCCCGTTAAAATAACTCTCTTTTTCGTCAAGTAATAAACGGACAGTGGAAACAAAGTAGACACGAGAGAGGTAGAGAAGACCTAGAATTTAGATTCTTTAGAAATATGGAGGGACCGATGGATCCGTACAAGATCCATTGACGGGTACACATGATACAAGAAACGATTATTAGTTATAAAAATTCACAATGTCCACGTGACGTTTTATTTCCACGATAAACCTTATTTTAAATATAATATTAGGTGGGAACCTCTAGATTTTACATATAATCGTAAACTTTCTGTCTGTTTAGAAACGTTTCTTTCAGTTAATTGTAAAGTTATAATCTTAAAACGTTAGTATTAACTGGGAAATTTAATATTATAGACAAGTAAAGGATGAAATCGTAAGATATTCTATATAAAAATCTTATCAGAAATAAAAAGGGTCAGAAGTCTTTTGACCAACTTGTAACTATTCTGTTAAATTTTATTTAATACTTTCTGTCAAGTACTCAATTATGCCAAGAAAAGGTTTCCCAAACTTCAAATGGTGTCGGAAGACTTATCCATTACAAAAATGACTCCATCTGTTGTGGTGTCGGGTGTCCAGTTTAGACAGGATAACTTACATAAACATTTATTTTAAATAACCTTGTTTTGGTATCGGTATGAGGTAACATAAATGTTTAAAAGACATTGAAGAAGTCACGATGTTGTCTCAATTGATCAAAATTGATTCTGACATATATGTATTGTACTTTTTTAAATGATTAAACGAGAAATATTTTTTTTGTAAACACCATAGGACAGAGTTTGACATCCTACTTTAATATTATTATTATGTAATCCGAGACCTCGTCCTGGTGTAATCTCTATGAAAAGGGGAGAAATAACTTTCGGTACAAAGTCACCGTGTAGAGTCTGTTATGGTTAACTGGTCTCTTTTATAACAACAAAACCTGGATCACTTTCACTTCAGTGAGTCAGCACAGGTTAAGAAACACTAGGGTACCTGACATCGGATGGTACGAGGAGACAGGCACCCTAAAAGGTCCGTTCTCATGACCTCACCCGACGGTAAAAGAAGAGGTCTATAGAAGGGTTGGGTCCTTAGCTTAGCCCCACAGGGTGTAACATCTGTACAACGTCTTTCCCCCTAGGAAAGGTCCCGGGATTTGACCTGAGAACAGATTGTGAGCCTTTACTTAACAGGCTCCTCTGTGTACACGACTGGTTCGTTCTCTAAAATAACCCTTTCCCTGGACCCACCTCTCATCATCCCATTCCCTTGGGTCCTCTTGTCGAGACGGTGGACCGAGCGTCAGATCCCAAAATACCACTACCCTAATCAAAGGCCCACCAGCAACCGGTTAGTGAGATTAAGTCTCATAAAAGACCACCGTATGTGTAGTGAGTCCGTTCTACCTACAATCACTCTCCCTAAACCCCTTCACCTGCCTGTGCGTCACAGAGGAAAACTGAAAAGGCCTGGAGAAGAACAACCACCACCGAATAATCAAGACATAAGAAATAGTCCTAGAGGACAGTATTCTATTGAGTACATTTACCAATGATACCACAGACCGGTCCCACCCGCCAAAGTTAGTCACACGAAACGGATTGTCCGTCTACGAAACGGTAGACTCGGAGGTCCCTTCATCTCGGTGAGGGTTTAAACGTTACTTTTACGTTCTATGTCACTCCAGAAGTCATTGTTCACATGTTAAGTTTTCTTTTTTCTTTTTTTTTACTTGTTTTTTTTTTGGTCATGTAAAGGTTCGAACTTTTACACATTGAAAAAAACATAACTGAAATACAGACCCCAGTGTTCAAGTTGTCTGAATACGTAGAGATAAGGTGATGTGAACACTTTAAATATTACATTTTATTATGGAGACTATTGAACCTTTTACCTACTTAGAACATCCATCTTTTTGGAACTAAGACTTCTTTAGTTCGAAACCCCTCGAGAAAAATAAAAATACACCAGTGACGTTGTATAGATCTATGGTGGTTGTTCAGACTCGTCAGATAGTAAACAACAAGTAGTCTCCCTCTTAATCCTGTCAACCGTCCTTACTTAATCATGTCCTTGTAGTATCACAACCTCTTGATTGAATTAAGAGTATCTACTTCCTCTGGTGTAAATATTTCTCTATCGATTTAATAATTCCGAGTTAAGGTGTGTAAAGTTTTGTCAGTAAATTTTTCATAACGACAGTAATCATATCATGAGAAAGTCTTTTTAGTGTTCCGATAACTAAATACAAGAACGAAAATTTTAAGGTAGTGGGTAAAGGGATTCCATTTTTGTAACGGTACCGAATTTAGAGGTTTCTCTCTTTTGTGTAAATGTAATACATAATGAAATTATAAAAAAGCGAGAGAATTAATTAAAAACTCTTCAGTTCACGTTTAAACTCAAGTACGATTACTTCAATCACTAAATACTTCAAGACAAAGTAAACCTCAAAACATAACCACTTTCACTTACGTTCCATAATATATATTTTTCAGGGTCATTATATCTCATTGAATCATACATAAACGGTGCATAAAAATAATCGTGAGTACTATTTTTTTCACTTCAAAATTAAAATACTAGTATTGATAGATATTATAAAAACTTTGACTTAAATTCCACTCGTAAGTAAAAAAAGTCTAAATAGTGTTCGTTCATTGACATTCTAAAAGGTATAGTGGTTTTCTTACTGTTTAATTAATTAACATAACAAATATTTAAATAAAATACATGTGGTAAAATTCTAAGTTGTTTAGATAATATTTGATTATAAGATTTTTGTATCTGTAAAATTATAGTATATACTTGACTTAGTGGTCAGGTCCAAGCTACGTACTATGACCTACGAACCTCGACCACGTGATTCTGCTGGGTCTTCCTACCATACTCCTCCCTCCTTCCTCCCCCCAATTCTTACCCCTTGCGCACATATGGACACCACCTAAGTACAACTACATACCTTCTTGGTTATGTTATAACATTTCATTAATTGGAGGTACCGACCTACTGTAGTGACTGAGTTACTTGCGCTCAGACTCACTTGAGGTCCTCAACCACTACCTGTCCCTCCGGACCGCACGACGCTAAGTACCCCAGCGTTTCTCAGCCTGTACTGACTCGCTGTCTTGACTTGACTTGACTTGACTTGACTTGACTTAATTGGAGGTTAATTTTATTTATTTAAATATAATTCTTTTATTTTTGTATCTGTAAAATCAACTAAAAAAAGTTATTTGTACGATCATCCCAGTGGTCCATTTTACGTCTTTTTAATTAATTTAAACTTAACTTTTAAATTTTCTTTGTGTATTTACGAATCATATTTATACAGGGTTTATAACGTGTATTATGTTAATACGAAATTTTTTCTTTCTTTTCTGTAAAAAATTTAAATTTGAATTTGAAATGAAACTGAATCTTGTTGTATTTAAAAATAGAACTCTAAGACATCAAATCTTCAAGTTGTTGCCACTTTAAGTTCTACGGTGGTTTTAAGACAAGGAAGGACCTCCGAAATCCCCTCTTGTACAAAGGCATGAAAAAGGTCAAATATCCTCGGTAAGTGTAAAGAACCAACTATCGAAGGAAGATAGCATTTTGGTCTTTTAAGTATATAGAAATTGGAAAGAAGATATCAGTGTAGAAGGAGACTAGTGTCTGTCTTTTCCTAAAATACCTGGATACTATAATCGAACCCGATGTGTTTGTTAGGTTCTTTTAAAGGGGTAGAGACACAAGAATTGAACTAGTGTAGACGTTTCAGGGAAACCGTCATATTTCATTAAACGGTAAATGTTCAAAGTCCTAAGTCTCAACCTGTAAATCGGTCGGTAATAAGACGGATGGATGGTGTTTAAATGTCTTCTAGACTCAATTTGGACTTCGATCTTTGTGAAAAGCTCTAGTTATAAAAAAGAGTTAGTACCGACGTATGGTCTTAGTGGACCTCTCATATTTGTTCGAGGTGGGGTCTAGTTGATTTAGTCTTAGTATCTTCCCTTTTAGATTGTAGTCGTAAAAATTTCTAAGAGTTTAACGGAGACTACATGACAGACCCTGTTCTTGAAGACCATATTCCGTTCTCGACCGTCAGACACCGGACGACTGGTTTAGACCAGTCGAATATCCACACACACACACACACACACAGAGACACACTCACATGCAAACAAAACAAATTTAAAAATAATCCTAAAAAAACTCCATATTGAGTATGTGGTGTCTTAAATGAGTTTTATAAGTTAAATCACCCAAAATATTATCAATGTTTTAATACTTTAGTATAGATGATTAAGATCGTGTAAAAAATAATGGGGGGTTTTGTTTGAATTTTGGTCAATCGTGAGTAAGGGACACGGACAAAGGTTAGTCGGGAACCATTGGTGACTAAATGACAGAGACATTTAAGACGGATAAGACATGTAAAGTACATGTACTCTAGTACATTGTACATCGGAAAACACGGACCGAAGAAACCGATCGAGTTGCAAAAGTTGAAAACATATAAAACGTGGTTCTTAGTCACGAAGAAATTAAAAACACCGACCTACTTTAAGTTTAAATTCACCTTAAACACATAAAAATAAACGATTTCTGAAACTGAGATACATAACGTTGTTTGATACCTTTTAAGAATTTCTCAACCCTTATCGACTTATGGAATGGTCAGAGTACTCTTTGGACGTACACCCAGTTCTTCGTTATCAATTTTGATCTGTACCTTGTCGACTGACCAAGGGTTAACCCTTTCCTCATACTGTTCCGACGTATAACAGTGGGACGAATAAATTGAATATACGTCTTATGTAACACACTTTACGACCCGACCTAATTAATGTTCGATCTTAGTTTTAACGACTCTCTTTATAATTGTTGGAGTCTATACGTCTACTATTTTGAGATTACCGTCTTTTACTTCTTGATTTCTGAAAGAACTACTACCGTTTTCTCCTGTAACCTTTTGACCGAACTTTGAGTTGTAAACATTTTGATTCTAGTACCCTAGACCAGGGTTGTGAAGTACCGTTTATCTCCCCTTTTTTCACCTTTGTCGCTGTCTAAAATAAAAGAACCCGAGGTTTTAGTAACGTCTACCAATGACGTCGGTACTTTAAGTCTACGAATAAGAAACCTTCCTTTTGATACTGTTTGGATCTGTCGTGTAATTTTTCGTCTCTGTAATGATACGACTGTTTCCAGATACACCACTTTCTCGTTTAATCGGTTCTACTGTATAAGTAGGAAAGAGAGGGGTGCAAAACATTTATTATTGATACATTCTCAATTCTAGTGAATATCGTGAGACGTACGGGGAGTGTTCCATGAGTGAACCTGTGTCCGATGAAAACTATATACTCGAGGTGGATTTAACACCACTGTAATGACTACGTAACGTCGACACAGGTAACCCAGTCGGTACTTTCCTCTCTCTTTTGTACAGACGTCAAGGATACCGGGGAGGTCAGAGGAAGGTCGGTGGAACTTAGGAGGTTTAAGAACGGAACGGATGGGACTCAAGTCGTTTGTCGTACTTGTCGCTTTGTTGACCGTAGTACTGTCCTAGTCGTTCTGTCAGATATATCGGTTTCGATACTAAAAAGGTTATCAGTACATGACCTACACTCACACTTGATATTTCTTCCCATTTGTGGTTTCTTAACCGTGAAAACTCAACACGACATTTTCTGAGAATACAATCAGTATCTGTCACACAATTCTTCGTCTCTATAGTGAAACGACTATTTCCAGACATATCATTTCGATACAAAAAAGGTCATCAGTACATACCTACACTCTCAACCTGATATTTCTTCCGACTACGAAAACTTAATACCACGATCTCTTCTGAGAACTCTCAGGAAACCTGACGTTTCTTTAGTTCGGTCAATTAGGATTTCCTTTAGTTGGGACTTATAAGTAACCTTCCTAACTACTATTTCCCCTTCGAGGTTGCGAAACCGTGTACTGCGTCTCAGATGTGTAACCTTTTCTGAAACTACGAACCTTTCTAACTTCCGTTTTCTTCTTTCCCCGTAGTCTCTGACTGTATCAATCTATCGTAGTGACTGAATAACCTGTACTTAGTCTTTTAAGACCCTCTATCGCCTCCTTCCTACTCAGACCACACGATATCTGACACCTCAGTGTTTCGTAACTTGTACTGAATTGTTGTTTTGGACTATTAGGATGTATGATAATATTAGGTTCACTCATATTTTGTATGTCCTAATTTAAAACAATTTGTTTATTATAACACTTGCGGGGGAGTAAAATGGAGACGTAAAAAAATTGTAAGTTCATTCCGGGTATATATTGAGAGTCTCAGGTCCTCATCAGAAATAAAAGGAGAAATACTACGACATGGGGTCTATATACATACGGGGACTTGTAGACTAAAAGATAAGTGAGAAGTAATGTCCACATTATGATAAAGGATCAGATATCTCGAATAAGTCTAAAATGATTAATAGTGTCATTTCAGTACATTCCGTTTTATTTTAGAACCCGTACGTAACATAAGACTATGGTATAGAGAAATAAGAGTAGATTAGATTTGACTAATGATTTAGTATAACAAAGTTGTACAACTATGAAAGTAAGTTCGGTATACAAAACATCTTCCAACTTTAAATCGAACAACGTGTATACCCTGTTAAATTTATAGTTTTCTTTTTCCACTATCATTTCCTAATGTTAAGTATCTGATTCTCTTCCGAAGTTCTCAGGAGTGTAAATGTTCCTACTTCTTATTTATTCCTCTAACCAAAACTTAATATTAGGAATTGTTACTTCTTTGACCATTTTAGAGTTTGCTGTACACCTTTTCTTATAAAGAGACAAGATAGACTACGCTTACAGAGAAGAGAAAACGAACAGATTGTAGAAAACTATAAAAAAAACACACACAAAGTGGGAAAAGGGCTGGATGGTGTTAGTGTTTACTTTTCTTTGAAGAAATACCTTCTCAGAATAAAGACGTAATCTCATGACCGACGAGTTTTTAGTCTATAATTTATGTATAGGATTTGGGGTTAAAATGAAAGACCCAGGAGTAAGGGGACATTGTAGAAACTTTAAAGACAGTGTCCATATATACACTGTTACAGTAACACGACACAACTATTCTAAAGACAATTAGAGTCGATAAGTATGACGAGAGTCCAAATGGGTCAAAAGACAACGTACGATATTTTACTCCCCCTTTTTTGTCAATTTATTACCCCTTATCACCGAATATCCAACACAGTCTCCCACTTCTTTAAAGATGAACCCCACCGTCTCCTACTCTACTAATCTACTGTAGTGGTTGAGTCACCTGTACTTAAACTCGGTTGAGATCCACTCTTACTTCCTGTCCCTTCGGACCGTACAACGTAAGGCACCCCAGTGTTTCTCAGTCTGTTTTGACTCGCTCACCTTTTGTTACACATACAATAAAATAAAAGAGATATTCTCCTCTTTATAAGGAAAAAAGATATGACAAATAGATAATAGATTTGTGAAGACACTTGATGTACTAAAAAATTAATTCTGATTTATAACAGATCCCGAGTTTTACTTAATGATTAACATAATCTAAGGATAACTACTTTATTTTTCAATGGTGTTTACATCACCGAATTGACATACACATACACGAGTCACAACAGACTGAAAAACGCTGGGGTACCTGACGTCGTGTGGTCCGAAGGGACAGGTGGTGATTAAGTGTCTCGAACAAGTTTGGGTACAGGTAGTTCGACCACTACGGTAGTTTGACAGAGTAGCAGACAGTAAGGAAAGAGTAGGACGGAAGTCAGAAAGGGTCGTAGTCCCAGAAAAAATTACTCAGTCAAGAAGTGTAGTCCACCGTTTTTATAACCTCAAAGTCGAAGTCGTAGTCCTTTTCTCATGATCCCACGATTTTAGTTTCACGACGATCCGTTGAAAGAAAAACCTCCGATATCCCGTCTTTGGTCAGGGACGAATAAAATTGTAGACGTTCATCGGGAGTAAGGAACTGAGGACCGGAAGAAGGTCGTTAGCATAATAAGGTTGTTAGAGGTAAAAACAATAATGTTGAAGAGATTGAGAGATCAGTGGGATAAAAGAAAAACTCCTGAAATACCAATATAACCCGGATTACCCATTAACTCTTATTGTAGGGGTCACGTTCCAGAAATTAGTATAGACGTTTCGGAAGAAAAACAGTATTGTACAAGTAACCAAGATCCCTAATATTGTAAACCCTCGATAAAAGAACGGATAGTGTAATAATTAATTTTGAGTTTATCTTTTTAAAGGGGTTTCAACTCAATTTCTTTTGTATTTTTATAGTAACCTCATCTAGAATGCACACAGTGAAATTCTTTTTAAGAGGTTTTATTATTAAAAAAACAAAGCACGAAAGGCAAATCTTTTGTAACTTAAAACACTTCTTATTCTTTCTCCCTCTTAGTCCTTTCATTGTTTTTCTTACTGTTTTTGTTCTTACATATACTTGACATCTATTTGTTTGTATTTATTCGGAAAATAGAAATAAAATCTTACTAAAGTTTTAAACGGGTATCTAACAAAAAATTGACAATTTAACGTATCAAGGATATAGTCTCACAGGGACTTCCTAGACTTTATGTAAATGATCATGACATTGGATAAATTAGGTTAATTTTATACAGAGACAGATTTAAATACTTTAAGTTGATCACTTTAAAGACCGAATATAGGAGGAAGACTGAAAATCTTCTTACACGGTATGAGTGTAGTAAGGTCAACAATTCTTCACTCGAGTATATCAAGTGGTACCCTCTTTGAACTTGTGCGAATTTCCATTTTTATCGAATAAAACCAATGACTGTCTCAGTCTTTATATGGTCATACTGTAATATGACTCAAATAACTTCACTTACAACGGATGTTGTATGTCTACCATCCAAGTTTTGTAGGGGTGGATTTCACTGCCCCTTTTACAAGTCTTTACACTTTCATTTGAGAGTCTTATGTAGTGACATAACTCTGTCCGCCGGGGTCGTCCTTAGAAGGGGACACGAAGGACAGTTTCTAGTCTATAAGACCTCAGTTTATCGATACATAAAAATGGAAAGAATATATACTTCATTTATTTAAAACATTACACATTAAAAGGAGAGGGAATTGATTTCACACAGAAGAGATTTTATTTATTCCGTCCTACCCTTCCCTCACGTCTTAGATTCGACAGTGACTATGAGACTGGTGTTTCGGTGGACGGAAAGACGAAGGACACGTGTTATAGGTTGTACTTTTATTTCTATATGATGGATAACTACAACCCTATATTAAGTCCCATCACCTATCTGGTGACATTCTCTCTAACTGATAAAAGAGAAGTCATAATCCTAATTCTTCGTCAAAGTGACGAAACGTACGTCACGTCCAAAGACAAAGGGTTCACTTAAAAAAGTAACGTTGTGGAATAGACGTAAAAGGGAAATAAAAAACCGATAGAGGATAAGATGTGTGTGTGTGTGTGTGTAGACGAAAGATTAATGAATTAAATGTGGAAGAGACCATCAGTTTAAAAGATCTGTAAGGTAGTAAAAGAGACCGATTAAATGTGATCTATACTTTGGTCTAACTTTAGAACAAACGAAATGAAGACAATTAGGAAGTATTAACTATTGCTATAATTGTGGAACGATTAAATCTTAATTTAAATAAATAACGAAGTTTATTGTTTCAGAAATTCTAAATTCAGTTGACCAAATTTATATAACTAAATTTACGGGTTCTGTAATACGAAACTGGACTTTACAACGAAATCACGTTGAATTAACTTATGAGAGATAGACAATACTTTATACTCTTCTACTTCTTATATCTTCTTTTTATTTTATCGGAAACTGACGTTTAAATTTACGTTTAAATGTAAATATACACTTTGTTTTAATAAAGTTGTCGAAATCTGTAGGTTTTAGACACCTTGACCCCTGTAAAGTCCGTAAAAATGAATATGGAGTTCTTTGTCTCTTCCCGGACCTATAGTGGACTCATTGAAATTATTAATAATTATAAATCGTAAATGACACTCGACTAAAGACATGATATGTATACGAACGGTGATTGAGTAAATAAAGACTTTACTCTTAAATATAAAACTAACGAAAAGAACGGGAACCAGTAGACGAAAGAAGATGTAGATAGGGAAGAGGTACTCATCCTTTCATTCCGTTGATTCTACAATCAAGGATTAGGGTCATCAACGATCTTTTGACTTATTAGAAACTACTTTTCGTTCGGTTTACACAATGTCGACTCACGTACGTCGTAATCTAAACTTACGTATTTACCTCTCCCCCATATCAATAGTTCCTTACATTTCGTTTCTGTGAAAATAGTGTAAAGATTAAAGTGTTGACATAAATACTTATACATATATAAATTCTTACGATTTTATAAGTCAGTAAAAGAGTTAAACTGTCAAGTTTAAATGTAAATGTAGGTCGAATTATCCTTTAAAATTTCTCGTCAGTTTGTATAGTACGGATTTCTTTCTGATAAAGAAAGCAAATATCTTTGGGAAGGAGATTGAATCTCTCGAAGGAGAGTTTTGGTAAAAACATATACACAAACGTACATACACATAAAAAGATTTACTTTCACTTCTTATTCAATACGACGAGTCAAGATACGGTTTATGTCTACTGTCGTAGAGGGGTTTGTCAATGAACCTAAAGGGAGATGACTTAGGTAGTTTTGTTGTAGAGAACTCCGAAGTTTATCAAACGTGGACAGAGAACGATTCAGAATAACATAATACTAAAATCTTTGTTTGTTTTTTTCGGATTACTCTTTTTTGATTCTTTAGATCTTTTGACAGGTTCGGTTTTTTCTATCTCTTTATAAAACGTCTTTTCTAATGATTCCTTACTTTCATTTTCACTTCATCGAGTCAGTACAGGATGAGAAACACTAGGGTACCTGATATCGGATGGTGCGAAGAGGTAGGTACCCTAAAAGGTCCGTGTTCATGACCTCACCCAACGGTAAAGGAAGAGGTCTCCTAGAAGGACCGGGTCCCTAGTTTGGGTCCAGAGGGTGTGACATCCGTCTGTGAAATGGTAGACTCGGTTATCCCTTCGGTCCTTATTAGATATTAAATATTATAAGTATCGTAATCTTCAGCTTCTCCCACAAGTCCTTTAAATATAACAATAAGTACCCATACAGAGAACTACGTAGTGATAGGGGTACCTATTTTACATGAATTCTTTCTGTACGTAGGACAAGAGGGAGAAATATTATAGAATGGGTTCCTATGGCCACTATAAAACCAGATTGAACTTATTACGAAAAATAACAATTTAGTTTACGTCATTTACATGTCCTGGTCACTTCTGAAATATATAGTTTGTGATATATGTACGACTCTCAAGTTATGTACGAGTTACAGACATTTTACATATCACTGTTTATTACTTTCCCCTGTCACGATCTCTTAAAGTTCCGATGTTTACATCAGTTTTCTCTCCCTCAACTCTATAGTTTATACCGAATATTTGAGTAATTATCTTAGTGAATAATTTTCAGTGATATAAAATAGAATAATTTTTTTGTTGATATACGACCGTTGTTACGAAATGGGTGTAATAGAGTAATTAAAGAGGTTTGATGGGGTATTTGTATATCTAAGTACCTGTAAAGTCTCTGTACTTTTGACTCGGTATCCTCAATATTTAGACGTACCATAGTAGTGACACAGTGTGACTTAGTTTTAACCTTGTTTTGATTTCACTTATTGTTCCATCTGAATTTTTAGTCTCTGTTTTGAACGGTAGGGTAATAAGTCAATATCAAACATATCTATTAGTCTTTTAACAGATTCCAGATTGTAATGTTAATAAATCTAAACCAATTTAAAGTAAAAGTGTTATTTGACACCCTTTAAGACTTTCTCTACCCTTATGGTCTGGTGGACTGGACGGAGAACTCTTTAGACATACGTCTAGTCCTTCGTTGTCAATCTTGACCTGTACCTTGTTGTCTGACCTAGGTTTATCCTTTTCCTCATGTAGTTCCAACATATAACAGTGGGATGAATAAATTGAATATACGTCTCATGTAGTGCTCTTTACGACCTGATCTTCTTTGTGTTCGACCTTAGTTCTAATGGCCCTCTTTATAGTTATTGGAGTCTATACGTCTACTGTGGTGGGAATACCGTCTTTCACTTCTCCTTGATTTTTCGGAGAACTACTTTCACTTTCTCCTCTCACTTTTTCAACTGAATTTCGAGTTGTAAGTCTTTTGCTTCTAGTACCTTAGGTCAGGGTAGTGAAGTACCCTTTGTCTACCCCTTTGTCATCTTTGTTACAGTCTGAAATAAAAAACCCCGAGGTTTTAGTGACGTCTACCACTGACGTCGGTACTTTAATTTTCTGCGAATGAGGAACCTTCTTTTCAATACTGGTTGGATCTATCGTATAAGTTTTCGTCTCTGTAATGAAACGGCTGATTCCAGGTAGATCAGTTCCGATACCAAAAAGGACACCAGTACATACCTACACTCTCAACCTGACACTTCTTCCGACTCACGGCTTCTTAACTACGAAAACTTGACACCACAACCTCTTCTGAGAACTCCCAGGGAACCTGACGTTCCTCTAGGTTGGTCAGGTAAGACTTCCTCTAGTTGGGACTTTAAAGAAACCTTCCTTACTACGATTTCGACTTCGAGGTCATGAAACCGGTGGAGTACGCTTCTCAACTGAGTAACCTTTTCTGAGACTGTAACCCTCTCTAACCCCCGTCCTCCTCTTCCCTGCTGGCTCCTACTCTACCGACCTACCGTAGTGCCTGAGTTACCTGTACTCAGACTCACTTGAGACCCTCTACCACTGCCTGTCCCTCCGGACCGTACGACGCTAAGGACCCCAGCGTTTCACAGCCTGTGCTGACTCGTTGACTTGACTTGATTTAAAGTAAACCCAATCTAATATTAGGACCCTATTATTTTATACTTTTTTAAATTATATGTACAAATAAACGTAACCAATTTTGTATTTTAATAAAGGTAAGATTCTATAAAAGTTTTGTAGGATTATATTAAGGTCATTATTGTTTGACACCTTTTGAGAATTGCTCTACCCTTATGGTCTGGTGGAACGGACACAGGACTCTTTGGACATACGTTCTTCGTTTACAATCTTGGTCTATACCTCGTTACCTGACTAAGTTTTAACCCTTTCCTCATACGGTACTGATATATTACAGTGGACGAACAAATTGAAGTTACTTTTAAAGTAGACGTTTTACGGTCAGAGCTACTACGTGTTCGACCTTAATTCTAATGGTCCTCTTTATAATTATTCGAGTCTATACGTCTTCTGTGGTGGGATTACCGTCTTTCACTTCTCTTCGATTTCTCGGAGAAGTACTTCCACTTTCTTCTCTCACTTTTTGTACTGAATTTAATTTTTGATTCTAGTACCGTATACCAGGATAGCGACGTACCTTTTATCAACCCATTTGTCACCTTTGTCACTGTCTTAAATAAAAGAACTCGGGATTTTAATGGCATCTACCACTGACGTCAGTACTTTAATTTTTTGTGAACGGGGAACCTTCTTTTAGATACTGTTTTGTCATATAATTTCTACTCTCTGTAGTGAACCAACTGTTTCCAGGTATTTCAGTTTCGATATCGAAAGGTTATCAGTACATGTCTACACTCTCAAACTGGTATTTTTTCCTACTCGTAGCTTCTTGACTACGAAAACTTGATACCAAGACCTCTTCTAAGAACTCTCAAGGAACCTGTCGTTCTTCAAGTTCGGTCACTTAGGATTTCTTTTAGTTGGGACTTATGTGTAAACTTCCTGACTACGACTTCGATTTCGAGGTTATGAAAACGGAGGACTTCATTTCTCGACTGAATGACTTTTCTGGGACTGCCCCTTTCTAACTTTCGTCCTCTTCCCCTACTGTCTCCTACCGTAGACCAGGGTAGTGAAGTACCCTTTATTTACCCCTTTGTCACAGTCTGAAATATCAAACCCGAGGTTTTAGTGACGTCTACCACTAACGTCGATACTTTAATTTTCTGAGAATGAGGAACCTTCCTTTCAATACCGGTTGGATCTATCGTATAAGTTTTCGTTTCTGTAATCAAACGGTTGTTTCCAGGTAGATCAGTTCCGATACCATAAAGGTCACCAGTACATACCTACACTCTAAACCTGATACTTCTTTCGACTCACGGCTTCTCAACTACGAAAACTTCACACCACAACCTCTTCTGAGAACGCTCAGGGAACCTGACGTTCCTCTAGGTTGATCAGGTAGGATTTCCTCTCGCCAGGACCCACAAGAAATCTTCCTGATTACGACTTCGACTTTGAGGTTATGAAACCGGTGGAGTACCCTTCTCAACTGAGTAACCTTTTCTGAGACTACGACCCTCCCTAACCCCCGTCCTCCTCTTCCCCTTACTGTCTCCTACTCTACCGAACTACCGTAATGGCCTAGCTACCTGTACTCAAACCCTTTAAGGTCCTCAACCACTACCTGTCCCTTCGGACCGTACGACACTAAGTACCCCAACGTTTCACAACCTGTTCTGACTCGTTGACTTGACTTGACTTATGATCATAAATAATGTTAAATAATGTATCTATCAAACTCTTTTAATTCTCAAAAATGTCCATTTCAAAGCCTCTTCCTCAATTGAATGTCGAGGTTCAGTTATTTTTAAGGACCCGCACTGTTCTCACAAAGTCAAATACCTGAGGAGACTTCCAATAGATCTGGTGGACATATCCAAGTAGGTCGGTATACACTAACAAATGTCGGAGGGTTAGACTCTCCGTGCTCTACAAAATCTGAATGATTTCCGTTTAAGAAAACCCCTCAACCTTTAATAATCATATAACCCAACCAACCCTTAATACAACCACTTCCCAAAAAGTAAACAACACGGTTATTAACGACAATTAAGGGACGGGACCCACACTGTTCCTACAGAATCCAGTTTGGAGAGACGACTGTCTGATCGAACACACTGTCCTAATAGGTATGAGGACGGTGATTCGTGTACTAATAAATGATGGAGAGTTGGTATTTGTCGTGTCTCTCAAAACCTCATAAAAATTTCAGAATTAATCGTATGCCGAAAAGAGTAACAACTTAGTTACTAACGACGGTCCGGAGGTATAGGAATCCGTGGACCCTTATATAATTAGTTACATAAACCTTATATCTTTTCCTTTATATCATCAAAATTCCAATCGTTATGATCTGAAAAACTCAATTACTTAAAAGAGAAAACATTATCTAGTCACATGAAACAATATTTAGTGACACAGGAACGATAGATTGTTACATTGAAATAGTGATAGAATTCTGATTTATCTAGAATTCCCCTTATAACCACTTTCCTAAAAGTAAACCACCCGACTACAAACGACGATTTAGAGGTATAAGGGACAGAAATATTACTTATATTGATCGTATATCCTCTTTATTCATAATTGGAAATTCTAATTAGTACAATTGGAACCCAATTTATTTAAGGAAAGAACTAACATTGAGTGATGTGGGAGTGGGATATCCTTATGTTGAAATAAACCTCCCACCACGGACCAAATTCTTTTTTTGTGGGAACCTTCTTTATTCAAAAAACCAATAGTCTTTCTTTCCTAGTATTCTACAGTCGTCCAGAGTACCGGTCTTCTCCTGTATTTTAGGGATTCTGGAAAAATACACTTCGTGGACTAAAACTATTTCCAGTCCTGACGACTGGGGGCACACTGAGACATAAGTAGGGATACACATTGTTTTCCATATATTCGTTTGGGGTTTTATTTCTTTAACCTAGTCAAAGACCTTTCTGACTAAGGGGGTACAGCGAAAAAAGAACGAGGGGCAAAGAGACCGACTTAAGGGTAGACCTCGTACCTACGATAAGGTGCATTTGGTTCAATAACTCGGAGAAAAAGAGGTGATTAAAAGGATGATGTGATAGGCAAAGATTAGAGAGACACATAGACATTAGTTTATACATAAAAGCATTCCTGCGACTGCGGCAGGGGTGGAAGCTTAAGGGACCTAGTTGACCCCGACCTGGGGCCGTCATTTCAAGAATTTTATCGTAGACTGTACATCATTCATAACTTATTCATAATCGATAGTATGTTAAACACGGGATCAAATTCATTTTCATTCTATGTGATACTAACTCAAGATCAGGTAGGAAGGTACGATTTATCAATTCTAAAATTTATCAAGTCCTGACTATATCGGTGTCATACGAAAGAGTTATTTCTTCACAATTATAGAAAAAAAAAAAAAGAAATCTAAAATTTTGACGACTTCTACTTCTTCCTTTTCCTCTTCTTCTCTGGTGTGAAATGTCTGACCAGAATAATTCATTAATGTCTTTAAGTCTCGTATTAGACAAAACACAGAAAAGAAAGGGAGTAAAATAACTGCACAAAGAAAATTAAGAAACAATAAAAAACCTTGGTTGAAGTTTAAGAAAATCCTTATTCTGTTCATATGAAGTCTATTTGTGTCGTGTCGGGTTGTATTATGGTTCACATAACCACAAATTATAATTATACCTGATGGATCCACCCCGATCACCATTTATTAGGTGTCGTCCTCTCTTTTTCCTACACCTAAATCAGTGACTAACCCTCTAGGGGACGTCGTCCTTTACCGTTGGGTGAGATTATAAGAAAGGACTTTTTAAGGTAACTGTCCCCTCGGACCGGTCGATGGCGGATACCCCAGTATTTCTCAACGTGTACTGACTCTTCGACTCGTTATAGTTATCCGAATTCTAAATCTGTAATATATATTTTTTTGCTAACTATACATTGTAGTTGTAAATGACTAGTTTAAATGGTCCGTTTAAGTCTTATGTGGGCGGGGTATAAGGGGTCTCAGATTTTTGGATATACGTCCAGTCCTTCGTTGTCAATCTTGACTTGTACCTTGTTGTCTGCCCAAGGTTTATCCTTTTCCTCATACAATTCCGACATATAACAGTGGGACGAATAAATTGAATATACGTCTCATGTAGTACTCTTTACCATCCGACCTTTTTAGTGTTCGACCTTAGTTCTAACGTCCCTCTTTATAGTTATTTATTGGGATCTATACGTCTATTGTGGTGGGAATACCGTCTTTCACTTCTCCTTGATTTTTCGGAGACCTACTTTTACTTTCACCTCTCACTTTTTCAACCGAATTTCGAGTTGTAAGTTTTTTGCTTCCAGTACCGTATGCCAGTCTAGTGAAGTACCGTTTATCTCCCCCTTTGTCCCCTTTGTCACAGTCTGAACCCCCGAGGTTTTAGTACCACTGACGTCTACCACTAACGTCGGTACTTTAATTTTGTGTAAACGAGGAACCTTCTTTTAAATACTGGTTGGATCTATCGTATAAGTTTTCGTCTCTGTAACGAAACAGTTGTTTACAGCCAGATCAGTACCAATACCAAAAAGGACACCAGTACATACCTACACTCTCAACCTGACACTTCTTCGACTCGTGGTTTCTTAACTACGAAAACTTAACACCACAATCTCTTCTGAGAACTCTCAGGGAACCTGACGTTCCTCTAGGTTGGTCAGGTAGGATTTCCTCTAGTCAGAACCCACAAGTAACCTTCCTGACTACGACTTCGACTTTGAGGTCATGGGACCGGTAGAGTACGGTTCCCAACTGAGTAACCTTTTCTGAGACTACGTCCCTCCCTAACCCCCTTCTTCTTCTTCCCCTGTTGTCTCCTACTCTACCGACCTACCGTATTGGCTGAACTGTCTGTACTAAAACCCATTTAGGGCCCTCTACCACTACCTGTCCCTCCGGACCGCACGACGCTAAGTACCCCAGCGTTTCTCAGCCTGTGCTGACTCACTGACTTGACTTCATTTGACTTGACTTTTAAAAAAATCGTGTATTGAGTAGACTAGGTAATTCAAGTACTATCGTGGAAAGTCGTAAATTTTATACGAGTGACCAAACGGCTTTGTAGTATTCTTTCGGAACGATCACTTAGTTTGGATTCTAAAATATCGTATGGATGTATCACTTACAAACACACACACACACACACACACACACACACATACATATGTGTATATATACCGAAGGGACTATCGAGTCAAACATTTCTTAGATGGACGTCACGTTCTCTAGGACCAAGCTAAGGACCCAACACTTCTAGACGACCTCTTCTCTATTCGATGGTTGAGGTCATAAGAACCCGAAGGGACCACCGAGTCGACTATGTCTTAGACGGACGTTACGTCTCTGAACCCACACTAGGGACCCAACCCTTCTAAGGGACCTCTTCCCTTACCGATGAGTGAGGTCATAAGACCGGACATCTTAAGGTACCTGACATCAGGTACCCCAACGTTTCTTAGTCTGTGTTGACTCGTTGAAAGCGAAAGTGAAAACTCACGAATATGTATACATGAAGTATGTAGACCATACCAGACTCACTCATTGTAAAAATTTTGAAGTGAAAGGTACCTAAAATCAATCAACTGGAGAGAACTCGGAGAAGTGGAGTCTCTACAAATTTTAAAGAATAATTAACATTAACAAGTTAATTGTTGATCAATACTGAGGAAGTCGGTAATGTAACGACGATGACGACGATTCAACGAAGTCCGCACAGGCTGAAACACGTTGGGGTATCTGCCGTCGGGTGGTCCGAGGAGGTAAGGACCCTAAGAGGTCCGTTCTTATGAGGTCGGTCACCCAACGGTAAAGGAAGATGTTACGTACGTACGTACGATTCAACGAAGTCAACACAGGCTGAGATACACTGGGGTGACAGGTGCCCTAAGAGATCCGTTCTTGTGACCTCACCCAACGGTAAAGGAAGAGGTCGGTAATGTAATCGGTACTTTATATCTACGTTCACTTAACACACTCCTCCCTCTCCCTCGTCTTCGTATGAAATGTTTTTTACACCCATGGTCATAATGTACAGGTATTTGTGGTCTTTCTTGGTGTCGTAGTATAAACGTCCATACTCATAATTGTAAAGGTTACAGAAGAAGGTGAAAGTATCAAATTACGAGAAGAATGATGTCAGATACACTAGGATTATTGTAAAATTTGTAAAATCGTTTCCAGTACGATTTTAACTTTATTTTAGAGTTTAGTTCACCAATAAATTTGAAAAAAAAAATTAAAAATCTTTACTGTTTCCGGTGACGAGAACGAATAAATCAAAACTAAAGTACAATTAGTAAAACGTTTTGAGATTAAAACTCTTATAAAATACACAAAAACCTTAATAAGATAGACAACGTGAAACTATCTATTATAGTTACAAATAAAATAGGTCATTAGACAGTTAAAAGGTTCGATAAATATTAAAGATGAGAAGTTCTAAATGAACGTTAGAAGAGACATTGACTCCTTTTAAAAATTAATATTGTACACGTTTAAGTTAGTAAAATACATTTAGTGAAGATAAAGGGAGAGTAAATAAAAAGAGGAAAAAATGTAAGGAGACATATATACAAACAAAAAACATTGGTCCAACGTAGTTAAAAAAGCGTTAAAAACAAGAAAAAAAGGATAAAATTTCAAATAACTCTATATTAACTGTATAACATATTCAAATTCTGTAAGTCACACAACTAAACTATGTAAATATATAACGTTATAATAATAGTGGCATCATAATTTGTGGACGTAGTACAGTGTATTAATATTAAAGAAAAAACAATACTCTTGTAAATTCTATATTATAATCGGTGAAATAAAAAAAAAATTAAAAGGAAATAAAACGAAATGTTATGACATAACTAAAACGGTATGTAACTGTACTTAGTCGGTGCCCACATGTATTTTATGTATTATGTTATAACAATTGATATTAGTGATATAGAACACGATCTAAACGTCTTACATAAGGAGAAGATTATTTCACTTTCGAAACGTCTACGTCTCATTTTACTATCAATGGTCCTAGACCCCACGTATCCTCTTGACTCATTACAACCAGTTTACAATGTTTGAAACACCAAAAACTAACTCCGTCCCTAACTTGGGTACAAACACTGGAGAGACGTAACCGTCCGAGGGACCCTCCGGGTGAATCGTACGTGTGTCCTTGACCAAAGACCAATAAAATATCAAAGTAAGGAGAAAAAGAGAGAAAGACGGATAGCAACACGTGACTACTAATAGACACCAACATACGAGACTAAAGTAATAGAAATAAAAAACACTCAGATTATGTCCAAAAACGAAACACGATTGGTACACTTTGAATGTATTTTATACAATGTGTAATTTTTTCAGATAAAATACGTTTATCTTTGACTTGAAACTAATGTATGTTTTTTAATGGAAAAAGTCAAGTCAAGTCAACTCAAGTCAGTGAGTCAGCACAGGCTGAGAAACGCTGGGGTACTTAGTGTCGTTCGGTCCGGAGGAACAGGTAGTGGTAGAAGGCCTCAAATGAGTCTGAGTGCAGGTAACTCAGACACTACGGTAGGTCGGTAGAGTAGGAGACAGCAGGGGAAGAGGAGGACGGGGGTTAGGGAGGGTCGTAGTCTCAGAAAAGGTTATTCAGTCGGGAAGCGTACTCCACCGGTTTCATAACCTCGAAGTTGAAATCATAGTAAGGAAGGTTTCTTTAAAGTCCCAACTAGAGGAAGTCTTACCTGACCAACCTAGAGGAACGTCAGGTTCCCTGGGAGTTCTCAGAAGACGTTGTGTCGTCAAGTTTGCGTAGTTAAGAAGCCGCGAGTCGGAAGAAGTGTCAGGTTGAGAGTGTAGGTATGTACTGGTGTCCTTTTTGGTATCGGATCTGATCTGTCTGGAATTAGCCGTTTCATTATAGAGACGAAAACTTATACGATAGATCCAACCAGTATTGAAAAGAAGGTTTCTCATTCACAGATAATTGAAGTACCGACGTCAGTGGTAGACGTCACTAAAACCTCGNGGGGGGGGGGGGGCCCTTTTTTTTTTTTTTTTTCAGACTGTGACAAAGGAGTAGATAAAGGGTACTTCACTACCTTGGTCTACGGTACTAGAAGCAAAAGACTTACAACTCGAAATTCAGTGGAAAAAGGAGAGGAGAAAGTGAAAATAGTTCTCCGAAAAATCAAGGAGAAGTGAAAGACGGTATTCCCACCACAGGAGACGTATAGACTCCAATAACTATAAAGAGGGCCGTTAGAACTAAGGTCGAACACAAAGAAGGTCAGGTCGCAAAGAGTACTACATGAGACGTATATTCAATTTATTCGTCCCACTGTTATATGTCGGAACTGCATGAGGAAAAGGATAAACCTTGGTCAGACAACAAGGTACAGGTCAACATTGACAACGAAGGACTAGACGTATGTCTAAAGAGTTCTCCGTCCAATCCACCAGACCATAAGGGTAGAGAAAGTCTTAAAAGGTGTCAAATAACACTAGGTGTGTCAGTTTCCGAAACCGTATCAGGTATTTCGTCTTTATCTACAAAAAGACCTTGAGAGAACGAAAAAGGTACTAGGGCACCTACAACCGGTAAACTAGAGACCAAGGAGACGGGAAAGGTTTTAGTCGAACTTGTAGTCCCTCAAGTGCCAAGTACATAACGACTTTGGACCGAACCTGTTAAAACTCGTAATGAAATGATCGTACACTCTACTCGTGTTAACTCGCCATCAAACTCGTAAAAACCGTAACGAAAAGAAACCCTAACCTTACTTTTGACTGGAAAAGGTCAGGACACCGGTGACGACTCAAAAGGTTTAAACGACCGAATAACTCACGTCGTGAAAGTGTCGTGTTAGAAAGTCCTAAACTTTGTCGAGTTGACCTTAAGGTAGTGGAGGTGATCGAAACAAGTATCACTACGAAAGATTCCGGGTGAAATGAAGTGTAAGGTTCTACAGACCGAGATCTAATCATTAGTGTTGTAGTACTAATACACCCACCGTTTCTAAAAAAAACATGTCAAGAAGGCACATAAGAACGGTGGAGAAGAATTATAGAAGAGGAAAACAATCCAGGTCTGGTAAAGACAGGAAATAGCTCGGGTAGAAACGTACTTTACGAGGGAACCGTAGAGATTAAAAGATTTTCTCTAGAGATCAGAAAGGGTAAGACAACAAAAGGAGATAAACAAACGTAACTAGTGACTTCTTCCGAAAGAATAGAGAAGAACGATAAGAAACCTTGAGACGTAAGTCTACGAATATAGAAAGGAAAAAAGGAAACGAAAAACGGAGAAAAGAAAAGTGTCGATAAACAATCTGGAGGGGTCTGTCGGTAAAACGAAAAACGTAAAGAAAAGGTACCCCTACCAGAACTAGGGACAGAGGACATGTTACAGTACTTGGAGTAAGGAATCAAGTAGTCCGTGAGACACATAGTCTAGATCCGGGAATTTAGATAAAAAGTGAAGGTGACATATTAGTATTCCCTAAACTAAATCCAGTATGGACTTACCAGATCACCAAAAGGGATAAAAGAAGTTAAACTCAGACTTAAACCATTATTCCTCAAGTACTAGACTCGGTGGAAAAATGAAGAAGAGTAAATACACAAAAACAAAAACAAACGGACACGACCCAGAAACAACGAGATGTCCGACAAGGGATCAACGTCTCTCACCCCTGATGAGAGACCAAAACCTCACGAGTGAAGAGTACTACCTCCGAAAAGAACAACGTCACAACGTCTCGTACCCGAGATCCCGTATCGAAGTCATCAATACCGTACACACAAGTCATCAAAACTGATGGTCCGGCATCTCGTGTCCGAGTTATAAACTCCACGTACTCGAATCAACCAGACGTCGTACACCCTAGAAAGGTCTAGTCCCTATATTGAAGACAGAGGACTTAACCGTCCGTCTAAGAAATGGTGACTCGGTAACCCTTTAGGGAAGATAGTTACAAAAATTACAGTGTTAAATTGAGAAAAATATGACGTAAAAAATATGACATACAGTTGTTTAATATTGACAAAAACTAAGAGGAAAGAAGATTGTAAATGTGATACCAAGTCACCATTAAGTGGTAGTATAATGTCTTACTCAAAAGACTTAAACTGATATGTGATGAAAAGGGTTACACACACAAAAAAAAAACCCCCCCCCATATAAAAGTGAGTTGATTAATCGTAGAAAAGTAAAGGCAAACTTATTTAGAAAAGTAGTAAAGAATATTCCATCTAGATTACTTCTACTTAAGGGAGTCGTAAACACAAAGTCCCTTTCAAAAAAGGGAAGAATAGACTTCCTATTAAAATGGTACGTCTTATAAAGACTGACCGTTATGAAAAAAAAAAAAAAGAAAGTCGTGAAACTTGTATATTAGAACGAGGGATTCAAAAACAACTCTGTAAACGACTATCGAATTACTTCTAAACAAACATCCAATGTTTGAAAAAAGAAGAACTACGACAATCCAAAGAAAGAAACGGACTAAAAATTGTTAAAGTGATATCACACGCAACATCCAGAAAAACCTAACTTATTACCCGACTAAATAAATCGAAGTACTTGTCTTTCAGGTCAGAGAGAGGTTCAATCCTTTTAAGAGTCGGTAGTAATAATAATAATAATTAAAAAAACTGTGGAAAAGAGAGAAGAGGAATACCTTAAGATTAGTAGGACTAAAACCAAGAAAGGTACCATAAGGTATCTAGTCCATCTGAAAGAAGACAGAAAAAGTAAAAAAAAAAAGAACAAAAGGAGAATGACAAAATATATCTTCAAAGATAGGAGATCAAGTGACTAACAAAACTAAGAAGAGGAAATAGATAAAAATAAAATTACGGAAAATAACGTAAAAAAAGTAAATTAAGTGACTTAAAAGACGAAATCTTAGAGATTACTAAAAAATTTTAACAAAGGTAAATAAACAACTTAACGAGTAAAACAATAACGTAACAAAAGGATTAAAGTAACTTAACGGAAAGAGACAAAAGAACATCGAGTGTTTCAAAGGAGTTTTATCGATAAAACTTAAGACACAGTCCATCTGGAGGTCAGAGTCATAGAAACTACAACCAAGTGAAGTCAAGTCAAGTCAGTGAGTCAGCACAGGCTGAGAAACACTGGAGTACTTAGTGTCGTACAGTCCGGAGGGACAGGTAGTGGTTGAGAGCCTCAAGTGAGTCTGAGTACAGGTAACTCAGTCACTACGGTAGGTCGGTAGAGTAGGAGACAGCAGGGGAAGAAGAGGACGGGGGTAGGGAGGGTCGTAGTCTCAGAAAAGGTTACTCAGTTAAGAAGCGTACTCCACCGGTTTCATGATCTCAAAGTCGAAATCGTAGTAAGGAAGGTTTCTTTAAAGTCCCAACTAGAGGAAGTCTTACCTAACTAACCTGGAGGAACGTCAGGTTCCCTGAGAGTTCTCAGAAGAAGTTATAGTGTCAAGTTTTCGTAGTTAAGAAACCACCAGTCGGAAGAAGTGTCAGGTTGAAAGTGTAGGTATGTACTGGTGTCCTTTTTGATATCGGAACTGATCTGCCTGTAATAAGCCGTTTCATTACAGACACGAAAACTTATATGATAGATCCAACCAGTATTGAAAAGAAGGTTACTCATTCACAGAAAATTAAAGTATCGACGTTAGTGGTAGACGTCACTAAAACCTCGGGAGTTTTTATTTCAGACTGTGACAAAGGTGACAAAGGTGAAGATAAAGGGTACTTCACTACTCTGGCCTACGGTACTAGAAACAAAAGACTTACAACTCGAAATTCGGTTGAAAAAGTGAGAGGTGAAAGTGAAAGTAGTTCTCCGAAAAATCGAGGAGAAGTGAAAGACGGTATTCCCACCACAGTAGACGTATATACTCCAATAACTATAAAGAGGGTCGTTAGAACTAAGGTCGAACACAAAGAAGGTCAGGTCACAAAGAGTACTACATGAGACGTATATTCATTTTATTCGTCCCACTGTTATATATCGGAACTACATGAAGAAAAGAATAAACCTTGATTAGACAACAAGGTACAGGTCAAGATTGACGACGAAGGACTGGGACGTATGTCTAAAAAGTTCTCCGTCCAATGTCCTACTAATAACACTAGAAAACAACTATAAAACAACTATAGTACAAGAGGACTAAGGTATAAATATATAACCTCAAACGTAACAACAAAAAATTAAACTTCGTCATCAGTGGAGAGGTTAGAAATTATGGACTAAAGTGTACTTCCTGTGAAAAGTGACCAGAACAATGTATAAGACTCTGAAAGAGGTTGGAAAATACCTATATAGACGAGATGTCAAGAACGTGGGAGAACACCGTCTTAAGAACAGTCAGTAAAGTCAACCAAGTCAACGAGTCAGCACAGGTTAAGAGACGGTAGGGTACCGGAAGTCCTACGGTCCGGAGGGACAGGTAGTGGTCGAGGGCCTCTGTACGTTTGAGTACAGGTAGTGTAGCCACTACGGTAGGTTGTTAGAGTAGGAGACAACAGGGAATAGGAGGGTGAAAGTTAGAAAGGGACATAGTCCCAGAAAAGGTTTTTCAACCAAGAAACGTATTCTCCCGGTTTCATAACTTCAAAGTCGAAGTGGTAGTCAACAAGGTCACGTATAAGTCCTGACTAAAGGTAATCCTAACTGGCCAACCTAGAGGAACGTCAGGTTCTCTGAGAGTTCTCAGAGGAGGTTGTGGTGTCAAGTTTTCCTATTTAAGAAGTCGTGAGTCGAAAGAAATATCGGGTTGACAGTGTAGGTATGTACTGTTTACCTTTTTGTTATCGAAACTGATCATTAAAACCGTTTAATTACAGAGACGTAAAATTATACGACAGGTCCAACCAGTATCGAAAAGAAGGTTCCTCGTTCACAGAAAATTATAGTGCCGACGTCAGTGGCAGACGTCACTAAAACCTCGAGTCCTTTTCTTTCAGAGACGAAAACTTGACACCACAATCTCTTCTGAGAACTTTCAGAGAACCTGTCGTTCCACTATTTTAGTCAGGTAGGATTTCCTTTAGTCAGGACTTATAAGTGACCTTCCTGACTACCACTTCGACTTTGAGGTTATTAAATCGGTGGACTATACTTCTTAACTAAGTAAACTTTTTTGGGACTATGACCCTTTCTAAATTTTTTCTTCCTCTGTTGTCTCCTACTCTACCAACCTATCGTAGTGACTGAACTACCTGTAATTAACTATCCGAGGAACTACCTGTCCCTATGGACTACACGACGTTAGGTACCTTACAGTCTCAACTGTACCGACTCGTTGACTTGACTTGACCTACAAACCTTCAAGAACGAAGTGCATGATAACTTCGGATCGAACGTCCCAAAACTCGTAATGGAAGGATCGAACACTTTATTCACGCATGAAATAGATCATTCGTAGGTCGTTTACAAATATTTTACTTATTTATATTTATTAAGTGTATTAATGACTCTTTAGTCAGTAGGGCAAAGAGAGACAGTGTAAAAGGTTTATTTCTAAATTCCATTGTAGTTTCCTCTTCCTTAATATAAACACTTATAAATCCCTCTGAAAATTAACAGAAGGTTTACTCACCTCGATAGAAGTTTTTCTGTGAAATTTTAAAAAGGAGATATGAAGTGATAGGGAGACAGAGAAGAAAATTGAATTAAAAAGAAAAGAGTGTCATCTTCTTACATATATCACCAAAGTGATGTCATTACTAACATTTTTACTTACCTTTTGAAAAGAATTATAGACCAGAATTAACACTTCCCTTAGGCAATAGGTTTCTTAGTAAACGTTTATGTAGGTTTGAAATATTCATAAAATAAGAATTATCTTTGATAAAGATTTTTAATGTTCAGAGTGTGGGAGGTTCAATAGAGTCTCTCACCTGTGTCAATAATACCTACATAATTTGAATACTACTGTAAACTTTACCAATGGGTGTGATTTTTTGTAATAGAAACGAAATAGAAAAACTTTTTCATTTATAGGAGTTCAACGTTTCTCCAAACCTCGTTTTGTTTAGGATTTGTACCCACTAGAGTTTCTATGAAAGACTTTTGAGAATTTTAGACAACTTTTAATTTTGGTATTTAGTTGGTACTGTGCTTGTTCACACTTTGTCTGTTAAAATCTGTGACCTTCACTTAACTCGTGAACCTTGAACAAACTTTAGATTTAGAAACAAGATTTAACTCTTTAAATCGTTTTGTTGGGACCTTGATTTGATAGTCTCTCTGTTTTTAGTCTTTTCTAAAGATAAAATTAGAGTACTAACGAATCAAAGAAAGAAAGGAAAAAAAGGGAGAGAGGTTACAGTACCATGATCGGATTAATTACTTGTACGGTAAGATTAATATAGCTTGTATCTTTAGTGTAAGATAGAGTCTCCATTTGTTGCATGTTTTGGGAGATTTGATTTTTGAAGTTCTGCTACAAAATCCTTTGACGAGAAAAGTAGAGGGTACTAAAGAAGACTTTGGAAAAATAAAGTCTACGTTTTTTCTTAGTCAATTCAGACACTGTCGAAAAAATGTGTTTTCTTTTGAAACAGAACTCAGGATCCGGTCAAGTCTTAACTAGGAAATTAGGGAGGGAGGGAGACAAGACAGAAAGGAAGGTAAAGAAAAAGAAAGGAAGGAAGGAAGAAGAAGAAGAGGACGAAATGGTTGAAAAGATTCGAAACGAGAAGAAAAGAAGTCTCCGTCGTATTGTTAAACTTATTTGTAACCCCGAAAAGTCTCATTTTTCAGTGTATCAAAGTTTGAGTCCGATATGATGGAAGATGGACACTTTTGAACTCACGTGATAAATAGGATAAGTTCAGAGTTAATAGAGTAAATATTTTATTTCGATTATTTTGAGTATGTATGGTCCTACTATTTATACTACTTTAATCTTTTATTTTATAAACTGTATATTTTTCGTAAGTTATTTACATCCGTTCCCTTCCAACAAAAAGAAACTTATTCACACATAATCAGTGAGTCAAACACTGGGGTACCTAACATCGGGTGGTTCGAGGAGACAGGTACCTTAAGAGACAAGTGCCATAAGTATCATAAAATTTATTGTAGAATGTTATTAACATTCTGTAATAAATTTTATGATAAAGAGAAACTGAAACATACGAGAAGGGAAGGAAGGAAGTGGGACTGAATTTATATCGTAGGATCCGTGAATGATTCAAGACTACACTTTCTCATTTTCTTTGGAGTAATAAGGTGTCAGATAATCTCCTCTATTTTGGTTTTTGTACCCCTCTCTCTACCTACTCCGGTTAATTTTCACCGGTCAATAAATTCTCAAAATCTGTTTATAGACAACCTCTATTTCCTGTTACGACCGATATGTGTCAAAATTCTGTTCCATAGGACAACGATTTCTTACTGACAAAGATATAGACAAGAGAAGGAATTATGATCATTATCAATTGTAAGCCCCTCATGTACGAAATATAATATGAAAACACCTCGACGGAGTACACTTTTGATTAATCGGTTTCAAGAAGGAACCTTGACGAACTCAGAGTTTTACGAGAAATATAATGAGGAGATGAAACACTATTTTATAAAGTCAAAGAACCTATACGACCCATTTGACTTATTCGATAAGTCAACAAGTACACACACACGATTCATTGAAGTCAACACAGGTTGAGACACACTGGGGTACCTGACATCAGATGTTCCGAGGAGACAGGTACCCGAAAAAACGGTACGGGAGGAGGTCCCCTAGAAGGGTTGAGTCCCTGTCTTGGACACAGAGAATGTAGAGGACGTAACCGTCCGTCCAAGAAATAGTGATCGTGGTGGACCCTTCGGGGATTGGGGTTGACTCAGGTCAAGTTTTACAACTGGAGAACGTAACGTCTTGACATCCTTTCATATTACCAAGGTCTGTTCTGAAAGTTGGTGATACCTCTTCAGTCACCTATTTACGGAGTCGGAGATTTAGAACCCACTCAAGACTCTGTTGAAACTTTATAAGATTAATTCGAAGTATCTCCCAGGTCTCATCCTGACTTGAATTCTCATCATTGGTGAGTGATCGTACACGATAACCAGGAAAAAGGAAGAAACATAGTGAAAGGAAATAAGTAGTGAACACGAAGGAACTAGTAGAGGGTTTATTTTAATGATCGTGAGTTCAGGAAATACAACGAAGACTAATATCCTTTTAAGTTACAGTCTGTTTAATGTTGTCATAAACTATGATATTTAGTAACTCACCTACCATGACAGTAGTAGTAATAGTAGTAATTGTTTGATTACTATTTCCAACTTCAAGTCGGTCATGTTGAATTGTTAATAACTATAGTAAAGAGTATTACTGACAATTAAAAAATCGTGAATTATATATTGTTCATGTTAAGAATTTCTGGAATTCCAAAATTAAATAAATTAAATAAATTAGTAGTGACTCGTGGCTTCTTAACTACGCAAACTTGACACTACAACCTCTTCTGAGAACTCTCAGGAAACCTGACGTTCCTCTCGGTTGGTCAGGTAAGACTTCCTCTAGTCAGGACCCTAAGGAAAACTTTCTTACTACGATTTCGACTTTGAGGTCATGAAACCGGTGGAGTACGCTTCTCAACTGAGTAACCTTTTCTGAGACTACGACCCTCCCTAACCCCCGTCCTCCTCTTCCCCTGCTGTCTCCTACTCTACCGACCTACCGTAGTGTCTGAGCTACCTGTACTCAGACTTACTTGAGGCCCTCAACCACTACCTGTCCCTCCGGACCGCACGACGCTAAGTACCCCAGCGTTTCTCCGCCTGTGCTGACTCGCTGACTTGACTTGACTTGACTTGACACTATTTTTCGTTAAAAATACGGTGTAAAACGTCTAATCCTTTGACTCCGTACATCTGAAATTACTTTCATGTCTCGATCATTCTCCAATCACTTTAATTCAAAGTTTCGGTCTGTCAAAAAAAAGACCTCGGTAGTGCGAATTATTGACTTCTATTTGACTAAGTCGGTATCGACGGTAGTATTTCTGTTTTAATTTCCAAAACAAACAAACAAACAAACAAACAAAAATCATGAAACGAGTATAAATTTAGAAAGGTTCCACCGAGTCACCGTTTTTTTTTTTTTTTAGGTGGACGGTTCGTCCTCTACATCCAAGTTAGGGACCCATCCCTTCTAGAGAACCTCCTCCCGTACCGGTGGGGGAGACTATAAGACGGACTCTTTAGGGTACCTGACGTCCGACATCAGGTACCCTACCGTTTCCTCAGACTATATTAATTTTCGATTTGTTGTTCGTGAAATAAAACTTCTCATATCGGAAGATGAATCCTCTTTTTATAAGTTCAGTAAAATCTGTCACAAAATGTATTTCCAAAACTATACGTAACACTAACTAACCAAAGGAGTTCTAATTGTCGTCCCGATACTAAGATGATACATTATCTTGGTAAACTATAGTCCTGTCCCAACTCATCTTATAATCTTTCAAAAAAAAAAAAAATTTGACTTTGATTATACTGGTGACCTCATTAAACGTTTTTGTCCAAACGATAAAGGTCGGAATTTGAATTTTTGAACTTGTGTGTTATAAACAAAAGTAGTGAATCTTACGGGAGAAAAACTGGTTAAGAATAGAAATTAATTATATTATCTCAAGTAAACGAGATCTTTAGACTTGAATCGGAGACGTTAACTCTAATAAACGAAAGGAGAGTTAAAAGTACTATATCATAAACATCATATCATATACAGTCTGGAGAAGACTGTAGAGTACTTTAATGTCACACACACACAAAATAGATGAAGTACTCACTGAATTTCGTCTTTAACTTGAACGAGTCTTAATCTAGGGACTAGTGACCGTCTCAATTTACTCTTCCGAAAATTATAAATTGACCTATTTATTCACTTACCAATCTTTAAAAACTTTTTAAAACTTGTTGGAGTGATCAAATGAAAGTACTTCCATTATTTATCCTTCCTCGATATTGAGTTCAATGAAATTATTTTCCTTTTCGTCTTCTTGGTCCCATCCTTTGTTTTAGTTTCATAATGACCTCTAGTCTCTTATCCTTTATTTCCTGTTACCTTCTCTCTAAGAAGTTCCCAATTCTACTGAATAGTGTTGTTAAAGTTAAAAACCGACACAGAACCATATTACTATTTACAGGGCAATTTGAACGTTTTTACATGGTCACACCTACTAATTGAAACACTATTTAAACGGTGTTTTTTTACATCTACAACGGGACCTTCTTCCTCTTTACGAACAACCCTTTTATTTATTCTACCCTTCACCAATATTCCCTGTCAAAATTTAACCCCGAAACCTAGTAAAGTATCGATATCGTTGTCTCGGTGGGATTTTATACATGGTCTTTCTTAACGTTAACGATGCTCAAGAACCATTGAGTGAGGTCTGTCAGGAACTAAAGGTCTTTCTGTTAAATGTTTTAGGGGTAACCGTTACAACTACTATTCGGTGTGACACTTTCGTAATCGGGTCCTAGAGAAACGTTTCAAATCGGACAACAACAGAAAGGTTACAAAAACTCGGAAGTCTCGTTCCTTTACTTTTTTCCACTGGGAGGTTAATTGAATCAAAGATTCAAACCTTTTCCCAAATATGAATCACTCCGAGGAACAACTAGTCGTAGTCTGGTTCAGTCGACCCCTACAGACAGTACCTTAAGGTACCTACAAGACAGACGAAGTAATATCGTTTTTTTTTTTTTTTTTTTTTCCTTACTCATTCTTATTCTGACGAACTAAGGGTCTCCAAATTTGAAGTCTTTACTTGTATATAAAACATTTCTTCGTTGGAAGCAGGAAAAGTTGACCGATTAACGTACGTCCTGGTTATTCATTGAGGGACAACCCAGTCGATATTCTGAAGACTACATAAGTTTTCTGTCCTAAACTTTTATATCAGTCAAGTTATTTGTATTTTCGGTCCACTCTGACTCTTGTTTTATATGACTAGAGTATTTATCTTTGACTATTACAAGTTTTCCTCAATCATAAATGTTTAACCTTAGATCTCTTTTTACAGTCAATCAAGTCAGCACAGGCTGAGAAACACTGGGGTACTTAACGTCGTGCGGTCCGGAGAGACAGGTAGTGGTGTAGGGCCTCAAGTGAGTCTGAGTACAGGTAGCTCCGTCACTACAGTAGGTCGGTAGAGTAGGAGACAACAGGGGAAGAGTAGGACGGGGATTAGGGAGGGTCGTAGTCTCATAAAAGGTTACTCAGTTGAGAAGCGTACTCCACCGGTTTCATGACCTCAAAGTCGAAAGCGTAGTAAGGAAGGTTTCTCTAGGGTCCCGACTAGAGGAAGTCTTACCTAACTAACCTGGAGGAACGTCAGGTTCCCTGAGAGTTCTCAGAAGAAGTTATGGTATCAAGTTCTCGTAGTTAAGAAACCACCAGTCGGAAGAAGTGTCAGGTTGAGAGTGTAATAATGTATTGGTGTCCTTTTTGGTATCTGAACTGATCTGTCTGGAATCAGCCGTTTCATTACAGAGACGAAAACTTATACGACAAATCAAACCATTATTAAAAAGAAGGTTCCTCATTCGTAGAAAATTAAAGTACCGACGTTAGTGGTAGACGTCACTAAACCCTCGAATTTTTTTATTTCAGACTGTGACAAAGGTGACAAAGGGAAAGATAAAGGGTACTTCACTACCCTGGCCTACGGTACTAGAAGCAAAAGACTTACAACTCGAAATTCGGTTGAAAAAGTAAGAGGAGAAAGTGAAAGTAATTCTCCGAAAAATCAAGGAGAAGTGAAAGACGGTATTCCCACCAGTAGACGTATACACTCCAACAACCATAAAGAGGGCCGTTAGAACTAAGGTCGAACACAAAAGAGGTCGGGTCACAAAAAGTACTACATGAGACGTATATTCGATTTATTTGTCCCACTGTTATATGTCGGAACTACATGAGGAAAAGGACAAACCTTGGTCAGACAACAAGGTACAGGTCAAGATTGACAACGAAGGACTAGACGTATATCTAAAGAGTTGTCCGTCCAGTCCACCAGATCATAAGGGTAGAGAAAGTCTTAAAAGGTGTCAAATAACACTAGGTGTGTCAGTTCCCGAAACCGCATCAGGTATCTCGTCTTTATATACAAAAAGACCTTGAGAGAACGAAAAAGGTGCTAGGTCACCTAGAACCGTTAAACTAGAGAACAAGGAGACGGAAAAGATTTTGGTCGAACTTGTAGTCCTTCAGGCGTCAAGTGTATAACGACTTCGGACCGAACCTCTTAAAACTCGTAATAAGGTGGTCATACACTCTACTCACGTTAACACGTCATCAAACTCGTAAGAAACCATAACGGAAAGAATCCCTAATCTTACTTTTGACTGTAAAAGGTCAGGACACCAGTTACTACTCAAAAGGTTTAAACGACCGTACAACTCACATCGTCAAAGTGTCGTAGTAGAAAGTCCTAAACTTTATCGAGGTGACCTTAAGGTAGTGGAGGTGATCGAAACAAACATCACTACGAAAGATTCCGGGTGAACTGAAGTGAAAGGTTCTACAGACCGAGATCCACTCACTAGTATAGTAGCACTAATAGAACCAGTACCTCGAGAAAAAACATGTCAAGAAGAAACATAAGAACGGTAGAGAAGAATTATAGAAGACGAAGACAATCCAGGCCTGGTAAAGACAGGAAGTAGCTCGGGTAGAAACGTACTTTACAAGGGAATCATAGAGATTAAAAGAGAGGGGTAAGACAAGAAAAGGAGATAAAGAAACGTAACTAGTGACTTCTTCCGAAAGTAAAGAGAAGAACGATAAGAAACGTTGAGACGTAAGTCTACGAATATAGAAAGGAAAAGAGGAAACAAAAAGCGGAGAGAAGAAAAGTGTCCATAAACATTCCGGAGGGGTCTGTCGGTAAAACGAAAAAACGGAAAGAAAAGGTACCCCTACCAGAACTAGAGACAGAGGACATGTTATAGTGTTTGGAGTAAGGTGTCAAGTAGTCCGTGAGATTGATAGTCTAGATCCGGGAATTTAGATAAAAAGTAAAGGTGAGGTATTAGTATTCCCTAAACTAAATCCAGTATGGACTTACCAGATTGCCAAAAGGGATGAAAGAAGTTATAATCAGACTAAAACCCTTATTTCTCAAGTACTAGACTCGGTGTCAGTCGAGGACCAGAACAAAAACAACTGACATATCTCAAAGAGGAAGAAACCGACGTCTCTTATATTAGTCAGACTAAAACCTCAACTGGTAGACCACTACAGGTACACATCTCAGAAGAGAACACAACAACCTTCTCCCACAAACGATACTGGTCACGTAAAAGAACCGTTTTAAGATAATCAGGAACGGTACGAAGTAAGGCGTAAGGTTCCGGTTTAAACGGACAATGAGGTCCACAAAGAACTGAAGGACGAAAACGTAAGGTTAGGGGATATTACTTTTCCTGTAGAAAAAATCCACAATCAAGATTTTTCAGAACATCCAGAAGTATCTTGGCAAGTTGAAGTCGAAGAAGTCGTAATGACCAACCCCGTATCTGGACCTAATGACACTATAACTTATCAAACGGAACCTTTACTTGTCTCTAGTAAGACGGTAAAAACTCTAACGTAGGTTTATGACGTAAAGTCTGAGAAAACAGCTGGTACTACCGATGAGGTAAAGAAGATTCCCTAAGAACAGGTGTCATCATCTATATTACCAGTAGACTCAATTTAAGTGTGTAAGGTCAGGTATAATCAAGCGACTAAGGATCTTACAGCTGCAAGTGAGAACGGTAGAGAATAAACTGATGAAGGTTAAACGGAACTAAGTACCTGGATTGTAAGGTCCAAGGATACGTTATAACGAGAAATGTCGTAGTCTGGAATAAGATAGTGGTCAATGTAGTTGTCGACACATAACAAAAAGGAAACCGAGGTAGGGAAGTAAGAAAGACCTCAATAAAGAGGTGACTAGAGGTCATCGTATAACCCGTGGATGACTGGACCCCTCAAGGAGAAAGTCATAAGATAGTAAAACGGAAAAGGATGACAAGTACCCCAAGAGTTCCGTTCTTATGACTTCACCAAACGGTACGGGAAGAGGTCACCTGGTGTATAACAGTCTGGAGAGGTGGTACTGGGCGGACAGAACCCAACGGGACGACCGTACCGAATCAAAGTAACTCAATCTGTTCCGACACCAGGATTACACTAATCTAACTGATCAAAAGACACTCATACCAAAATCACACAAACGGTAGACTACGGGAGAACGTTGTGGATGGTAGAATGAACCTAAAGAAATTGTAACCCGTACACCATAGAGAAGTGCCGACAAGGTCGTTTCACGTCGGCGACGAGGGATGAAACCTACTTCCCATAGAGGAGTGGCGACGGGAAGGACTGGAAGTTTCACCCTATCGAGGAGGTCCGGGAGGACGTGGGTGTGTCGGTGGTACGGAACATATGACCCGTCGAGGAGATCCGGTAAGAACGGGTAGTGTCGGACCGTACGATCCGACGACGGGGACTGGAGCCTGTACCCCAATGAGGAGAACCGACGGTGGGAAGCCCGTACCCCAGGAGGGTCGAAGACGGGGAATGGAGTGTGTACCCCATCGAGGAGAGCCGGTGTGAATCACGTGGTCAGCGTAAATTTTTGATAAGTAGTTAATAATATTATGGAGAATGAGTTCTCTTTGAAAGATAGACCCTAAGACCTATTAGAACAACAGATATCTCCGAAACCGTCATGTACACCTTTTAATGTGTTATTGAGAATTCCATTTCCACTCACCTTGATGAAAACCCTCAATACCAATGATGTTGTGACCTGTCTGACGAAAGTCTTGTTTACAAAAGTATAGATGTCACCACTCATATGGATGGGTGTGTGAGTCTATAGGTACTAATTACTCTACACAACAAATACAGTGATTAGGACTTGTGTTGACACTTATAAGTATAGGAATCTAATGATACATTTAAAGATGACTTAGTGTGACTCCTCTTCGGTATCAATAACGATAAAAATACGTGAATCGTGTAAAAGGACGTAGTTAAAATTAAACGAAATTAACCCTCTGTCTTAATGTTATTTCTATTGAAGTCTTGTTTTAACAGGACAATTATTAATAGACTCCTTTTGTAGACAAATATTACATGACCCATCGTTGTACGTGTAAGTCTCTCTATTTATGAATGGGTCCATATTAGATCCGATAACTGTCATTTGCAGTTCATCTACAACGTCTGTCGTTTACGTCGTCTAATACTCTTCCTTTTATCAAGTCGGGAAGGGAACTAAAGTGTTCCAATCTTTCTCAAGGTTCTGAGTCATCAAACGTAAAATAATAAACTACTTATTCATTCGGAGAATTTCTGTCTGTCTACTTATGAGGTCCAACTTTTACCCAGAAATGATAATTGTATATGTGTCTACTCCATTTATAACAATTCACGATATTATGTTTTGGGTCTTTATAGTTACGAATTGTATCATTTGAACATAAAAAATGACTCTACTTCGAGAGGAGATAGAACATTAATATGGTGATCTCGTACACAGGAGGTATAGGTGTTGTAACTTTTTTGTCTCTTCTCTCTTCTTTCTTCGTGTTGTCGAAATCCATCGGACACGAAGACCTAAACTTGAAGTTTTCACAAAGAGTCAAAATAAGAGACATGAATCTACCCTGTCATACCGATCTCTTCCGACTTCAACCCATAAAAGAAAGGGGTCTATTTGCCTTGAGAATTTTATAATCTGGAATCCGAGACCAATCGATAAAGTGGAACTCCCGTAGAGATCAACACTTGTCTCACGAAACTGGATAAAGTTTTACAAAAGAAAAGGGGAATGGACGATCTTTGGGTTCTTCTGAAAAAAAGGGGACTATAAATGACCCCCTTAAACCAGGTAGAGGAGCTCCATTTAGAGTATTATAACACTCCAAAAGTTCCAACAGGAGTGCCTTTGTAGTCGTCAAGTAATTAATGTCAAGTCCAAAAGGATGGGGTCGTGATCGATTACACCACTCAGAGACGAGAACATTTAGTACAACTGGACTTTGTCTCTCTAACGGTCTATAAAGAGGTCTTTCATACCTAAATAAACCCTAATCCTCTCTTAACGTTATATCCCAGACTTTGGTACACGTTAAGGGGATGTGGCGTTCCCTTCCTATTGAGAAAATATCTCTCTTTTTCCTTCAACCTCCCCGGTATTATTTCTTAGGTACTGAAAGTAACCAGCCCAGGAACGGTCCTTTCTTCTTAGAAAGAAGGAAAGAAGGAAGAAGAAGGAATAAGGAAGAAGTATGCTCGAGAGGAAAGATCAGAGGAGTTAAGTCCAGTCAGTGAGTCAACACAGGCTCAGAAACGTTGGGCTTGACATAAATTGACTCCAAAGACAAATAATTGAAAAATGTTGGTACCGTAATACATAAGTGGATAGAAAGGTTAGAACGCTGTCTCTAAACGGGACATAAGAAAGGAGAGAATACTTAGGGGTTTGTCAACAACTAAAAAGTCAGATAATTCGTAAAATGAACAAATAATCCTACCTCATCATTTAAAGTTATAGGAATATAACTCTTGATTTCAAACTAAATGTAATTAAAAATTAACAAAAAAAGATCTTCAATCTGTACGGTAAAAACGAGTGAGGGGTAACAAGTCTCAATTGATGTACAAAAGTCGGGTTTACTCTGGTTCTAACCCTCTATTCCTTTGATGTACCTGTAGAGGTTTCGTGATTAGAGATAAAACGTATCAACGTACATTCTATTCAAAGTACGAGGACAATATTAAGAAATTCTCTTATTAACTACTACCTAAATATTTTTATAAAACTCAACTCTAAAACCTCACCAAAATTGTATTTTATCTCTGACTATAATAGAAGATTCGTTGACTTGTGGTAATTTCTAAGACTCGTGTTTCACTATATAAGGTCTTTCGTAAGATGTACTTTTAACACACACACACACAACATACACTTCCTATTTTCTTATCATTATGTAGTCTATAACATCCTCAATAAGTAATCTGTTATACTAAAAAGGTCCCAAGACTTAGAAAGTGAGTTTCATTTTTTTTTTTTTTTTAGTTTATTTATTAAACGAATTATAACATGTTACATGTCCGTCCAAGATTTTAGTCGATCAGGATGACACACCCCTTCAGTACTAATACATAGACTCAACATAATCAGTTCGGTTCGATGGTATCGTTTTATGGTATCTAATTCACCAAATTTACAGTCCGAAAAAAAAGGGGGGTAATGACGAGACTTTCGACTTCAGATTCTAGTCTCACGGTTGTTTCAATTCAAGACCATTTCCAAGAGGGGGACCAAACGTCTTCCGGTACAGAGTGTCCCAAGAGTGTACCTCCCTTTTTTATTTGAGGGATCAAAGAAAATGTTTCGATGATTAAGGGTAGTAACCGGTCTGAGAGTACGAGAGTAGATTTGGATTAATGGAGAACTTCCGAGGTAGAGGTTTACCGTAGTGCAACTTCCAATTTGGAAGTCGTATACTCAAAACCCACCTGTCAAGTCAAGTATTGTATTTAATTGGTTTCCACTTTTACCCGGAACTGTGACCGTTTTAATAATGACCATAAGTAGAGACAGGATACACCCTTCTGTAAAGTAACAGGTAGGTAAACAGTCTAATAAATAGTAAAGAACTTTGAGTATACTATGGGGTCGAAGATCAAACACCGAAAGGACCATCAAGTCTGTCATTTCTTAGTCGGACGTTACGTCCTCTAGGTCCAAGCTAGGGACTCAGTTCTTCTATGGGACCTCTTCCCTTACCGATGTATGAGGTCATAAGAACGGACCTCTTAAGTTACTTGTCTCCTCGGACCACCCGATATCAGGTAGAAGAAAATTAATGGTCCAAAATGTTGATTAAGAGGGTAGAGACTCCGAAAAACAAACATTAGTAATATGAATTTTAGTTAGTAAGTATTAACCGAAGATTAATCGAGTAATTGTCACAACATTCACTTAAATGTGAATTTCCTTATAAATGTCCATGTCAAATATATCATATTAATAAAAGAACAATTACAATATATTTGTGTACACGTCTTACATTTCATTTAAAAGACGTTGTCATACAAGACGGTCGTCGATCTGACGTCTAATAAATATCATATTATAGATATTTTCACTAATCTTATCATTTTATAGATAATTAACATTTGACAGATAATTAACCTACCTATCTTATTAACTATTTACATTAAATACATGTAAAACACCATTGACTGATTAGAGGTTTGTTCACGGAATAAAAACTTTTATCATATTTAACTTTAAATAAATGAACTATAAAAATATCTTAGCGACTGAGGGACCTTGGAACCTAGGGATTAATATCAAGGGACGAAATGAGTTTTCTTTTATATAAGTCCTCTTTTACATCGTTGAGATATGTTTATATTTACAAAGACTCTTTTTCCTTTTCCTTTATTCTTTTTTTTACCTTTTAAGATTGGAACCTTTTTCTCCTTCTCTTTTTTATGAGAATTCTTTGAGAAACCAGAAACTGTTTTCTTATGTTTTATCTGATTAAACTTCATAATAAACAAACTCTCTCCATCTCTCTATTTCGTAGTTGAATTCACTTCGACAAGGACCCTGTTCTACCGAGGTCAACCTAACGACCAAAACCTACTTGACTGAAAGATTATAAAATGGAAACTAACTAGATAGTTTAAATTGGTTCACATGTTGTAAGATACTGAGACATGACCCGGGTCACATCGACGACTCTTTAAATAACGGTTAGGATCTTGTTGTTAGTATAAAGTTCCCCTTACTGACATGAGAAAAGAAAATGTACTCTTCCGAGTTATTCTGTCACAACCAATGACTTGTGAACATCTATGTAGACGAGGAGACCTGGAGACACTAGAAGGAACTCTAATCATCTTGTTCTTAACATACAATTTGTTGTATTGTTTATTGAAACGAATAGAACGACGAAAGTATCTCTTTTCGTAAGATTCGTCTCTTTTACAGTTGTCCTTTTAATCTGTCCTTTTTTTTTATGTTACGTGTAAAATTTTTAATCAACTAAATCTTCAACATATGATATCCCTTTCATTTCCAATTAACTCACTTTTAGTCGAGTCACTTCTCTCTCGGACATACCCGGAATAAACATTAAATAGAGTTACTTGTTCGTTTCAAATGGTCTCTAGGGTTCTTTAGTTATGTAATTAGACTAACTTTCTCGTTTATTCATTTAATTCTATACTATTTCTTACACTTTGTTAAGATATTGGACATTTGATGACATATTAACTCTGGACCCCGTGTTTATGAAACTTCTAATGACGTCACCTCGGATGACGTCTAATAAAGATTATGCTTGTAGTACACTTCTATAAATAAGTCAATTGAAGTTTCTGAGACTTGTCTTCTTCGTTTACCTAATCTACGGAATAAAAGAGTTCGAAGTATGACCTTGGACTGATTTATTAGACATTAATGTTTTGATCTTACTTAGAAGAAATTTACAAGGTCCTTCCTTTAATATGAAGAATGGTAAAAAAGACGATTATAGAACAGTCCTCTATGAAGAATCATTTGCCAGTTTTGGATTGGTACCTGTGGTTTTCCGGAAGTTTAAACGAATACTCTGGAAGTTAGAAGGAGTAAAATGGTAGTGAGGACAGAAGTCATTTCGGGTCATCTCCATCTCTTTCGAATTAGAAGTGATATTGAGTTGAGAAGAATGGGAGGTATTCTATTACTCAAACTCCAATCCACTGTCACAACAACAAGTCAGTGATTCAACACAGAAAAACGCTTGGGTGCCTGACGTTACGTGCTCCTTAGGGAATGAAGGTTTGAGAGAGACTCAAACAAGTTTGACTACAGGTGACTCAGTTAATACGGGATGCTTGGTCGAGTAGGAGGCAACGGGAGAAGAGGACGACGGGAACTAGTAAGGGTCGTAGTCCCAGAAAATTTACTCAACCGAGAACTATAGTCAACCGGTCTCATAACCTCGAAGTCGAAGTCGTAGTCAGGAGTTTTATAAGTCCCAACTAAAGGTAATCCTAACTACCCAAACTAGAAGTACGAGAGGTTTCCTGAGAGTTCTCAGAAGAGATCGTGGTGTCAATCTTTCATAGTTAATAATCCACGAGTCTGAAGAAATACCATGTTGATAGTGTAGGTATGTACTGATGACCTTTTTTGTTTTGTGTTGTTTTATTTTGTTTTGTATCGAAACTGATCTACCCGTAAACAGTTGTTTCACTACAGAGACTAAAAACTTATACAACAGATCCAAACAGTATCGAAAAGAAGGTTCCCCGTTTACAGAATTAAAGTACCGACGTCAGTGGTAGGCGTCACAAAAACCTCGGGCTCTTTTATTTTAGATAGTAACAAAGGTAAAAAAGAGGTAGATAAACAATGCTTCACTACCCTTGTTCACGTTATTAGAATCAAAAAACTTACAACTCAAAATTCGACGAAAAGGTGAGAAGAGAAACCGGAAGTAGTTCTTCTACAGTTTAGGATCCACACAAAACCTTCATCTTGTCTTTATTAAGCAGTCACTTAACCGATACTTTACACTCTTTCCCTCTTCAATTCCCACAAAGGTTCCAAAAAAAAAATAAAGTTGATGATGTAATCTCAACGACGAATAAGCTACCACACTTGTGATTATACTGGTGCAAACTCTCACCCTTAGTTCTTAAGACAGAATTATACAAGTCCATCTCTCATGTAAATCTATAACTTCCCCTCTCAGATTGATTAAGTACCATAAACAGTTCGATCTCAAACCATCTGTACAGTCCAGACCTCTATAATTAAACCCTCACTAAGATGTATACTGTAAATTCCCGTTCTTTGACTTATTATAGTGGATCTCCTACTCAAATCTAGTTCCTCTCTTCACTTTTTTCCTATACTTAGGTTTTAATTAAGTTATAAAAAGGTTTTAAACATCCTTCTTTACCTATTTGATTAGACTTTACCTTGAGGTTTACTCCAACTTTTTTCTAATTTCTTTATCACAAGATCTTCGATTCATAGTTTAATGTATTATTTCTTCGTGATATGATTTAATGTATTTTGGTTTCACTACTTTATAAGTACTAATTTTCATAGATACATCATTAACTTATAATTTATCTGTATTTCATACATGGTTACTTATAAAAACATATACAAAGTCAAGTCAAGTCAAGTCAGCGAGTGAACACAGGTTGAGAAACGCTGGGGTACTTAACGTCGTATGGTCCGGAGGGACAGGTAGTGGTTGAGGACCTCAAGTGAGTTTGAGTACAGGTAGTTCAGCCACTACGGTAGGGCGGTAGAGTAAGACAGCAGGGGGAGAAGAGGACGGGGGTTAGGGAGGTTCGTAGTCTCAGAAAAGGTTACCCAGTTGAGAAACGTACTCCACCGGTTTCATGACCTCAAAGTCAACATCGTAATCAGGAAGGTTTCTTGTGGGTCCTGACTAGAGGAAATCTTACCTGACCAACCTAGAGGAACGTCAGGTTCCCTGAGAGTTCTCAGAAGAAGTTGTGGTGTCAAGTTTTCGTAGTAAAGAAGCGTGTGTCGAAAGAAGTGTCAGGTTGAGAGTGTAGGTATGTACTGATGACCTTTTTGGTATGGGAACTGATCTGTCTGGAAACAACCGTTTTATTACAGAGACGAAAAGTTATACGACAGATCCAACCAGTATTGAAAGGAAGGTTCTTCATTTGTATATAAAAGATCTTTCAGAGTGTCTTCAACCATTGAGACTAATAGAGCTATCTCACCGTCTCTGTTCCTACCAACTAACCCTTCATTTATAAACAAAGAAGAAAGTGTGAAAACTAATTTTAAAAGTGTAAATAGTGAAAAATTATTTATAAAATTTTTACTTAGAGAATTACCTCTTTATTATACTTTATATCAAAATTTTATATGTAATTAGTCACAAGATAAAAATGAGTCCAAAAACTAAAATCCAATATCAAGGGTTAATTTTTTTCACAAACTTTCCAGTATTTTACGGTATAATTGGAAATTAATTATTAATTATTTTCACAGGGATTTGTTATCTCAGTGTTCGTCCTCTTAATACTTTGATTAAAGAGAAAATGGACTTAGTTTGTTGTACCGTTATAGTAATTTAAAAGAATTTGTTTGTTCGTTTCTTGTCGTACTATTATCTTTTTTTTAGAGTTTCTGTCTAAATCCTAACACTATACTTGAAATTGTAAAAACACTGAAGTCCATTTAACGTATTAGAAAAGGAATTTAAACAATCAGATCCATTGGTTCTACTATTACTTACAGTCATTTAAATAAGACCTATGTGTTTCAGAGTCCCTAATAATCTACTCTATTACGTTCACTTTAACCACTCCTTTTTTCTGTAATTTAGGATAATTTAGGTATTTAATAATCCTAGTAACAGAACGTGTATTTAATTTAGAGACTAGTAAACGAAAGTTTTGGAACTAATATCCTCAATACTAAAGTGTCCATCAAAAATCTTGAATTTTAAATAGTTCTTAAAATATAGGGATATAAACTTTCTGTTAATCTTATGCATACTAAGTAAATAAGACAGTCATGACGTCTCGGATTTCGATAAACGATACTCCGTAGGAAAGCTTCTAAGGAGAAAGTGACAGAGTTCACTTTTTAACTAATACTAAAATTATTTAAGTAAGTTTTTCCTTCCAAGTGAAAGAAAAATATTTAAATTTTTTTATAAAATTAACCTCCGATCAATGAAATCTTATAACACCACCAAAAACGGTACGTAAGTGTACTTAGTCGGTACCTACATGGACACAAGGGGTAGGACTTGGAGGGAAGGTGGAGGGAGGGGTAGGGTAGGGAGTACCAGTAGGGTCACGTGGTCGGAACTCGTGGGACAGAGTACGTAACTTGGACCTGACTACTAGATAAAGTGTATACTATTATATGTACAAAGTTACGATAAGAGGGTTTAGTAGGGTGGGAGCGGAAGAGAGCGTCTCAGGTTTTAAGACAAGAAATGTAGACACAGAGAAAACGAAGAACGTATATCGTAGTAGTAATGGTAGAAGATTTAAGATATATAAACACAATTATGTAACATAACAACAAAAAGAAAGACTGAATGAAAGGAGACATATTATCCGAGGTCAAAGTAGGTGGAGTAATCTTGACTAAGTTTACGTAATTAAAATTATTGGTTCATTATAAGACAACACATATACATGGTGTCGAAAGATAGGTAAGCAGACGACTACCTGTAGATCCAACGAAGGTACAGGACCGATAATATTTGTCACGACGTTTCTTGTATCCCCATGTACACAGAGAAAGTTAAGACCAAAAGAGTCACACAAACGGATCGTCACCCTAACGACCCAGTATACCGTCAAGATAAAAGTCAAAAAATTCCTTAGAGGTGTGACAAGAGGTATCACCAACATGATCAAGTGTAAGGGTGGTTGTCTCATTCTCCCAAGGGTAAAGAGGTGTGGGAGAGGTCACAAATAACAGATATCTGAAAACCTCTCGTCGGTAAGACTGACCGCACTCTATCATGGAGACTAAACGTAAAGAGACTATTACTCACTACAACTCGTAGAAAAGTATACAAACAATCGGTAGACATACAGAAACCTCTTTACAGACAAATCAAGAAACCGGGTAAAAAACTAACCTAGCAAATAAAAAGACCTTAACTCGACGTCCTCGACGAACATATAAAAACTCTAATTAAGAAACAGTCAACGAAGTAAACGATAATAAAAGAGGGTAAGACTTCCGACAGAAAAGTGGAACGAATATCAAAGGAAGTAACGCGTTTTCGAAAATTCAAATTAATCTAGGGTAAACAAATAAAAACGAAAATAAAGGTAATAAGACCCTCCACCCAGTATCTCCTAAGACGACACTAAATACAGTCTCTCACAAAACGGATACAAGAGGAGATCCTCAAAATATCAAAGACCAGAATGTAAAAGTAGAAATTAGGTGAAATTCAAATAAAAACACATACCACAATCTTTCACAATATCAAAGTAAGAAAACGTTCATCAACGACTATCATCAGAGAATACTAGGAAACATAAAGACACCACAGACAACACTAAAGAGGTAAAAGTAAAGATTAAAACAACTAAATTGAGAAGAGGGAAAGAAAGAACTACTAAGACCGATTACCAAACAGATAAAACAAATAGAAGAGTTTCTTGGTCGAAAATCGAAACAAATAAAACCGATACCAGAGGAAACAAAGAAAACGTAAATAAAGACGGGAATAAAAATACAAAAGAAAAGAAGATGATTGGGACCCCAAGAAGTAAAGAAGAAAAAGATCAACGAAATCCACATCTCAATCTAATAAATAAATAAACTAAAAAGAGGACAAAGAACTCCATCCGAACATAACGATACTTGGGAGGGTAATCGTGACGAAAATGAGTCAGGGTATCCAAAACCCAACATCACAAAAGTAAAAGTAACAAAGATACGTAAAAAAAAAAAAAGAAGACACTCAACAACCAATAAACCTTCACACAACAAATCGGAGGTATGTGAAAAGAAGAAGAAAAAAAAAAAAAAAAAGGACAGCAACTGTAGATTAGAATGGTATAACACTAGTCTTTTCTACGAACTCTACTTAAATTAAAAAAACTTAAATGGTTCCGATCTAAATACCGGGTCCTACACTAGATAGGACCTGTTCCAAGACACACGTGAACTCTTTTTCTGTTTTAAGTAACAAAACTCCACTTTACAGGATATCTATAGTTAATCCAGATTGACCAGGTAACGTAGTCAATTACAAACACAAAACAACGGTTAAAAGACAAATTAACTAGATAGGTATCCACACTCACCTCATAATTTTAGAGGGTAATAATAACACAATGACAAGTAAAGGGGAAACTATGAACAATCGTAAACGGGATGTGTAACGTCACGAGGATACGACTCACGCATATATAATTATTAACAATATAGAAGAAGAACCTAACTAGGAAATTAGTAATACATCGCATGAAGAAACAGAGAAAAGTACCGAAAATAAAATTTCAGATAAAATAGACTGTACTCATAACGATGAGGACGAAAGAAAACCAGAGGTGACGTACTTTATATAAAAAGGTCGGGAAGTGAAAGTAGGACATATACAGGGATCCAAACTCCACCCAAAGAACATCTGTCGTATATATCCCCAGAACAAAAACATAGGTAAGTCGGTAGAAACATAAAACCAACCCCTTAAGTTGGGTAAATGTAAATTCCATTAATAACTATTCATACTAAGGGTAACGGTAAATGAAGCAACGAAACCCAAGCTCAAATATATGAAAAAGACACAAAGGACAGATTTCTTCTAGGAAATCGTAAACAACTTCTCGACCAAACCACCACGGCTTAAGAGAGTCGAAAACGAACAGACATTTCGAAAACTAAAGAAGAAGTATAAACTTACACTAGGAACGATCCATGTTATTAGACCCAACATCCAAAAGAGAAAGTAGTGAAATTTATACAGGACGGTAAGGGAAGACCGAACTTCTCAAAGATAACTCTCTAGTCGACAATAGGAACACCCTTAGGGGAACACTCAATAAACAACAAAAAGGAAACGACGAAAATTATAGACAAGAAACACAAACTAGAAGTAATTAAACTAATGATATACAGAACCCCACAAAACGGAACCCAAATACGACAAACCCTGATAGACCTAAAGAACCCGAATCGACCGATAATGGAGGTGGTAAATTCCCTTCAAAAGTTGATAATAGAGGAGTTTATAAAAGAGTACTTGAAAGGAAACAGAAGAAGAAGACCATAAGGATACTAAACTTACAACCCCGTAAATTGTACAGGGTCTCCAGAGACTCCAACAGGAGTAAAGAAAATTAAGAAAAAAGGAGAGATGAAGTAAATAAAGGTGGTAAGATAGAAGATGGAGTGAATGGGATTTAAGAAGGAGTCAATAAGATGACAACCAAGTTAGGTCTCCCGAAAACTAGAGTCAATAACGTAATAAATAATAACTAACCGAGAAGAGATAAAGAAGACCCAGGAACAATTTGAAAAGAACGTAGAAGAGTCAGGAACAGAGGTCTGATAAATAGACACTAAGGTAAAACAAAAGTTCCAAAACTTAGTAAAAATGATAGTAAAAGACTTAAGAAAAAAGTCCATCTATGGGATAGAGGAGGAGAAGACAAACCAAAACAGCTGAAAATAGTACAAGGAAATAGACGACTTATAAAGAGACGGAAAAGTAAAACAAATCCAACGACACAAACCCCACCGGAAAGACATACGACCTTCAAACACCAAGAAATAACACCTCCAAGGAGGTACACCCACCCCAACCTACTCAGCCAACAGTTTCAAAGGACCAATCCCTTTGAACGTAACCACAAGACAACCAACATCGACCTAGAGGAGGGAGACCTCACGTTACTTCACAGGTCATCACTCAAAACTCCACAGACACCCAAACCACACTGAAAACTGACGGACATAAAATCACGAGTCCCAATACAAGGACACAACAACCTTTTAATCGAACTATACAGAACGAGACTTTAAATAACCGAGAACCCACCTCGAACCAAAGTCACATCGATACCTCTGAAAACCTACTCAAGAACGGTTAATTACGAGGGACCTCAGTCCTCAAAAGACCACAAGAATTCAAAGTCTAAATTCGGAGAAAGGAGACCGAAAGTCAGAATAAGAATGTCATCGGAGTTGTGAAGAAGTAGGTATGTCGTGACTACTATTTTGTAGATCCAATTACCACTTTTCTAAGAGGTGTGACTCCCTGTACGTCTCACCAAGTGTCTCAATGTACCTCTTCTCTTCTCCCTCCTCCCTCTGTCGCCACTGGTCCTCCTCTTCTCCCTCTTAGTTTCCTCCTCTCTCGTTAGATCGGTCATTAGTTAAGGGATAAACGAGAGGTGTCAGACCTTATAAGTCTCTCGAAGTGTCTCAATGTATCTCTTCTCTTCTCCCTCCTTCCTCTATCTCCACGGGTCCTCCTTTTCTTCCCCCCAGTCTTCCTCTCTCTGGTTAGATCGGTCACTAGTCAAGGGATTCACAAGAGGTATCGGGTTTATGGGTTTCTCTAAGTGTCTCAATTCATTTCTTCTCTTTCCCCTCCCTCCGCTATCTCCGCCGGACCCCCTCTTTTTCCTCTCAGTCTCCCCCTCTCTCGTTAGTTCGGTCATTAATGTGAGGATGCATTTTACCCATGACTTCTAACCTAAGAATTTCCATGTTTTAACTATTGTTTATGGTTTTTCGTTTCTAATTTTTAGCTCTCATCTCCAATCTGAGAGTTTTTATGTTATAATTTTTTTGGGGTGTTTTCAGTAAAAAATTTTTATACTTTAAACGAAATTTTAATTCCAGAAAAAAAAAACGTTCCATTATCTAAAATTTTAATTTTAATTTTCCCATTATTTCTTGGATTTTTAAAATTTACTATTATCATTTTATATAGATCATTAAAGAGACCTCGACAACTCCCGTTACACCCCAGTCAAGTCAAAGTTTATCAAGGAACAAGGTCGAATATGAAGAAGAGTTCCAGATATCCAGGGAAGGTTACATCGGTTACGATTGATTGATGTCCTAAAATTAGACAACTTGGACAGTGAAGGTTTCTCTAAGGGAGAAGAAACAAATAAAACCGAAGAAGACAAACGTTCATAGAAGTCATAGATTAAAGGCTGGACTGTGTTCCCCCGCTCCCACCGGTGAAAAAATCCGAGTGAACAAGTTTACACGGCACCCCTCCCTCTTTACGACGTTTGTTTATTGTGACCGTACACACCCCTTACAGTGTCTAAAGGACCCACACGTCACCCTCGCGACAGAGTCCACACGGTACACAGAGGAGACCCCTCGACTAGAGACCGACGACATGAGGACCATCTACAGTTGACACGTCCGGGGGTCCTTTTGAACCAGTCCTTGACCCTCGGATGAGTCTCAAACCATCTCCTACGGTAAAGACCCCGACTCAAACGAGGAGTAGAAGGTCGAGACCGAAAGCGGGCGGACGGAGAGACGGAGACCTCCCCCTACCCCACCGGGCGACAACGATCGATAGGAGACCATAAGCGAGTCAAGAAACAAGACACTCGCTGGTTCGTCACGGAATCCAATCTCGAAAAGTGTCCTTTCAAGAGAGAGAGAGAAAGGAATAAATAAATAAATAAATAAATAAATAAAAAGAGAGAGACCGATAGTGTGTCAAACCCAACGATAGAGTGCAATCGAGGGAGTCTAACGGGAGTCCCGTAAGACCGAGACAGGAATGGGATTCGTTACGTCGGTTCGGAGGGATAAGTCGGGGACGAACGACCACCTCTTGTACTCGCAGAACCGATGAAGAGGTGACCCTCAACGTCAATCCGTGTATTAGACACCCAAAATAAATAAATAAAAAAGGAAGACCTATACAACGGGAGACTCTAAGGTTTTGAGGAGTCTCTGGTTACTCTCCCAAAGGACTATAAACCTTTGTAGAGAAGAAAATACTGTGGAAGGGACCCTACCCAGAGGTAGGGATTTAGAAAACAGAGAGAAAAATAGAAAATATAAAACAGGATGGAGGAAAACTTCTTTTACCCGACGGAAAGACCCACGGACCACAGGAGGTGGTCCCAAGTCTTCAACAAAACAACATAAACGAGTCACAAGTTTATTAGAAAGCTCAAACACCACCTCTTTCACCAGAAGGATATGATAAGGAGATGATAGAATCCTGGTGGGGGGTTTCAGTTAAAAGAATTTCCGAGAATAGTGAGTCTGTTATAAAGGTGATCCAGTCGAATATAAATCAAGAAATAAATAAATTAGAGTAAATACAAATCAAGGAACAGGTAATTGATAACAAATAAATCATAAATACATAACTTAATTTAACGAGATTGTTTTGAAGGACTATAGAGGTTTTTATGTATTACTAAAATTTTATATTAATGGTATAGGAGGGGGGGGGTGGTCTTAAATAAACCGATGTAGTAAATAACGGATATTCTACACAAAATTGATCGGAAACTAGACAATTAATTTTTTGAACTTCTAAGAATTTCTCTACCCTTATGGTATGGTGGAATGGACGGAGGACTCTTTACACATACATCTTGTTCTTCGTTGTCAATCTTGACCTGTACGTTGTTGTCTGACCGAGTTTGAACCCTTTTCTCATGTAGTTCCGATAGATAACAGTGGAACGAATAAATTGAATATATGCCTCATGTATTACTTCTTACGATCCGATCTTCTTCTTGTTCGACCTTAGTTCTAACGAACCTCTTTATATTTATTGGAGTCTATACATCCACTATGGTACGAATACCTTCTTTCCTTTCTCGTTAATTACTCGGAGAACTACTTTCGCTTTCTCCTCTCACTTTTTCGACCGAATTTTGAGTCATAAGTTTTTTACTTCTAGTACCGTAGGTCGGGGTAGTGAAGGACTGATTATCTACCCTTTGTTACTTTTGTCATTGTCTAAATTAAAAGAACCCGAGGTTTTAGACGTCTACTACTGACGTCGGAACTTTAATTTTCTACGAACGAGGAACCTTCTTTTCGATACTGTTTGGATCTCTCATATAAAGTTTTGTCTCTGTAATGTAATTGCTGTTTCCAGGTCTATCAGTTTCGAGACCAAAAAGATCACCAGTACATACCTACATTCTCAACCTGGTTTTTCTTTCGACTCGTGGTTTATTAACTACGAAAACTCGACACCACAACCTCTTCTGAGAAATCTTAGTGAACCTGTCGTTCTTCTAATTCGATCAGTTAGGATTTCTTTTTAGTCGGGACTTATAAACAACCCTCTTGACTACATCTTCGAGGTTATGAAACCCATGGACTACGCTTTTTGGTTGAGTAACCTCTTCTGGGACTACGACCCTTCCTAACTTCCGTCCTCCTCTTCCTCTACTGTCTCTTACTCTACCAACGTACTATAGTGGCTCAGCTACCAGTACTCAAACTCGTACGAGACCCTTAATCACTACCTGTCCTTTCGGACCCCACGACGTCAGGTACCCCAGTGTTTCTCAGTCTGTTCTGACTCGATGACTTTACTTGACTTGATTTGACACTTATGACGTCCTATTGTGAAAAAATAGATAAAACCAGTTTCCGATATAATAATAAACCATTGTTTACCTGAGACTATATAATTCTTCAAGTCAAGTCAAGTTAAGTCAACCAGTCAGTACAGGTTGAGACACTGGTGTACTTGACGTCATGGGGTCCGGGGAGACGGGTAGTGGTTGAGGACATCAAATACGTTTTAGTACGAGTAACTCAGTCACTACGGTAGGTTGGTAGAGTAGGAGACAGTAGGGGAAGAGAATGGTGGAAGTTAGAAAGGGTGTTAGTTCCAGAAAAGGTCCCTCAGTCAAGAGGGTTAGTCCACCGGTTTATAAACCTCAAAGTCGAAATCGTAGTCAGGAAGGTTACATATAAGTTCTAACTAAAGGAAATCCTAACTGACCAACCTAGAGGAACGACAGGTTTCCTGAGAGTTTACAGAAGAGGTTATGGTGTTAAGTTTTCCTAGTTAAGAAGCCACGAGTCGAAGGAAATATCAGTTGAGCGTGTAAGTAAGTCCTGATGACCTTCTTTGTATCTAAACTGATCTCCCGGGAAACAACCGTCTTTTTCAGAGACGAGTTAAATTCCCTGATCTAGACTATCTGTCTCACGGACTACATGATACCTGCCTTCAAGCACTGTAACATTTCCTCTGTTCCTAGTTCTGGTAGGGGTACCTTTTCTTTACATTCTTTTCGTTTTACCGACTGACTCCTCCGGAATGTTTATCGACACTTTACTTCTCTTCACTTTCGTCTCCTCTTTTCCTTTCGATACTCGTAAACTTACGTCTCAAGGTTTCTTATCGTTCCTCTCTTTCGGAAGAAGTCACTTGTTACTTTTCTTTATTCCTTTGTTATCTTACCCTTTCTGATCTCTAGAGACGCTCTTTTAATCTCAATTGTTCCCTTTTAAAGTACGTTTCTACCCGAACTTTTTCCTGTCTTTATAATACCTGGATTGTATTCGTCTTCTATAATTCTTCTCCACCTTTCTTATGTGTCTTCGTGACATGTTTTTTCTCGAAGTGCTGGGTCTGTTAGTACTACCACACTAGTGAGTGGATCTCGGTCTGTAGGACCTTACACTTCAGTTCACCCGGAATCTTTCGTAGTGATGCTTGTTTCGATCACCTCCACTACCTTAAGGTCAACTCGACAAAGTTTAGGACTTTCTAACACGACACTTTCACGACGTGAGTGATACGGTCGTTTAAACCTTTTGAGTCGTCACCGGTGTCCTGACCGGTTCAAGTCAAAAGTAAGGTCAGGGTTTCTTTCCGTTACTATTCCTTACGAGTTTGATACTGTGTTTACGTTAGTAGAGTGTACGATCATTTTATTACGAGTTTTAGGAGGTTCGGTCCGAAGTCGTCATACACTTGGTATTTGAGGTCTACAAGTTCAACCAAAATCTTTTCCGTCTCCTTGGTCTTTAGTTTGACAGTTGTAGGTGACCTAGTACCTTTTTCGTTCTCTCAAGGTCTTTTTGTAGATGGAGACGAAATAACTGATACGGTTTCGGAAACTGACACACCTAGTGTTATTTGACACTTTTTAAGACTTTCTCTACCCTTATGGTCAGGTGGACTGGACGGAGAACTCTTTGGACATACGTCCAGTCCTTCGTTGTCAATCTTGACGTGTTACTTGTTGTCCGACCAAGGTTTATCCTTTTCCTCATGTAGTTCCGACTTGTAACAGTAGGACGAATAAATTGAATATACGTCTAGTGTAGGACTCTTTGCGACCTGACCTTCTTCGTGTTCGACCTTAGTTCTACCAACCCTCTTTATAGTTATTGGAGTCTATACGTCTACTACGGTAGGAATACCGTCTTTCACTTCTCCTTGATTTTTCGGAGAATTACTTTCACTTTCTTCTCTCACTCTTTCAACCGAATTACGAGTTGTAATTCTTTTGATTCTAGTACCGTAGACCAGGGTAGTGAAGTACCGTCTATCTACCCCTTTGTCACCTTTATGACAGCTTGAAATAAAAACCCCCCGAGGTTTTAGTAACGTCTAACACTAACGTCGGTACTTTACTTTTATTTCCAGTCAGGACCCAAAAGTAACCTTCCTGACTTCGATTTCGACTTTGAGGTTATGAAACCGGTGGAGTACGCTTCTCAACTGAGTACCCTTTTCTGCGACTACGACCCTCCCTAACCCCCGTCCTCCTCTTCCCCTACTATCTCTTACTCTACCGAACTACCGTAGTGACCGAGCTACCTGTACTTAAACTCACTTGAGGCCCTCAACCACTACCTGTCCCTCCGGACCGTACGACACTAAGTACCCAAACGTTTGTCAACCTGTACTGACTCGCTAACTAGACATGACTTGACTTGACTTATAGAGACGAAAAGTTATTCCACAGATTGAAAAGTATCGAAAAATTGGTTCCTCGTTCACAGAATTAAAGTATCGATGTCGGTGTCATTAGTTACTAAAACATCGGAGGGTTTTATTTCGGACTTTGACAAACGTGACAAGGGAGTAGATAAACAGTACTTCATTACCCTAGTCTACGGTACTAGAATCAAAAGACTTACAACTCGAAATTCGGTTGAAAAAGTGAGGGGAGAAAGTGAAAGTAGTTCTTCGAGAAATTAAGAAGTGAAAGACGGTAATCCTACAACAGTAGACGTATAGACTCCAATAACTATAAAGAGGACAGTTAGCACTAAGGTTGAACACAAAGTAAAGTGTAAAATAACACTAGGTGTGTCAGTTTCCGAAACCACATCAGGTATTTCGTCTTTATATACAAAAAGACCTTGAGAGAACGAAAAAGGTACCAGGTCGACTACAACCGTTAAACTAGAGACCAAGGAGACGGAAAAGATTTCGGTCGAATTATCTTCGTCTTCTATAATTCTTCTCCACCGTTCTTATGTACCTTCTTGATATGGATTTTATAGAAGTGCTGGTTCTATTAGTGCTACCACACTAGTGAGTGGATCTCGGTCTGTAGGACCTTACACTTCAGTTCACCCGGAATTTTTCGTAGTGATACTTGTATCGATCACCTCCACTACCTTAAGGTCACCTCGATAAAGTTTAGGACTTTCTACTACGACACTTTCACGACGTGAGTTATACCGTCGTTTAAACCTTTTGAGTCGTCACCGGTGTCCTGACCTTTTACACAAAAGTAAGGTTAGGGTTTCTTTCCGTTACGGTTTCTTACGAGTTTGATGGAGTGTTAACGTGAGTAGAGTGTACGATCATTTCATTACAAGTTTTAAGAGGTTCGGTAAGAAGTCGTTATGCACTTGGCATTTGAAGGTGTACAAGTTCAAACAAAATCCTTTCCGTCTCCTTGGTCTCTAGTTTAACGGTTGTAGGCGACCTAGTAGTTTCTAAGATTAAAATTTTGAAGTAAAATCCATTATTTCTGTCAATTTTTCTCTCCATCCTATTTTTTCAATATTAGTGTTTATATACTTCTAAAGAAAGGTATTTAGTATTATGATTTCTAAAAGAGAGTTTTCTTTTTAGTTAAAATCTTCCACGATAATATTAAGATGACTTCCTTGTATCTCTTGAATCATGTAAGAGGATTTATTTTATGGTCCTTTACTTCTCTACCCTTAATTGTTAAACAGTTTTTATTAATATCTTAAATTAGAATAACATAATAACAATTCGTATTCTTTTAGATAAATTAAAACGGTTCTAAAGTACACATTATATTTGGAATAACTCCATAAAACAACAAAACAACGATTCAGTGTAACCTGTGAAACGTTGGGGGTACCTGAGACGGTACATCGGATGGTTCGAGGAGACGGGTACCCTAAAGGGTTCGTTCCTATGGCCTCATACAACAATAAAGGAAGAGGTCCCCTAGAAAGAGTGGGACCCTAACTTAGGTACTGAGGACGAATATTCCACTTAAGAAATGGAGACTTGATGGACCCTTCGGGAAAAATCTATTACTTTTCACTTTCATAATCATCGCGGGTCACGAAACACCGGGATACCTGATCGGGTGGTACGAGGAAACAGGTACTCTAAGAGGTTCGATCCTATGACCTCACCTAAGGGTACGGGAAGTGGTCCCATAGAAGGGTTTGGTCCTTGACTTAGGATAAGAGGATGTAACGTCCGTCTAAGAAAGGGTAGACTCGGTGGTCCCTTTGGGTTAATCTATTATTATATAAGAATTACACATTAAAACTAATTTAATAAAAATATTAAAATAAATAATTTCTATTTAAGGACTCTTTGACCTCATAAAATGAACAACAATTATAATAGTTCTTATAAGTCGTATTAGTCATGTTTTTCGATTATTATTACTATTTAAAAATGACACGTAAATAATATTTGGTACCTCTTCTTTTACCGTTGGATGAGGTCATAAGAACGGACCTCTTAGGGTCCCTGTCCCTTCGGACCACCTGACGGTACCCCAACGTGTCTCAGTCTGTTCAAAGTTCACTGAATCGTCGTCGTCGTCGTCGTCGTCGTCGTAATATTTGGTTCGTGAACCGATTTACAACGTGTAGATGGTAGACGAAATAAGAGAGTTTCTCAATCAATAACTAACATAAATACGTATAAATTATGTCCGGTGTATCTCAAATGTTATGAAATACGTGTAATTAAGTAAATTAATAGTATAGTTGAGATTCTCGATTCATAAAAATAATAGGGTAAAATGTCTACCCCTTTGATCTCGTGTGTCTTTAATTCCTTGAACAAGGAACTATGTCGTTGACGATTTACGGTCTAAACCCTATGTTTGGCTTTTGTGTGAGAACATCTGTTCGATAAAAATAATGGTTGTAAATTACTTCCTTCATTAACTTAAAATTGTAAATTCGTTAAAAAGATCCCAAAATACGTTCATTATTATCTCTATTCTATGTTTAGTTCTAGTTAAAGATTACAGATTATTATATTAATCTTTACTGTCGGTGATCTAGTGGATGAGACTTTTAGGGTCTTGGTGCCTACAAGGTACTGGATCATCGATCATTACCTCTCTCCAGATCTTTAACCGGAGGCCTTAGATGATTGACTTCTGAGGTTCAAGAAAGCTCCTGTCGTCTGAAATAATTAAAGTCAGATTTTATAAACTTTATTTCCTTAGTTGACTGCACAAAGAGTATCATCCGGTGAAAAAACTACTATTTAGGTCCTTGAAAATCTTTCTATAATTTGAAATACAGAATCGAGAATTTTCTGAAATATAGATCAGTGTTAGAATCTTAATTGTGTTTGTTCGTCTTTGATTGAAATTATGGTAAATATCATATTGACGACGTACATAACTTTTTTGGATTTAGTATGAGGTCGGTTATGAAATATGTCTCAGTTAAATTTAATTTAGTCTGAGAAGACACCAGTAACCAAACCTTTGATTGTCGTAAGATTATTCGATTACGTGAATTTTAGATTAAAAAAATTGAAAATTTTATTTAATTATACACACTTACACACATACACAAATCACTTATCTTCGATTGTAAAATCCCAATATTTTTATTCTACGAAGAAAAATACTGTTTTATTTTTAAAGTCCCGACATTATAGTAAGGATTATAGTAAAAAATCAAAATGTAATATATTGCTAAAAAATTTCACCTAAGTTCTACGACTCTGTCATAAAAAACTCGAAGTTTAATCATTCGAGTAAGGTATTCTAATTAAAAACCTCGTCATTTTACATTTCGTTAATAAATTTAGTCCCGGAGTTCGACCGCTACATGAAACATTTATGTACGAACTATCACGTTTTGACTATATAAACAAGTAATTACCTCCACTTTTAGTCTTGAACCCATAAATAATTATTAAATTATTATTATTAATTTAATATTGGAGACTTTAGGTTTCAATTAAAAAAGTTTAGTAACGAACGGTTTTTTTTTTCTTCGGGAATAAAGAAAGAAGGTTTTTATTACCGTTATATTTACGGAATTTTCATATTAAGAGAAATATTTCGTAAGGAAAGAAGAACTCATCGTTTTATCGTCTCTTCTTACCGGCGATTTTTACGAAGACAAAAATAATAATAATAATAATAAAAAACAAGTTGGTATAAGACGGTGAAAAGACTTTTCTCCGTTTCTTTGAGTTGAGGTTACACGGAAAATGTTAAAATCTCATTTATAAGGGGTTCCTTTTACCGAGACATATATTAAAGAATATTTTTAGAATCAATCTCTTTCAAAACATCTTTTTACGACTCGAGATTTGGGTGAACAGACTGATGATTTGACGTCGAGAAGCTGTAGGTGAAGTGTATAAACCCAAAGTGATAACATCTTTACTTTATACATCACCACCACCCGTTATTACATTGAGAACTTAAAGGTTTATTACGACTCTCACTTAACTTCATTTGAACGATTTCATCCATATCATCATCGAGTTTAATTAATTAAAAAATTGTAAAATAAATAAAAATAAAAATAAAAACGAATAAAAATCAAATGTTATGACATAACCAAAACGGTATGTAGTTGCACTTAAGTGGTGTCCACATGTACACAATGGTTAGGACTTGGTGGGAGGGTAGAGGGAGGGGTATACTAGAGAGACCCAGTAGGGTGACGGGGTCGGAGTTCGTAGTACATAGGACGTAACTTGGATCTGACCACTAGACAAAGAATATACTATAATATGTACAAAGTTACGGTAAGAGGGTTTAGTAGGGTGGGAGAGGGAGAGGGTGTTTCAGGTTTTCTGACAAGATATATAGACACAGAGAAAACGACAGAGCGGATGTCCCAATAGTAATGGTAGAAAGATTTAAGGTATATATACACAATCATATGATATAACCACAAAAAGAAAGACTGAAGTGAGACATATTAGTCGAGGTTAAAGTATAAATAAAAATTTAACTTCCTATTAAAGAAATGTCTTAAAACAATAAAAGACAGTTTGGTGTTGTACTTAGTCAGTATTCATATGTATATAGACGAGGGAAAACTTGGAGGGAGGGTCGAGGTAGGGGTAGGGTGGGGAGATCCAACTTGTATCGTCATGTTGACTGTGGAACTATTTAAGTTGAGTTTTTATTAAATACCTTATTGACGGTTTGTATACTCCGTAATATAGTTCTAACATTTTCTTGGTCACAGTACACCCCGTGTCAATGGAGAGAGTTTAAAGACTGTACGTTACTCTTTTTACTGTGTTTGATTTACTTTTTTTACAGTCGATTGTTTCGTGTCGTATATTATTTCACAGTTTAGTTAATATTTCTGATATTTTTTTTTTGTATGGTCACCCTACTTTATTATAAAGTTCATAATTAACCGTAAACCCCGAGTGACTTAAGAATTTAGTCGTAAGATTCACTGAAGGAAAATTGATAAGAGTCTGGAATACCAATAGGTACTTATTTGTTTCCTATTTAGTCTTTCTACCCGAAGGGACCACCGAGTTACCATTTCTTAGAACGACGGTCACGTCCTCGGTACCCAAACTAGGGACCTAGTCCTTCTATGGGACCTCTTCTATTTACCGTTAAGTGGGGTCACAAGAACAGACCCTTTAGGGTACCTGTCTCCTCGGACCGTACGATATCAGGTCCCCAATGTTTTGTCAACTTGTGATAGATCGCTGATTTGTCGTTGTTATTATTTTGGTCTTTTATTTTATTTTCGGTGTTTAATAACTATTAATTCAATTTTTAGTAGATCAGATTTATTTTGTCCTTCTAAACCTACGTACACAAGTCTCTACTATACACCTCTCTTTACCCCACCTTCTTTTCTCTTATACTCTTTTTCTTTGTGAATTAGAGTTGACTTCTTCGTGATTTGAACCCGGTAGAAACCGTTGAGACTGTGGTGTTTTCCATACGACGGGGTGTTTACTTCGTGGAGTGGGGATTCTTCGTGGAGTGGGTATACGGTGTTCAAGTTTCTTTATTTAAAATACAAATCTAATTTAGACTTTCACTTTCACTTTCAGTGAGTCAACACATGTTGAGACACTGGGGTACCTGACGTCAGGCGGTCAGAGGAGACAGGTACCTTAAGAAGTCGATTCTCATGACCTCACCCAACGGTAAAGGAAGAGGTCCCTAGAAGGGTTGGGTCCCTTACTTAGGTCCAGAGGGTGTAACGTCCGCTTGAGATGACAGGCTCGGGGGTCCCATTCGACTTTCCGAGTATCGATTTTATAAACTCCAGTTAAGATTTTTTTGTAAGTCCCAATTATTAAGCGTAGTAAGTATCTCTCAATGTTCCTTGTCGTACCCCACTTTTATAAACCTCTTGGACGAGTCCGACGGTATTATCTTACTATCTGACACACCAAATATGTTGTTGTTGAATAAAGAGTGTGTGTCCAAACCTCCGACCTTTCAGGTTCTGGTTTTCACGAAAGGTCAAACTAAGGACCACTCCCAAAAGAAGGATGGAACGTCAACCAGTGGAAAAGTAATACAGAATTGTGTTGTCTCTCTCTGAAGTACGTTCGAAAGACCAGAGAAAAGAATATTCTCATGATTGGGGTAGTATTTCCCGGGGTAAAATACTCGAGTAGATTATTTAATGAAGAGATCCATCATAGAAATTTATGGTGGTGTACTCCGTCCCTCCTCGGTATCTGTAAATCAGGTACTATCGTCACTCAAACTTCGATGGACATCAAACTACACCTAATACTTCGAATTGTTACTAAGGACGGAACAAATTCATATCCTCCTCTTCCGCTACCGTGGGGTGAGGTCATGAGAACGGACCTTTTAGGGTACCCACCTCCTCGGACCACCCGACGTCATGTACCCCAGTGATTCTCAGCTTGTGCTGACTCACTGAATCGTCGTCCTCATCGTTCGGAAGAATTAGTGTTATTAAAAACCTACCAGTACTATACATAAAAGATTCACGAAAGGGAAAGTGATTGATACACACACATACACACACACACACACAAGCACACATGTCTCTTTCCTTTTTTTCTCTCCCCCTCTCCCCTATCCTCGTCCCCAAACTTCAATTTTATATATACGAGATATAATTAAACAATATTTCCAAATTTATCAAATAATAGAACTGTTTTTTGGGACCGATCATTTGTTCACTATAGATATAGACAACGGTGTCTTACAACGGATATGAACAAAATGAGAAAGAGTGAGAAAGGCTGTTACTTTAATACTTCTTCATTTCCTTTTGGTACGTCTTATTGACGGCTCAGTAAGTCTTAAATCAGTCTGTAAGTCTACTTACTACAAATAAAGTTTATCAATCTTTTTCTCATTAACAACTACGTCCCGAATTAAGGTCTCCTCATTAGGACCCAGAAAGGGAGACTCGTATCACTATACTGTCTAAGTACGTAAATGGTAATGGAATACCATTACAGACACTCCGGTTTGTCTCGTTTTACCTATCAAAAAGAGATTTATACAATTTAACAATCCCTTCAAACAAATCTTCTTCCTCCTTCTTCGTCTTGTGTCCTCCTTTTTTGTCAGTGATAAGTTTTATACTTCATCATATCAGTTTCATCTCAATATTCTTTCATCACAGTCTCTATACCTTCGTTAAACTATTAGTACACTAAAAAGATTAATGTCACAGAAAACGACGTTTATAGGTTCTAGTCACGATGAGTTTATATTTTACTATCAGGAATATTTATAGTAGGAGGGGGAATCCCTCTTTAAATTATAACGGCCTGGAGCCCACTTTAGGTAGACTCCTTACCCTACGATGGTAACTGCGGTAGAGGTAGGGAGAACCAGTGGTCAAGAAAGACATCTAGATTAGTTAAGAGGGGAATAGACTTGTTAAAGAGTTAGGGTGAACACGAACAAAGGAGTGGGAGTCACGGACATTAAAGTAGAATGTGTACTAAAATGGACCGATACTATGACGAATAACGGGATTGAAATATACTTGAAAAAAAGAGTCAGAAGATTATGGAATTAAGGGTTCACGATCCCTTTCTTATACAAACTGGAACGACCCTGTCCACAGGTCCGTTCAGTCGAAAGACACTTGTACCCTAATACACCATTTGTGGACTGATAAAACGACAACAATAGTTATAAAATAAAGTCCGACCTTTTTTTTTTTTACTTACATGGAGTCTCATACCACAGAAGAACACTTCAGTGAAGTATAAGGAAGTCGACTGTTGTAGTTGGGTTCTTTCCTCCTTCATAGACGATAGAAGTGGTAATTGATAAGTCATTAAAAGATGCACCTAAGAGGAAATAAGACGTGTCGGGTTACTGTAGAAAAATTTCTTTTCTCGTTGTTAGGTTAATTCCTTTAAAACCGAGATAAAGATTCGGTCGATACAGTTATATGCTGGAACTCTCTTAGTATCTTTGATTGACCCTTCGGTACCTATTAAAAAAGAATTATCGTACTCTTTTAATAAAAACAGAGTGGAGATTCTTTTATACTTTATAAAATAAAAGTCAAAAACACTCTCTAAACTGTAATTCAAGGATACCCCTTTACTATCCTTTTTTTTTTTTATGGGAAATGTAGAAATTTTTCCTAACTGAATAGAGTGTGTACTTAAAAGAGTATACAGTGATATAGAGTAGTATGAGGATCGTGATCGGTTTGGTCATATATAATTTAGAGGACTCGTTGGAATCTAAGGAGACACAGGAACAATTACGACAAGGATAATCAGTTATTATGTTAAGAGATAGAAATCTTTACAATGAATGGGTATTTATGGGTCTTCACCTAGACTAAGGAGAAGGAAACACGATCATGTTTTTAGTGAGTGTAATATGGTATATTTTCTCAAGAATTTATATCCTCTGTTACTTTTCATTTACTTGTTTAAATTTGATACAAATTTTTTATTTTATATCCCCAGTCACTTCGCGGTTTTTTATTTATATATATAGTTGACAAACCTTGAAAGAAATATATTTTGTAGTACGTATTAGTTAAAATTCTCCCCTTTTGTAATAATGACTTTAAATAATTATACCAGGGATTAGTACTAGTGGTTGGATGTATTGTTCTATTTGTCTTGTAATTAAAATAATTTGAATACTAATAAAACAGTTAAAACTGTTTAATCAAAACATACGTTTGTAACCTATTAATCTTTATATATAAGAAACAAGTCACAATACTAAATAGTATACGAACTTGTCTTGACTATTTTAAAAAATATAATGTATAATATATATCATATAATATATCATAACATATATAAATATATTGACCTTTTCCAGTCAAAAGTAAGGTTAGGGATTCTTTCCGTTACGGTTTCTTACGAGTTTGATGACGTGTTAACGTGAGTAGAGTGTACGATCATTTCATTACGAGTTTTAAGAGGTTCGGTCCGAAGTCCTTATGTAATTGGTACTTTAAGGTCTACAAGTTCGACCAAAATCTTCTCCTTCTCCTTGGTCTCTAGTTCGACGGTTGTAGGTGACCTAGTAGCTTTTCGTTCTCTCAAGGTCTTTTTATAGATAAAGATGAAATACCTGATACGGTTTCGGAAACTGACACACCTAGTGTTATTTGACACCTTTTAAGACTTTCTCTACCCTTATGTCCTGGTGGATTGGACAGAGAACTCTTTGGATATACGTTCAGTCCTTCGTTGTCAATCTTGACCTGTACCTTGTTGTCTGACCAAGGTTTATCCTTTTTGTCATGAAGTTCCGACATAGAATAGTGGGACGAATAAATTGAATATACGTCTTATGTAGGACTTTTTACGACCCAACCTTCTTCGTGTTCGACCTTAGTTCTAACGTTTCTCTTCATAATTATTGGAGTCTATACGTCTACTGTGGTGGGAATACCGTCTTTCATTTCTCCTCGATTTTTCGGAGAACTACTTTCACTTTCACCTCTCACTTTTACAACGGAATTTCGAGTTGTAAGTCCTTTTTTTCTAGTACCGTAGACCAGGGTAGTGAATCACCTTTTATCTACCCCTTTGTCACGTTTGTCACAGTCTGAAATAAAAAAACTCGAGGTTTTAGTGACGTCTACCACTACGTCGGTACTTTAATTTTCTGTGAATGAGGAACCTTCTTTTCAATGCTGGTTGGATCTATCGCATAAATTTTCGTCTGTAATGAAACGGTTGTTTCCACGTAGAGCAGTTCCGATACCAAAAAGGACACCAGTACATACCTACACTCTCAACCTGACACTTCTTTCGACTCATGACTTCTTAACTACGAAAACTTGACACCACAACCTCTTCTGAGAACTCTCAGGGAACCTGACGTTCTTCTAGGTTGGTCAAGTAAGACTTCCTCTAGTCGGGACCTTAAAGAAACCTTCATTACTATGAATTCGACTTTGAGGTCATCAAACCGGTGGAGTACGTTTCACAACTGAGTAATCTTTTCTGAGACTACGACCCTCCTTAACCCCCGTCCTCCTCTTCCCCTGTTGTCTCCTACTCTACCGACTTACCGTAGTGACTGAGTTACCTGTACTCAGACTCACTTGAGACCCTCAACCACTACCTGTCCCTCCGGACCGTACGACGCTAAGTACCCCAACGTTTCTTAACCTGTGCTGACTCGTTGACTTGACTTGACTATAAGAAATTTTCTATCATATAAGACAGAAAATAAGGACGAAGTATTAGTACTCATCAACCCAGGCGGTAGAAAGACTCAAATAGGAGACACGCTAATATTGACTACGAGTTTAAAGGACAACACTTTTAATCTCAAGTCGTGTATATTTTTATAATACCGATAAGAAAACTGAACCGGGGATGAACACACTCCTTGACTCTTTTCTTTTCTGTAGGAAAAAAAAAATACAATAAGTTAAAATAATAATGTATAGGTATCTTGAATCCGAATTTCCAGGATAAGTTTATTCTAAATAATATATGGTAACGAATTAAATATATGTATGGATGTACGTATTGAATCGTTAAAATGACGTCGTCTGAGGTACCGATGAACGGAAGTTTTACCCACTAATTTTACTTATCTTTTTGGTCTTTACACACACTCTGTAAAGACGTCTAATTTACTTTTGAGATTAAGTGGGTCACTTTTGTGATAAAACTAACGAGAACGAAACGTCAGTAACAAATGACGAGAAAAGGACAGATACGATATAACACCTTGATCAGTTTTTATGATTCATCCTAAAACAATAATATTTATCTCTATAACTTACTTACTATAGAAAAGTGGGTCTCCTTGACTAAATATAATTAAAATTTTTATTTAATTTTTCTTTACACAGTACACTAAAAAAAATTTCGGGTTAAAATATAATTTTTCTTTGTTTTGTTCAATCACTCGAAGAACTTATTACAGTCTAAATACATTCACTCTTTCTTACTATTAAAGTTTCTTAAACCCTAATTTTACCGTGATACTTGTTTAAAGTGTGTTTTTCATTCTGGTTAGGAAACAATCTTATTTCATTTCCTTAACATTACTTACACTGATTTCGAGATACTTATAGAGTCGAGTAGTTAGTTTTACTTTACCAATAATAGAGACAATTCGTCTAACTTTACGTGAACATTAATATACTTTTGTAATAAATACAACATGAGATGTAACTCTGTACAACGGATTTATCCTCCCTTTAACAATAATCCTCTATACCCTTATCCTTCGAGTCATCAAATTTACCGTAGAAGGTCTTACTCCCTGTAATTATGACCTACTTTGTAGTGTTCGTATTCTTTCTTAAGAGAACATCCTATTCTTAATTAGTAATCTCGAGTGGTCTCAGATCTACTTTTTTTTTTAGTGAACTATTAAATAAATAAAGGAGAAAAAAGTAAGATGTAGATAATTTCGGTAGTTCTGAGGTTTTTAAAACAGGTTTTTCGTATTTATTATGTAAATGATACTCCTTTGACTTTCTTATTCTTTATACCTCTCCCCTCAAATCCTAAGAATCAAATCTTGTTTAATTCATATTTTACGGAAATATTATAAATTTAGTATCTTGATCAATTCTAGGGGTTTTCTTATTCACATTTAACTTTTTACTTCTCTAAGTATCTAGTTTCGAGTACTAATTTTACAGTATACTTCTTTTGAGTAAAGTCTTTGACGTCTTCCTCTTCTGTCAAACAATTTCCTTTTTATCCTCTCGAACCACCTGACCTTCTGTTTATTATTTTCAAAAATTCCTTCTATTTCTCCCTAACTGATAGTTTACGACCACTATCTAATTCTTTCTACTTTTGATTCTTACCCGGTGACATATATCGTTTTTCTCTCCAAAAACAAATGAATTCTTCCATCTTTGTTATGTTATAACATTAAATTAATCGGAGGTTAATTTTATTTAATTTAATATTTTTTCTTTAGGACCGTTTAAAGAACTCTTTTTTTTGTACTAATTTCGACAAATTTTATTTAACCCTACCTCTTTCAATACAAGTTGGTATTCCGACCATAGTTTGGTTTCGGTTCATTCTCCATTCTATTTTAAGATGTAATTTTTTTTTTTTTTTTCAAGGACATTCCAGGACCTCTTCCTTTACCGGTGAGGTCATGAGAACGGACCTTTTAGGGTACCTGCCTCCTAGGACCGTCCGATGTCAAGTACCCCAGTGTTTCTCAACCCGTGCTGATTCACTGAAGTGAAGTGAATTCCAGTTATTTTAAAATTCTATTTCCTGAGACTTTTAGGAGAAGTTTTTTCGATATTTTCCCTTCCCTCTAGTTCGACCATCTCATCCTCCTGTCCTTGTGTGGAATAAGGTGGTTGCGTAGTTTTTATGTAATATGTCTACTTGTTGACAGTGACTGTTGTTGACCTTTGACCGTCTTTCTAAGGACACGTTACTTTCGACATCCTTTCTAGGTACACCTTAAGACAAGCTTCTATTCTCTTCACTAGACGAGTCCTGGACACGGGGACACTCCCCTAAGTCTCCTTTTCCCTCTAATGTACCGACGTCTTCGAGAGACCTCTCAGTCACCAAACTCAGTGTATAACCCACGTGACCGAAATCCCAGACTGTCCCTTCAGTTCAGGGGACTGACTAACCTTCGGACACACAGATTGTCTTCCTGACACCTTTCTACTGAGGTGAGCACTCCTCGTGTCTGTAAATGAATAAGGACTTCTTCCTGTCTCTTCCGACTAACTTTTAACATAATGACCGACCGGGTAAAAGATACTGGGGTACTATACACGGGGTGTACTTAGGTTACTTACGAGGTCTTGTCTATTTGGGTCTTAAAGTTATTCCTAGATCTTTTAAGATTTCCTTGACCTTAATATGTCCGTCATTCTCTTTTTGTCTCAGTATATACGTAGGGTTTATAATAAGACGTTAAACTGTAAATAGGTAAATAGGTTCAAAAAACAGAGTAAATTAAGTGTTGAACCCGAGATAGACGGTTCCTTTTCTGTTTTTAAGGGAGAGACTTTAGAACTTACATAATTATCATTACGACTGAAAATGGAAAGTAATTCGTAAATAAAAAGTAATGAGTCCATAATATCTTAATGACGGTTTATAATAAATGAAAAGGAAAATAATTAAACACTTATATACATAGACTACAACGTTTATCTGATTTTAAAGGGTTTCTGTTTTAACATACAACAAATGGAGGTATTTCATGAGTCGTATCTGTGTTATTTATGAAATTATAATTTAGTGGATCAATATCAAAAATTTGAAACACTTTAGTATATAGGTAAAATAACTTTAAAAGGGTTTTATTTACTTTATTTTTAAAGTAATATACTCAATAGTGTAAGTGATTTCCATGTCTGAAGAACGAATAAAATAGGTATACGATACAAAATGATTTAATTATATTTTTATTCTTACAACGATAAGACTTATCTAATGAAGGACAGTGACACAAAGTTATACGGTTAAATAACCGATACAAAATATGATACTTATTACTATCGAAATTTATTTAATTAAAAATCGGTAAATATGAAAATCTTGTTTACTCGATAAAAACAAAGATAAAAGACAAATAGTATTAGATATCCAATCAAATTCTAACGATAATCAGACGTTACTATGAGGTTATATTTTATTTTTAATTCTTTTAACTACGTTTTTTAACAATGATCAGACTTTTTATCGATCAAGTTCACCCTGTGGAAAAACGGTTCACATATTTTCGACACAAGTTTAGTATCAACCTATCAGAAAAGATATGTGTTATCTGTAGTTCCATACTTGGGTCTACTAAGATCTTGGGTCTACGGAATCCACTGCGAAATATACCAAGACCTTTAAACTTTTTTCACTGAATCAGTACACAAACTGTTCAGACATATCGTGCACCTAAAAACACTCAACTTTTTAGTAATCTGGACGTTTTTCGTAAAATAAAAATAGTTGACAGACGGAAGTCCTTTTATTTGAAAGGGAAGACAGTGTGTAACAAATGAAAGTCTCCACAGTAATGCGAAATTGACAACTTCATTTTGACTGTAAATACGAAGGTGAAGTGGTTGTGAGTCAAGTTTCAGAGTAAATGACCACTTTAATACGTCTTCCAAAAATATTGACTTGACAACCACGGGATTGACAAATTCCTTCCACTATAAGAGGAATGTACGGACCTTTACTCTTATCTATAGACACTTTTCTCAGTAATCCCTCAAAGTAGACCATCAGAACCTTCCAAAAAACCTAGTTTTTCATTTATTCTCAATCTCGTGGTGAAAACTATGGGTGTCTTTGTCTCGTCGGTTCGGGGAGAAGAAGATTAGTCCCACTCCCACCCTTAATTTTATCTCCAATTTTCACATTTGTGATTAATATTGATAAATTTGTTTGTTATTTTTACACACCTTGATTAGCATTATCGATAGTAAACAACTTACGTACAATACGTTATTTGGGAAATAATAAAACAAATTATACACGTTTTGGATACACTCGATTCGTAATAATCTTAAGGGTTAAAGGTTATTCTTAGTCTTTCTAATCATTGAAAGATTACTATGGTGTATAAATTCGTCACACCCCTTACCTCAATCCTAAAGTTCACTACATATAAAATAAAATCTAAGTATCAAAATAGACGATAATATACGTTAATAACGAAGTTATGTGGAGAAGGAAAGTAGACATCCGTCAAGAGGGAACCTCTTACACTAGAAGTTGACGTCACTACGTAACACCCTTCAGAACTCTTAGTACGACAAGGGAGGTACAGGATAGCAGACTGACCACCCTTAGGAAATAAAAGATAATCAATCTGACCTCCTTTTACCTATATATACCCTCGATTAAAATTTCTTATCAGTTTTCCTAACTCACTTACTAATTTAATACAACTTTTCGACCCACGTAACTCTATTACCACCATAACTTTTTCATTTTTTTTTAAGGTTCCTCTCACACACAATCATTTTATTCCATATAAATCATTCATGAAATGAATGACCTACACGTCCTCCTTTAAAAGAGAATACCTAAATCTTTACGAATGTCAGGAATCGTATACCTAGATCAGATCTGTACACCTATTATATATTATTTATAATTATGGAACCTTTATCCACCATAAAAACTCCATTTTTCAACTTTTTAATATCCTTTACTAATGTATTCTCTACTTCCTCCTACTACTAAGTCTTTCATTCATTTTTATTTGACTTTCAACTTTGGTCAATATTCACTAAAAAATTTTTTCACCTAGTGACGATTACTGACTTTTACCCGGTGAACTAACCCAATAACCCTCCAGGGTATGTTCTTTAGGAAATTTACTTTATCACGTTCCTCGGTCTGACGGTCTCTCCTCTATACTGTTACTAATACTACTACTAACTACTATCGTACATCCGTAAACGTACGAAGGGTATATGTAACGAGACACGAATGTATGTTATAGGATCAATTACGATTTCGTTCAAATATTTTTTCTACCATTAACGATATAAAGTATACATTATTTGACTAGAGTCTCTATGTTATAATACTGGGATCATACAGGTTCCTGGGATTTTTCTCAAATTAAAGAAAAAAAAAAATTTCTCAAATTAAAGATATCGACTAATACTTAATATATGTACCGTGTACTAATTAATAAATTAAATACTCTGTAGAAACTGTCCATACTGGGGATCTTATATCCTCTATTCCCTATGGATAGTAATAATAATTATAATATATGATATTAAGATAGAATGGTGATTTTTACGTTATCGAATGTAAAAACTCACCAACGTAACTTGTAACGAAATGATTTAAGAAGATTTTATAATTAAATAAATTGGAAATGTCTTTGGGTCGTATCAATAATAATGTTATTAACTCAGAGTCCACCTTACTGATTCTCAAAACGGTTAAGGTATATTGAGTATGAACCACCATTGTCCCAAATTACCGTCCTCCGGGTACGAGAAACTTTTCTGAGAAATTAGTGGACCTTTATAAATGGTGTTTACGTCTTGTCTTTTTCTCTTCGATTACCGTTATAATGGTAATTATGACTACCCTTATGGTCTGGTGGACTGGACGGAGAACTCTTTAGACATACGTCCAGTCGTTCGTTTTCAACCTTGACCCGTATTTTGTTGACTGACCAAGGTTTAACCCTTTCGTCATGTAATTCCGAGATATAACAGTGAGACGAATAAATTGAATATTCGTCTCATGTAGTACTCTTTACGACCCGACCTACTTCGTGTTCGACCTTAGTTCTGACGGTACTCTTTATAGTTATTGGAGTCTATACGTCTACTGTGGTGGGAATACCGTCTTTTACTTCTCCTTGATTTCTCGGGGAACTATTTTCACTTTCTCCTCTTACTTTTTCGATGAAATTTTGAGTTGTAAGTCTTTTGATTCTAGTATCATAGAACAGGGTAGTGTAGTACCGTTTATCTACCCCTTTGTTACCTTTGTCACTGTCCAAATATAACCCCCCCGAGGTTTTAGTGACGTCTACCACTGTCGTCGGTACTTTAATTTTCTGCAAACGAGGAACCTTCTTTTCAATACTGGTTGGATCTGTCGTATAACTTTTTTGTCTCTGTAATGAAACGGTTGTTTCCAGGTAGATCAGTTTCGATACCGAAAAGGATATCAGTACATACCTATTCCCTCAACCTCATATTTCTTTACATCCGTAGCTTCTTAACTACGAAAACTTGACACCACAACCTCTTCTGAGAACTCTCAGGGAACCTGTCGTCCCTCTAGGTTGGTCAGGTAGAATGTCCTTTAGTCAGGACTTATAACTAACCTTCCTGACTATGACTTCGACTTTGAGGTTATGAAACCGGTGGACTACGTAAGTTGACTGAGTAAGTTCTTCTGGGACTACGACCCTTACTAACTTCCGTCCTCCTCTTCCCCTACTGTCTTGTACTCTAACAACCTACCGTAGTGGCTGAGTTACCTGTACTCAAACTCATTTGAAACCCTCAACCACTACCTGTCCCTTCAGACCACACGACGTCAGGTACCTCAACATTTATCAGTCTGTGTTGACTCACTGACTTGACTTGACTTGAACGTTACGTACGGACTGGTGTCGTAAATTTATCTCACCTCTTGTGATCCACCGGTGACTATACTCGAGGTCTTTATAAGACCCAAGAAGTGAGTTACATCGAAACGTTTGAGATGACATAAATGGATTAATACTGGAAAAGGGTCAACTGATATCAGAAGTACCTTCGTTCTTAAAACAATCGATAACATAAGGAACGAAAAATAAGAAAGTGAAAAAAGAGGGTACTTGATCCTTAATCTGAAGATTACCTCTTCCTGACGTCCTGTTTTGAGGAAAAATTCGGAATGTTGTATAAGGTTTAATCTGTGAGTCAATAGATCTTTCAAAATGTATAATCTTAAACGAACAGTCTTTATGGAATCGTGTGTGTCATCAAGAGTCTTGAGGAGATCCCTAGCACAATTTTGTAGACAACACTAAGTCAAGGTCCCACTCCAGGTTCGTAAACGTAAAAATATTCGATGGTGTATTACGACTTTGATAAATAAATATATGTTTTATACCTTCTAGTTTCGAATCAGTTATCTAAGAGATGAAAAACAGTTCATTACGGATTATGAATCTCCGGGGTTTGGTTGGTGGAACGTCCGTAAGACCGTAATACGATAATACTAAGAATACCGATAAGAACGATTGAAAAGTGTACGAATACCTAGAGTGACATCATAAGGAATGTATAAACCTCAGACCGGGCGGATGGACTGAAGTAATCATGGAAATAAGAGCTTTCTATAAAAACGGAGTAGACAGATAAAGGACCAATTAGATAGGAACGAGTAATTTATACAAATGATACGAACAATGATGAAGATACAGACCAGTAGCAAAACAAAGTAGTAGTTCAGTACAGTTTGAGAAACACTGGGATATCTGACATCGGGTAGTCAGAGGAGACAGGTACCCTAAAGAGTCCGTTCTTATGACCTTACCCAACGGTAAAGGAAGAGGTCCCTATACTCTATAATTCGCCGTACTTCATTTATAAGAACTTTACTTAAATTTTCGACTGTTGAGTTGTGTTATACTTATTCAGTTGTTTTATGTCATAAGAACTCACACTGTTGTAGTCCTATCAGTCTTACTATTTTTCTCTAAAGTTGTGGTCCGTCTAAATCCGTTATCTTTCCTTTCATTTTATTTATTTATTTATTCATTCATTCATTCATTCAGTTCCCTGACCTCGGTCTTCTGATACTTACGTTTTTTTATTTGGTCTTTAACGTCTACAATTCTCCCGTTATTTAAGTTTACTTTTTTGGTCCAGAAGACTGAGTCTCCTCTATTTTGGATATCGGCACATCAGGTCCCAACCGGTTTATTGAACATAGACCATGGAAACGAAAATACTATAAATTGTTTACTTGGAATGGGATCCATTAGTTAATGAACACGTTTAACATGAGTAGGGAACAGAATTTAAATTCTGAGTAACAGAATTTAACATTAATACCGTCTACTTTTAATAATGGTCTTCTTGATGTGGAAGTTGAGATTATAAAACTCATTCACTATTTTCTAAAAAAACAACTTATTAACAAACAACTTGTACGTATTATATAGTCCGGTATACCCATAGATATTTTTTCTTTTCGTACCGAAAACGGAAGTTCTTCAAGTGTTAGATTCTTTCCTAATTTTGTATGTGTTCAGTACACACAATAGTCTCTATATGGGTACCCATATTCTTTGTTCAGGAAAGGAGGAAGACCTCCCTAGTCTTTTTCAAAGTGTCTCGTCAACAAGGAAAATACTTGGAACTATCTTCTTAATAAGTTATCTCTTTTAAACAAAGTTCGTGTCCATTTTCATACTGAGTATATAAGCACATTACCTCGTACTAAATAACCGTCTGACATCCATTGAATCGTTACGACTCTGTTACCAACCGTCCTTCACGGTCCCTTATGTTAATTCTTCCATTCCCCATTCTCTACGAATTTCAGGAACGGTACTTTTATTTAAGCGTAAAAACAAGGTGTATTTCCCGAAATTAACATTGTCTCTCAATTGATCCTCAAAACGAAAGTGTTTACAGTGAGGTTATAAATAATAAAGGATAACTTGTTATATGAAGGAATTTTAACACCAGATTAAAGATAGTCCTCTTATCTACCCTTCCTATATCGTGTTCTCCTCTTCGGGAAGAGGAACAGTTACAACGAAGGTATTATCACCTTTATCACTACCTAGACGTTTTGTACAATGACATTCCTCTTCAATTCACTAGATCTTTAAATAGGATTATATACGTACAGTCCTTCATTGTCAATCTTGACCTGTACCTAGTTGTCTGACCAAGGTTTGTCCTTTTCCTCCTGCAGTTTCGACGTATAACAGTGGGACGAATAAATTGAGTATACGTCTCATGTAGTACTCTTTGTGAACCGACCTTCTTCGTGTTCGACCTTAGTTCTAACGGCCCTCTTTGTAATTATTGGAGTCTATACGTCTACTGTGGTGGGAATACCGTCTTTCACTTCTCCTTGATTTCTCGGAGAACTACTTTCACTTTCACCTCTCACTTTTTCAACCAAATTTCGAGTTGTAAGTATTTTACTTCTAATACTGTAGACCAGGGTAGTGAAGTACCCTTTATCTACCCCTTTGTCACCTTTATCACAGTCTGAAATAAAAAACCCGAGGTTTTAGTGACGTCTACCACTGACGCCGGTACTTTAATTTTCTGTGAATGAGGAACCTTCCTTTCAATACTGGTTGAATCTATCGTATAAGTTTTCGTCTCTGTAATGAAACGTCTGATTCGAGGTAGATCAGTTCGGATACCATAAAGGTCACAGTACATACCTATACTCCCAACCTGACACTTCTTTCGACTCCCGGGTTCTTAACTACCGAAACTTGACACCACAACCTCTTCTGAGAACTCTCAGGAAACCTGACGTTCCTCTAGGTTGGTCAGGTAAGACTTCCTCTAGTCGGGACCTTAAAGAAACCTTCCTTACTACGATTTCGACTTTGAGGTCATGAAACCGGTGGATACGCTTCTCAACTGAGTAACCTTTACTGAGACTACGACCCTCCCTAACACCCCTCCTCCTCTTCCCCTGTTGTCTCCTACTTTACCGACCTACGGTAGTGACTGAGCTACCTGTACTAAAACCCTTTGAGACTCTCAACCACTACCTGTACCTACGGACCGCACGACACTAAGTACCCCAGCGTATCTCAGCCTGTGCTGACTCACTGACTTGACTTGATTTGACTTATTAATTAAGGTACCTGTGTCAGGAGAAGGTCTATGAATTACCATATTTGGATCTTCTATCATCCAAAGACGTTTAAGATATTTTGTTCTGTCCTTAATTTGAGACTTTTCACAAATTTCCTTTTACACCGAAACGTTTATGTCAAAATAATAATTAATCTCCAGTGTTTGTTATTTTATGTGACACTTCATCACTAAAAGGAAAATTACTTGTATATCTTTATTCCGATGTGATCCAAATGTACAAGATCCACTGGTATCTTCACCTAATTTGTTGGTAATTAACGAGGAAGTTTAATCTAATATGTCAAAGGATAAATAAAACACCAAAAGATACTACCAAGATACGTGTATAATATACGAGTTGTTTATGAGTCATTAGTTAACGATTAACGATTTCTATTACAACGAAGACTGAATCAGGAAATGGTTTGGTAAGGTTCCGACTCAGTAAGATACCTTATGTAATTATTTTGTTTAATATATGAGTTTTTTGTCACTATGAAATCGTTGACTCTAATGTTTCACTTTACACATTTTCTCTCTCAAAATATTTAATATCTAGTGAATCTTACCGGGAGACCTTCTGGATAAACAAAAAAATTAGAATTCTTATAAAACTGAAAATCTCAGTTAATATAAGTTCCTAAAAATACTTAAAGAATAACGATAACATTGTTAAAGAAATATTTAAACCACTGAATTTTTATTGTTGTTGTTGTTGTGTGTTTATATAAGAGAACGTACAGACCTCAGGTCTTCAGTCTTTAGTCAAGACGACCCAGTTTTCGGTCCACAGTCCTACTGGCTCGAGAGAGGTCTCCAGTCTTCACGAAGGAAAAGGTCGGGAATCACTTCGAAAATCCAAGAACTGAGTACCGTGGAAGTAGAAGTCAGTTGTCTCATTGTAGAATTTTAAAGAGAGGTAAAATCCAGATTGTAACGTAAGACAGGAAATCAGTCGAGAAGGAAACGGAGGGAGAATAATCATGTAAACACTAATACACATCTCAGGTGATCTATTAAGTCCCATTAGGAGGTAACGTTGTAGGAATAACATTAGTGAAGTCGTTTTAGAGAGAAACGGGAGGTTTAATTGTCAGTGATCAAGGTTCCTAAATCCTCCACAAACAAGTCAATTGTGTCTAAAATTTAACTGGAAGTGGGTCAATTTCAAATGAATAAATAACCCGAAGGTCCACCGTGGTCACCATTTCTTAGGAGGACGGTTACGTCCTCTGTTTTCTCTGTGTCCAAGTTAGAGACCCAACCTTTATTGAGTGTCCCATCCTTTACCGTTGAGTGAGGTCATAAAAACGGACCTCTTAAGGTACCTGTCTCCTTGGAGCACTAGATCTCAGGTACCCCAACGTCTCTCAGTTTTTACTGACTCGTGTAAACGTGTATCTGTAAATAAATAATTATTAAATTTTTATTAAAAGGAATAAAAATTAACCTCCTATTAACGAAATGTCACAGAACAACCAAAGACGGTATGTTGTAAATAGTCGGTATTCATATGTATATAGGGGAGGGAAAACTCGGAAGGGAGGAGGGTGGGTTAGCGTCGGGAGATCCAGTAGTTTCTTGTGGACCGACTCGAAGGAAATAATGTGTCGTTGAAGGATGATCGATAAATAAAATATGTATCATTACATATATAAAGTTATAGAGAGTTAAAGAACGTGGGAGAGGAAGGGGTGACACGGGTACAGGCAAGAGACATAGACACGGAGATAAGTACGGGATGTTTATCTAAGTAATCATAGTAAAAAGATCTAAGGTATATATACACAATTATATGTTATAAGTAAAAAGAGAAACACTAAATGAAGTGAGACACATTGTCGGAGGTCCAATCAAGTGGAGTCAAGTTGACTGATTATAAGTAAGGTAAAATACCGACTTATGAAAGGTAATTCCGAGGGGACCACTGAGTCTACCATTTCTTAGACGGACGTTATGTCCTCTGGGACCAAGTAATGGACCTACGCCTTCTAGGGGACCTCTTCCTTTACCGTCGGGTAATGTGATAAGAACGGACCTTTTAAGGTATTTGTATCCTCGGATCGTCCGATGACAGGCACCTCAACGTTTCTCAGTCTATGTTGACTCGCTAATTGTGTGTGTGTGTGTGTGTGTGTGTGTGTGTGTGTGAAAGGTAACGTATGTACATGGAGTTTAAGAAACAAGTCAGTAGACATATATGTGATTGACATAACTTACTTTATAAACAAAAATTTTATATAAAATAGGTAAAATAAAATAAAGTTAATAGAAATAGTAAAAAGTTGAGTTTACACTGTTCGATGTAAATCAAAACGATTACATAGTGATAAAAGGTTTTCAACCGACGGTGATTTAAAACTCATTCTTATAAGTTTTCCCACTCTTTGATATTTACACTATAATAGACTATGATATCTTTTAGAGGGGAAATGGATTTTTCTGATAAACTTTTGACTTTTTACCACAAACATAAAATTACCGTAGTTTACACTTTTGATCTGGAAATTACAGATGAATAATTATAATATGTGTTAACAAGTTAAGACTGAGTCAAGTCAAGTCAAATCACCGAGTTAGTACAGACTGAAACGTTGGGGTATGTGAGGTCGTACGGTCGGAAGAGACAGGTAGTTGTTGAGGACCTCGGATGAGTTTCAGTTGAGGTAATTCAGTCACTACGGTAGGTTGGTAGAGTAGGAGACAGTAGGAGAAGAGGGTGGAAGTTAGAAAGGGTTGTGGTCCCAGAAAAGTTTACTCAGTCAAGAAGTGTAGTCCACCGGTTTCATAACCTCAAAGTCGAAGTCGTAGTCAGGAAGGTCACTTATAGGTACCAACTAAAGGAAATCCTACCTGACCAAACTAATAGAACGTCAGGTTTCCTGAGAGTTCTCAGAAGAGGTTGTGACGTCAAGTTTAAGTGTCAAGTTAAGAAGTCGCGAGTCGAAAGAAATTTCGGGTTGAGAATGTAGGTATATACTGATGACCTTTTCTGTCACTTACTGATCTACCTGGAAACAACCGTTACATTACAGAGACAAAAATTTATAAGACAGATCCAAACAGTATTGAAAAGAAGGTTCCTCGTTCGAAGAAAATTAAAGTACCGACGTCAGTGATAGACGTCACTAAAATCTCGGGTTCTTTTATTTCGGACAGTGACAAAGGTAACAAAGGGGTAGATAAACAGTCCTTCACTACACTGACCTACGGTACTAGATTCAAAAAATTTACGACTTAATTGGGTCGGAAAAGTGAGTGTTGAAAGTAAAAGTAGTTCTCCGAAAAATCAAGAAGATACGAAAGACTGTCTTCCGACCACAGTAGACGTATAGACTCCAATTACCATAAAGAGGACCGTCAGAACTAAGGTCGAACACGAAGTAGGTGGGGTCGTAAAGTCTACTACACAAGACGTATATTCAATTTATTTATATCACTGTGATATGTCTGAAAAGTATGAGGAAAAGATTAAACCTTTGTCAGACAAACAACGAGGTACAGACCAGGATTGACAACGAAGAACAAGACGTATGTCTAAAGAGTCCTCTGTCCATTCCACAAGACCACAAGAGGAGAAAAATTCTTATAAGGTGTCAAGTAACACTAAGTGTATAAGTTTCCGAAATCGTATCAGTCACTTCGTCTTCAGCTAAAAAAAAAAAGACCTTAAGAGAACGACATTGACACTATGTCACCTACGACTGTTAAACTAGGACAAAGGAGACGGAAAAGATTTAAGTCGAACTTGTAGACCTTCAAGAGACAAGTGTATGACAACTTCGGATCGAACCTCTTAAAACTCGTAACGAAACGATTGTTCACTTTACTCACATCAACGGTAAAATTATCTGAATCCGAAAAGATCACGAAACAGTTCTTAACATATACGAGTTTTAAAATTTCAATTTGGATACCAGCAAGAGATTCAAGACTGTTAAAAAGGTTTATAACAAGTAAAGGTATCACAGGGTGTTTAGAAAGAAGGTATAAAGAGATTGATACTTACGGACATAGATAGAGAGAACTAGTAAACATGTTTCGTAGGAATCCAGAAAATAGGATGTAAATAACGGATGTAAAGATGAGGTCAAGAGTTAATAAGAAGTTAATATAAATCATTCAAAAATAATCAAAAAAAAAAGAAGTCAGAGTATATCCTCTTTTTATTACCAATACTCCTGTATCCGTCTCCATGTTTCAGGGTAACAGATTACCATGTCTTAATATAAAGTAAGAACTTATACTGATTTGGAAAGTCACCAAATCAATAAATATTTAATACGTAATATTTAATGTATCAAGGGATGTACAATTTAACGATAGTTTATAACAAAATTGAAGATGAATAGGTTTACTTTAGAGACTTAACATTGTCATAATTGAAAAAGACATTAGAAAGTGTTGAGTTACAAGATGTACGAATGTGTAAACTCTGGGAAAGAGGATCGGATAGAAGACAGTTACGTTTTAAAGAATTATAGTTTCTCTCGTAGACTTCAGGTTTGAACGATCTCGAATCTACGTCCTATTAGTGGAAATACTGTACATGTTTAAAGTGACGTGTAGGACTGTCAGTAAAGTTTACCAGACTCGTTACATTAATGGTAATTAGATTTCAAACGAAGACAGATTAACTAAGTATTGTATATAAAGAACTTTCATTTAATATCATAAATTAGTCTTTGATGGGAAAGTATACAAGTAATATAACATAGTCAAGTCAAGTCAAGTCAAGTCAAGTAAGCGAGTCAGTACAGGCTCAGAAACGCTGGGGTACTTAGCGTCGTGCGGTCCGGAGGGACAGGTAGTGGTTGAGGGCCTCAATTGAGTCTGAGTGCAGGTAGCTCAGTCACTACGGTAGGTCGGTAGAGTAGGAGACAGCAAGGGAAGAGGAGGAGGGGGTTAGGGAGGATCGTAGTCTCAGAAAAGGTTATTCAGTTGAGAAACATATTCCACCGGTTTCATGACCTCAAAGTCGCAATCATAGTAAGGAAGGTTTCTTTAGGGTCCCGAAGCCTTACCTGACCAACCTAGAGAACGTCAGGTTCCCTAAGAGTTCTCAGAAGAGGTTGTGGTGTCAAATTTTCGTAGTTAAGAAGCCACGAGTCGAAAGAAGTGTCAGGTTGAGAGCGTAGGTAGGTAGTACTGGTGACCCTTTTGGTATCGGACCTGATCTACCTGGAAACAACCGTTTCATTACAGTGACGAAAACTTATACGATAGGTCTAACTAGTATTGAAAAGAAGGTTTCTCATTCGCAGAAAATTAAAGTACCGACGTCAGTGGTAGACGTCACTAAAACCTCGGGGTTCAGACTGTGACAAAGGGGTAGATAAAGGGTACTTCACTACCCTGGTCTACGGTACTAGAAGTAAAAGACTTAGAACTCGAAATTCGGTTGAAGAAGTGAGAGGTGAAAGTGAAAGTAGTTCTCCGGGAAATCAAGGAGAAGTGAAAGACGGTATTCCCACCACAGTAGACGTATAGACTCCGATAACTATAAAGAGGACCGTTAGAACTAAGGTCGAACGTAAATAAGGTCAGGTCGTGAAGAGTACTACATGAGACGTATATTCAATTTATTCGTCCTACTGTTATATGTCAGAACTGCATGAGGAAAAGGATAAACCTTGGGCAGACAACAAGGTACAGGTCAAGATTGACAACGAAGGACTGGACGTATGTCTAAAAAGTTCTCCGTCTAGTCCACCAGGACATAAGGGTAGAGAAACTCTTAAAAAGTCAAATAACACTAGGTGTGTCAATTTCCGAAACCGTATCAGTCATTTCGTCTTCATCTACAAAATGACCTTGAGAAAACGAAAAAGTCACTAAGTCGTCTACAACTGTTAAACTAAAGAACAAGGAGACGGAAAAGGTTTTGGTCGAACTTGTAGTCCCTCAAGTGCCAAGTGCATAACGATTTCGGACCGAACCTCTTAAAACTCGTAATGAAATGATCGTACACTCTACTCACGTTAACACGCCATCAAACTCGTAAAAAAGCGTAACGGAAAGAAACCTTAAACTTAATTTTGACTGGAAAAGGTTAGGACACCGGTGACGACTCAAAAGGATTAAACGACCGGATAACTCATGTCGTGAAAGTGTCGTATTAGAAAGTCCTAAACTTTGTCGAGTTGACCTTAAGGTAGTGGAGGTGATCGAAACAAGTATCACTACGAAAGATTCCGGGTGAACTGAAGTGTAAGGTTCTACAGACCGAGATCTAATCACTAGTGTAGTAGTACTAATAGACCCAGCACTTCTAGAAAAAACATTTCAAGAAGACACATAAGAACGGTGGAGAAGAATTATAGAAGACGAAGACAATCCAGGTCTGGTAAAGACAGGAAATAGCTCGGGTAGAAACGTACTTTACAAGGGAACCATAGAGATTAAAAGAATTTCTCTAGAGATCAGAAAGGGTAAGACAACAAAAGGAGATAAAGAAACGTAACTAGTGACTTCTTCCGAAAGAATAGAGAAGAACGATAAAAAACCTTGAGACGTAAGTCTACGAATATAGAAAGGAAAAGAGGAAACGAAAAACGGAGAGAAGAAAAGTGTCGATAAACATTCCGGAGGGGTCTGTCGGTAAAACGAAAAAACGTAATGAAAAGGTACCCTTACAAGATATGGTATATCGTAAAAGAATTTCATTTACAAGTTTTCAAAACGTAGTACACTTAAAAAGTTTTATTATAATTCCAATTTTTTTTCGTGACGGTTGAACCATACGATACAAACTCACCACATACTAATCAAGATTCCTTATTAACTTCGGTATCTTTCATATTTAATAATCGTTTCGATCTCCTACCAACTCTTGACGACAAGTCTTTGTTTGTCCTTACTCCATCCTAGGGTCCTTATCCCACAAATAGTTACAAGTGGACTTACAGATTGTGGACTTTATAATGGAGAATCAAAATATTGGAAAAGGTAATCGATAATAACAATCACATGAGAAGGTCAAAGTGGACTGTGACTTTCATATACAGTTTGTAGGTACGTTGGAATCCCCTATCGACGTATGAACTGGTTTCAGTAAAGTAAAGTATCGAGATGTTCCGGAATGGAATTAAACGTGTAGGAATTGTTATAACTCTTTTCATCTTTTATGATAAGAAAAAGATTACCAATAAAATTAGAGTATTACGGTCTTCTTTATATGTTATGTTAGTATGTCCAATGGTTTCGGAAGTCTTCGAGACTTACGTGTGATTAATTAGGTATCATAACAGACTCTGTGACGGATACGTCCACGTGAAACCATTTTCGACTTTTCTCGATGGTACTCGGCTGTTGGGTCTGTCTCCGACTTAGTTCATATAAGGATATCGGACATGATTATTGACTTTAGGTGTGTAAAATCTTAGTATGAGTGATATTATTGATATAAGATAGAACTGTTGTAGACCTTAAAGTGATGATTTTAATTAGACATTTTAAGTGAAAAAGTGGTCACAAAATATCAAAAGATATATATCCAGAAATGAAAGAAATCCATCTATATAAGGATTCATAAAATAAGAAAAACAACGTTAATACTTACCTTAACAAAGGAATTAAAGAAAAAGATAAAAGAGTAATAATCACATATCCTTACGTTCCCTAAAGACACACAACTAAAATATAGGATGTTGAAATGATATAAGTAACTGATCGAGATCATTAAATTGTGAAGTACAAACCATGATGGGTGATGGATGGTCCCTTCCCTCCTACCTTTACTAGTCGAAGTAAGTGTTTACTTTTATAACCACGGATATTTTGAAATATTTGACACACTTAACTGTTCTAACGGATAAATTATCCTTCGTCTCGGTCCTAATTTTGAGTGTGAAATATGACGTTTACCTAACGGGAGAAGGATTAGACATGACTAAGGATATTGGATGAGACCCAGAAACGGAGTCCCGTGCACTGACCCTCCCGTGGACCTCGTAGAACCACTCTTCCCGGGGAGGTGTAATTTCAGAATTTGTCGTCGTGTCTAACCCTCGTCCGTTGTCCTCACCCTCAGTACTACCGGATGTAAGTATTTTAAGTAGGACTGTACTAATCTTACTTCCGTAAAATTTAATACAGGTGTCGACGTGACACAATGTCTTTTATCTTTATAAGAAGTATAAATTACGGTATTTAAACAATAATAAACAAACAGAAACAACGTTAAAATGGAGAAGTTAAGACAAAGACGTCGAATTATAAGTTGACGAAGGGTCCACGAGTCTACCATCTCACAGACGGACGTTACACCCTCCGGACCCAAACTAGGAGTCCAGTCCTTCTAGGGGACCTTTTCCTTTACCATTGGGGGAGGTCATGAGAACGGATTTTTTAAGGTGCCTACCTCGTCGGACCATCGAATTATAATATGAAGTAGAGATAAGTTCTTTACATTCGTTCAACCACCCTTCCCTCTTTCAGAGTCTTCGGATGAGTCCCCGACCCCCTCAAGTCGGAGTCTAATAAATGGAGTCTATTAGTAATTCGTCTATTCATGTATATTTCTTGTGTATAAGGTCTTTAGAAACTATAAAGGTACTTTAGGAGATACTTAATAAAGGACTCAAAAGACACGTCTTTTGTACGGTTAGGTCCCATGCCCGTAGTACATATGTAATATGATGGTAAACGTAATTTTTACCTATTTTTATTTTTACGTATAAACATAAATAAACATACATACATTTCCTTGAGACCTTTTTACGTATTCTTTGACTATAAGGACCAAAGGACGGACACCGAAACCCTTTTCCTCTGACTCGTCTACTTTGGGTCTCATCTCTCTTTGAAGTAACATGTTCAAAAATAACAAAGTTAAAACTTCATACACTAACATAGTATGTAATTTTACGTGAAAAAATTTTTATTTTAAAAATTAACTTTTTTTTTAGTGAAAACTCTTGCTTCCATTACACGAAAAGGTTCTAGTCCTTAGATCAAGTATTTTATTTACGCAGCATCTTCGACTATACAGGAACACCCCTCATATCGTATGATAAATTCTTACGTCTGAAAATCTGACCTGTTTGTGGTCAAGTTTAAGATCAAGACGATGAGTCACATACCGGGGACTGTCAAACGAATTAAGATACTTTGATCAAAAACAGTGGACATTTTGTTCAATTATTGTTTGTAGGACTATTTTTTATTAAACATTGTATAGTCACTCTTGTGTCCATCACATCTTGGGAGTCCATTTAAGAACCATGTAATAATAGTAATTAGTATATACAGTTCACACCGTCATGATAGGATTATTCAAAGACTGAAGGTCCAGCTGCAAAAATAAAATAAAAAAGGTCAAATCACTGTTTATTGGAAATATCTGAACTTGAAAAGAATAGTTATTATCAAATATTTATGTTCTTCTTTGAAGTTAAAAAGAGGATCTGAGGTGGAATATCCTACTCTACCAACCTACCGTAGTGGCTGAACTACCCGTACTCAAACTCATTCGATGTCTTCAACTACTACCTGTCCCTTCGGACCGTACGACCCCAGACACCCGATTGTTTCTCAGCCCGTGCTGATTCACTGACTTTTCGAGTTGTGACTCCACGTACATATAAAGTTTAATCACCCTCAAACCCCCTGTATGAAAAAATAAGTAATGACTAACGTACTGCAAACTCTCTTGATGACATCATCTAGAGAAATCACTTTCTTTTCCGTTACGTCAATCACTAAAGCTCTTAACGTCCATTCACAGATTACTATCTATATTAATGTTTATATTAAAGATGTTGACCTTACCTTTAAGTATTATCAAACTGAATTACTTACGTATGTACATATATGTGTGTGTTTATTTATAAACAGTCAATATACTCGTATATACCTACTTTATTAATGTAATGTCTTCAAAAGTTTGTTAAGGAAGACAAAAGTAGGATGCGGTGTTGTTACAACGAACTTTTTATGTCTTCTTTTAGAAACTATTTCAAATATACTCATTTTATATAACTATTATTAAAATTCTCTAAGTTCTTAATGTAAACAAGACAGTGGCGATTGATTGATTGTACCCCGATAGTAAGTAGTCCTATAGGAAACTTTTGGATGACAACGTGACAATTATTATTTGAACTCAAATGGGTATACATAAAAATTAAAATATGAGTTATGTTCTCTTTTTTATTGTTGAATGTAGAGAGGGAAAAAGTACGACACAGTCAACTATATCTAAAAAAAAGAAGAAACCGGAGGTTTTATACATCAAGAGGTATGTTCATTCCGTCGGATCTTACGTATCATCTTTCATGACATTTACAGAACGTTCGTTTCTATAACACCTTATTATATCAGGGTTAGCATTATCGTGTATTTCAACTATATATTGGTGATAGTATAAAACTCCCTCTTTGTATAGTTTCGTGAACACATAATGTATAAGAGGTGGATTTTTACTTTCGACACACTAACAAATGTAATTGGAAAGTAAGAATGTCTTCCTGTTTTAACTATTGTTTAAATAAGTCGGTTGACTTTCCGTTAAAGTCAACCCTAAATTAAAGGTATCGAAAAAAGTGTTAGAGGGTGTTTAAGATCATTTTGAGACTAGACGTGTTTATATTTTGGAGTCTAACACCATTGAAAAGTTTCCGTAACGCACTCAAGGGGAAATGTCGACCTATTAATAGACAGATTTTTATGACTAAGGAAATTTAATATTCTGACACAAATCGTGTCACCCAATGATTTTGCAGGAATTTGATCCTTAAACACCCGAAGACAAAAATTTGTCCGATGTCACAACTGGAATTACAATATTTGTAAAAGTCAGGTTAAAATACGGATAATCTTCGGTGACTGTATCTTTGTTAAAAATAGGAGAACCAAATGACCAGAATAATGACCGGAACAGGTTTCTATATCTAACTGTAGTAAGACGGTCAATAGTAGGTCAGTCGTCATCAATTCAAGTCCACTTAAAAAATACTTGCACAGTCTCAACGAAAATATTTCTTGTCGTATAAAAAAGGACAGTGAATATGTAAATTTGTTGTAAAACGATAAGTAGATAAAAGGTTCACCCTTTAGAATTGAGTCACACAAGTTCGATAAGTTATAGTTTTCCAGAAGTATATTTATTATAAAAATTTGTTTATTTAAGTAAGGATAGTGTCAAATTTGTTAACTCTTTATGTCTAAAATTTTACTCTTTATGGTGAACAGTCGAAGGAAAGTATGAATATCGAGGTAGAGTCTCCGTTCACGAACGTTGATAATTATAAAAGAAAAGAGTACTAATGAAAAGTATGTGATTTATTATATAAGAAGAGAAAGGAAGTTGTTAGAGTTAACTGAGGACGATACTTAATACTCCTAAATCGAGTAATACGTACGCTTCAGAGAAGTCAGGACAGACTGAGAAATACTGGGATACCTGATATCGGTTGGTCCAAGAAGACAGATACCCTAACAGTTCCGTTCTTATGACCTCACCCAACGGTATGAGAAGACGTCGTCTAGAAGGACTTGTTCTCTAACTTGGGTTCAAATTAAAGACGACGTAACCGTCCTCCCAAGAAATGGTGACCACGGGGGACCCTTCGGGAGTAACGTCAGTTTTTAGGATCCACCCATTAAGATTAGAAAACCCCATATTGAAGATAGGTCTAAAACAAAAACCAAAAAAGGAGAGACCATAAACTTTTAGAATTAGTATCACTCACATCCACACTAAAAATATAACAGATGTAGATTTTTACATACCGAGAAAAATCCGAAACATCTATAGGAACCAACAAAGAGATCTAAAAGAATAGAATAAAAAATAGAACAATAAAAGAAAGGTCTTTACAATAATCATATTACCATTAATAACCCCTAATATACATAAAATTCGACAATAAACTAGACACAAACGTCTTTAAAGAGAAGAAATCGAAATCAAGTAGGGTCAATTTTATAAATTTAATATGAAGTTTAAAAAGTATGGATAACACATAATAAAAAAAGAAAAAGTATCGAATGATAGAAGATAATGTTACATTGTTAAAAAGTTTAAGGAGATTTGGATTATTAATCCAAAAACAAAACAAATTAGAAGGACACGAAGAAGGTCTCGTCAAATTGAAAGAAAGTATATAACAACTCAAAGAAAATTGGACCTATATGATTTAACGAAAACATAAATTTCCATCTAAATGGATCGTTCGAACTTACAGTAAGGAAGTGACACCATATATTATCAAGGAAAAGAGTCTTACAGAATGGTTACTTATGTTTTTGATTTACCGAGGAGATAGGTGTACTCTACTACAGTAACATTTCCTCCGAATGAAAAAACAACTCCAGTCCCTTGTTCGCCCTTCCTACACGGAATAAAAGAGACTATGTTGTGTTTCTCATGAAATAAAACACTACCGTTGTGAGTGGTAAGAAATCAAGAGGGTTCCATAAATAAAAGTAAAGAAATATGTAACAAAATAAGACTCCATTTAACGTCATATGTTCGTCTTTCCCTGTTGACCTTACTTACTGACTAATAGTGTCGAGAAGGTCTCTATTTGGAAACTAATGGCGACAAAATTTGGGGTAGAGAAAAGAGGGTGGAAAATTTTGTCGACGAGGTTCTTACTTAATAACCAGTAAGGGAGCCTTCTGTCAGAGAGTACCTTATAGGAGTACGTACGAAAGTCGACAAGGTAGGTAGTCGTCAAAAAGTATTCGAAAAAAAAAGATCGTCTTAAAATATAATGTTTGAGAAATTCTTGTATTTGAGTATACAAACACACATATATATATATATGTGTGTGTGTGTGTGTGTGTATATATATATATATATATACATAATACATACAGTCCGTGTTAAGTTTCATGACTTCGATTTCCTCACTTGTTTTGTTTCTCTTTAATTTTCCATGAAATTATAAAAATAAGTCCACTGAAGTCTAAGCCAAGTCAAGTCAAGTCAGCTAGTCAGCACAGGCTGAGAAACTCTGAGGTACTTAGCGTCGTGTGTTCCGGAGGGACAGGTAGTGGTTGAGGGCCTCAAGTGAATCTGAGTGCAGGTAGCTCAGTCACTACGGTAGGTCGGTAGAGTAGGAGACAGCAGGGGAAGTGGAGGACGGGGGTTAGGAAGGGTCGTAGTGTCAGAAAAGGGTACTCAGTTGTGAAGCGTAGTCCACCGGTTTCATGACCTCAAAGTCGACATAGTAGTAAGGAAGGTTTCTTTAGGGTCCCGACTAGAGGAAGTCTTACCTGTCCAACCTAGAGAACGTCAGGTTCCCTGAGAGTTCTCAGAAGAGGTTGTGGTGTCAAGTTTTCGTAGTTAAGAAGTCGCGAGTCGGAAGAAGTGTCAGGTTGAGAGTGTAGGTATGTACTGATGATCTTTTTGGTATCGGAACTGATCTTCCTGGAATCAGTCGTTTCATTACAGAGACGAAAACTTATACGACAGATCCAATCAGTATTGAAAAGAAGGTTCCTGAAACCCAATTGTATGAAATTAATACTCTTATTAAGTGTGACCAACTTTATCTCAAATCGTTGTAACTTTTTCTAATAAACTGTAACAAAAGTAGGTATATCTTACACATAAACTATCTCTTCTTATTTGATGGTCCCGTACAAAAAAGATATACAGACGTAGATATAGATATTGACACACACACACGATTTCGAGAAGTCAGTACAGGTTGAGAAACACTGGATACCTGGTGTCGGACGGTCCGAGGAGACAGGTACCCTAAGAGGTCCGTTCTTATGACCTCACCCAACGGTACGGGAGAAGGTCCCCTAGAAGGGATGGGTTCCTAGGTTGGATAGAGAATACAGAGGACGTAACAATCCGTCCAAGAAATGGTGATCACGGTGGACCCTACGGGTAGATATAGATACAAGATTTCGTTATAAAAATATATTACCTATATTTAAAGTATGCCGAAGAGTACTTTATGTCTTAAATTACTACCCGAAGGAGAAACGTGTGGTCTACCTCAGTGAAAAAATTGAGAATACGTCGTCTTTTCCTGGAAAATTTTTACGTTCATTCATTTCATTCATTTCAGCGAGACATCACAGACTGAGAAACGCTGGGGTACCTGATATCGGATGGTCCGAGGAGGAAGGTACCCTAAGAGGTCCGTTCTCATGACCTCACCCAACGGTAATTAATATTATTTGAAAAGAGGATTTCCTCTCGAAACCATTTGATTAGATAGACTAGGAAGAATTCTTTATGTAATTAATAGTCTGATTGCATGACAGGATGTAATCTCTTTGTCATTTACGTCGTTCATTTATTCCTTTTAGAATTGAAACTTCACTCTATCGGAACCCGTGCATAGAAGTTAGAAGATGAACGGTCAATACATTTAAATCTGTTCAAGGTATTGACAAAATTCGAAATTAAGTAGATGTTTTAATCTAAAATTCTATAAATTAAGGATATGAAGGTCTCTATTAACCTACTATATTACTTTTCGTTTTGGTCCGATAAGACTTACAAGTTATTTACGATAAATAATCATAAAAAGAAGACAATAATGTAGAGAAGGTGAATTTAAAAAATATCTTATAAGGCCAAAGTAAAGATTCAACTTTGATAAGAACGATGGAATTTTCAACCTGAAATCAAAGATTTTAAGAAATCAAATGGTATTCCTTTCATAAATTAAAATTTTCAAGTAAGACGACTCCAGATGGTGTGTAATTCTCTAAAGGGTATCATCAAACTTGCAAGTATTTGACCTAAATGGATCAAACGAAGAAAGAGTTGTTCTCCCTTTATAGGTCGAACATTAAACATTCACCAATTATCTAAGATGGACCCTTATAAAGTATCTGTGTTACACAGACACCAGTTGTATAAGAATTTAGTCAGTTTCTTCAGGAAGGATTAGAGTATAATATAAACTTTAAAAGACTTCGGTGATATCTACTCCTGTGAAACGAGGGAATAAAACACCGTCTGCATCTCATTGTTTTTAAGATACAGTCAACATTCATCAACAACTTTCTCTTCAACATAGTGATTGTTATCTTATTCAATACAACATTATTATATGTCCGAGACTTCAGAAAAAATGAATGTTTCTTTTCCGAAAGGAGAACGTGTATACTGTTAAGATAACATCCAACCGTCACTGAGATAAAGTGTATTATAAATAAGATCCTGAATCCGAAGTGTTGTAACTACCAGTACTACCGTCTTCTTTATCCTTTATCCTGGAGTATGACGAGGATTTCTAAGAGAGATCTTATCTGTGTACAGTTAAGGTAGGTATAAAGTAACCAATTTCTGTCGTGTAATAGTTCAGATTATAGTTTCCCCTTAGTTTATAAACACTTATTATTATTATGATAGATGGTGTGATCTCTATTATTTTTACTATGGTATCTCTATATATAGAGAAATAAGATATGAAAGAAACATGATGTACCTGAATACCGTCTTTCGTTTCTCGTAGAACTCCTTTCACTTTCTTCTTTTACTTTTGACCGAATTTTGATTTGTAAGTTTATTACTTCTAATGTCGTAAGTCAGGGTAGTGAAGTACCTTTTATCTACCCATTTGTTACTGTCTGAAATAAAAGAACCAGAGGTTTTAGTGACATCTACCACTGGCGTTTGCATTTTAATTTTCTGTGAACGAGGAACTTTCTTACGGATACTGGTTAGAACTATTACATAATTTTTTGTCTCTGTAATAAAACGACTGTTTACAGGTAGATCAGTTTCGATACCAGAAAAGTCATCAGTACATACCTACACTCTCAACCTGATATTTCTTTCGACTCTTGACTTCTTGACAACGAAAAATTTACACAACAACCTCTTCTGAGAACTTTTAGAGAACCTGTGTTCCTCTAGGTTGATCAGGTAGGATTTACTTTAGTCAGGACTTATAAGTAACCTTCCTGACTACGACTTCGACTTCGAGGTTATGCAACAGGTGGACTACACTTCTTGACTGAGTAACCTTTTCTGGGACAATGACCCTTTCTAGCTCCCGTCCTCCTCTTCCCGTTTTGTCTCCCACTTTACCAACCTACTGTTGTAACTGAACTACCTGTACTCAAACTCCTTCGAGACCCTCAACCACTACCTGTTCCTTCGGACTGTACGATGTCTGGGACAACAGTGTTTCTCAATCTTTCCTGATTTACTGACTTTTCTTGACCACACGATGTACGTAATGAAGTAAAGTAGGAATACAATTAGGACCCTCCTGTTTCATAGATAGTAATAGGGGGGGGGGGGGTAATATATGAATTCTTAAATTAAGGTTTGTTAAACCTCAGACCTTACCATCACCTTACCTTTCGTGATTGTTAAGTAGAAGGGGTAAATCTGTTGCTGATATGACCGTCTTGTCAGACGTCATTAATACAACCTTTAGTTCCCAGGAACTTTCTGAAAATTGAAGGTCTCCTTTAAAACCCACCATTTAAAGTGAATTAAAATCAGTTATAGTTGAGAATCGAGAACCTATCACAAGAGATGGAAGATCAGGTTAACGTCCGTCGACACATATATAAGGACCTCTTCAAACGTACATCGAAAGTCCTTCGTCTCACACTTTATTCCTGAGACAGAATGTTCATAACTCCTAGAGACAAGAATAGTGACTAACGATTAAGAGTAGTACTTCTACGTTAGTGTCTTCACCCGTCGGTAATAACGTAAGGGGTGGGAAGTGACAAAGTTTGTGAAGGGAAACTGACCTCACTGAAGGTTCGCTACATCCCCGACCATAGGAAGAAAAGAATGAAATAAGATGGGTGGGAGGGTGCAAAAGAATAAAACCCCCATTCTGTTATTTATAATCCTGCATATTAAAAGGATATACTCCATTTAATCTACAAATGATATGTACGACTCCCTTCCCGTGTTGGAGTCTTTCCTAGATTCTTTTGGAATCCAAATAAAGTCACGTCTCTGTTTGACGTAGTCAATTTTTACCTTGTTTTGATTTAGTTTTAGTTGTTTGAGACCCTTTACTCCTGCCAGACTGAAGTCCCAATAATGAACAAAGTTTACAAGTCAAAAGTTCTTTTTAGTGTTTTGTATGTGGTCTTTGGTTCCTTTATACCTGGTTAGTATCCTTTTGTTATTCGGTTATCTTTGACAGGAACTCCTTCTGTTCTATTGTCTATATGATCTAATTTTTGAGATTTTATAGAAGAATTTTCATAGGTTTATTGATTCTTTCTTCACCCTTTCGATACTTTTACTACATACTCGTTTTAGGTTTATATTATTTCTCCGACTTTTTGATTTCCTTTGTTTGTTTGTTTTAAGATTCCGACTTTTTACATTTATTGTTTTTATTTTTACGTGTTCTCCCTAAGTTTCCGTTAAAACTAGTCTTTCTTCTCAGTTACTTGAACTATATCGTTAAGACTTTAATAAAAGATACTTCGTCTTTCTTTTTACCGACTTCTTTACACTTGTCTTGGACTTCCTGAATATCTTATGGTCTGGTTGTATACATAACACCCTGACGGTGTTCCTGTTCTCCTTCTCTTTCTCCGTCTCTCTAATATACTTCTCTGTTACCCGTTTTAGAAAGGTTAGAACTACTTTCTACACTTGTATTTATAGATTCATCGAGTTACTTGTGGTTCATCTTACTTGAGTTTACTTGGGTGTAATGACCCTACTGGGTCTCCCTACCATACCACTCCCTCCACCCTTCCTCCAAGTCCTAACCCTTGTACACATGTGGACACCGTCTAAGTACAACTACATACCGTTTTGGTTATGTTATAACATTTCATTTTTTTTTTTTTTACTATTTATTATTAAAATTTTTCAATTTTTTTCTTTCATAAAATTTCGTTTCTGTTCTTTTAGAACTTTCGTCTTTTTCTTATCCGTTTTGGTCATGTCATAACATTTCATTTGATTTGATTTTATTTTATTTTTCTTTTAGAACTTTCGTCTTTTTCTTATCACTGAGCAGTAAATATTCCTAATAGTCATCGAAAGAGTAGTCTTTCAAATCTCTGGTCTTTAGTCACTCCATTATATAAGTTCTACCATTTCCTTCTTTTTTTTTTAGAGTTGATTCTTAATATATAGGTCGTTTTAACACCAGAAAGTTTATATTCCTTCTTTAATTCTGTAAGAGACAATTTACTACATGACATAAATCAGTGAGTCACCACAGACTGAGAAACACTGGGGTACCTGACATCGGGCGGTCCGAGAAGGTAGGTACCCCTAAGAGATCCCTTCTTATGACATCACCCAACGGTACGGGAGGAGGTCCCCTAGGAGGGTTTAGTTCCTAGTTTGGTCAAGAGAGTGTAACGTCCTTCTAAGGAATGACAAACCCGGTGTCCCTTCGGGTAATTGTTATGGACTTTCTTAAATAATAGTAATCTGGACAGAATGTTCTTCGGGATTTCCTTCAGAGTGTCAAATTTCACTTTCCCGTACTCGAACCTATACTGTGGTTTCTGTACACACCGTTTTTTTTTTTTATCTGTTTAACTATAAATATTTTTTTAATTTATATAAAGACTCACCCTCTTTTATATAAATATTTAGTATATATACTATTTACTAATTATAGGTTCTATATATCTCTTGAGGATTTTGACTAAGTATTTCTTTGTTTTTTGTTTTGTTTTGTGAACTTACCCGTAAAGAAATTTATTCTATATAATTACCGGTTATTTGTACACTTTTCTACAAGACGTAGTGATTAGTAGTTCCTTTACTTTTAGTCTTGTTGTTCCTATGGTAATTGTGAGTAATCCTACCAATAATACTTTTTACTTATTTTTATTGTTGACAACCACTCATACACCTTATACTTCATAACTATTCTTTCTCATACCGTCAATTAGTTTTTTAAATTTTATCATAATACTATATTAGGTCGTTACAGTGAAGACCTATTCATCAGTTTTATTAAATTTCGTTCCAGAACTTGTAGTTGGTACTAGTTCTTTATACACGCATGGGTACAAGTGTCGTTATAATAAGTGTCATCGATTTTGTACCGTGTATTTTCTTATTCGATTGACACCTTATTTGTATGTCATCTTATAGTAAGTTGGAATTTTTTTCCTTTAAGACTGTACGATGTTATGTTGGAACTCCTGTAGTACGATTCCCTTTATTCCGTTAGTTTTTCTGTTTATGACATAACAATGTGAATATACTTCATGGATCTTATCAGTTTCAGTATCTCTGTCTTTTGTCTTACCACCAACGGTCCAGTACCCCTTCTCAGTTTACCCTCAATAGTAAATGACCTACGTTTCGAAGTCAAAACATTCTACTTTTATTAAGACGTTTACCTACTACCACTAGTGACATGTTCTTATACTTACATAAAGTATGATGACTTAGTATATGAATTTTCACCAATTGTACCGTGTTCAAAACACTTCACATAAAATGGTGTTATTTTCTTTTTAGCTCTTTTTCTCTAGTACCTTATACGTATTTAAGCTCATTACACTCAAAATCTTTTTGTTACTTAAATGTAACTACCGGTACCCAAATGTTAATGACTTTTATAAGTTCTTTGGATGTATTTTAGTGGTCTTTTTAACGTTCGTAACATAATCACGGATTTGTTCTCTTTGATTTTATCAAGAAAATGAGAACTCTATGATTTTGTGACCCTGCAAAGGTTCAGATTGTAAATCATACTTCGATCATTTCCCGTTTTAAGGGAGAGGAGACTCACTGGCATTTACGTTCTTTTCATTTTGTCTCGGGTGATACTTAATTTCTAGATCACCAGTCTAAGATAAGGATACTTAAGGTTTATACGTATATCCAAATCGTATATGTCAAAGAAAAAATTATATTTAAATAAATTAACCTGTAATTAGTGAAATGTTATAACGTAACCAAATAGGTATGTAGTTGTACTTAGGTGGTGTTCGTATGTGCACAAGGGGTAGGACTTAGGGGGAGGGAGGAGGGAGGGGTATGGTAGGAAGACCCAGTAGAGTCTCGTGGTCGGGGTTCCTAGGTCATAGTACGTAGCTTGGACCTGACCGCAAAGTAAAGTATATACTATAATATGTACAAAGTTACGGTTAGAGGTTTTAGTAGGGTGGGAGAGGGAGAGGGTGTCTCCGGTTTTCTGACAAGATATGTAGACGCAGAGAAAACGACAGAGTGTATGTCCCAATAGCGATGGAAGAAAGATTTAAGGTATATATACGCAATCATATGACATAACCACAAAAAGAAAGACCGAATGAAGTGAGACATATTATCCGAGGTCAAAGTAGGTAGAGTAATCTTGTCTAAGTCTACAAAAGAAAAATTACCGACTCATTATGAAGTAACACATATACATGGTGTCGAAAGAATAGGTAAGTAGACGACTACCTGTAGATCCAACAAAGGTACAAAACCGATAATATTTTTCACGACACTACTTGTAACCCCATGTACACAGAGAAAGTTAAGACCAAAGGAACCACACATACGGGTCGTCATCCTAACGACCCAGTATTCCGTCAAGTTAAAGGTCAAAAACTTCCTTAGAGGTGTGCCAAGAGGTATCACCGACATGATCAAACGTAAGGGTGGTTGTGACATCCTCCCAAGGGAAAAGAGGTGTAGGAGAGGTCGTGAATAACGAACATCTGAAAACCTAGCGTCGGTAAGACTGACCACACTTTACCATGGAGTAACACCAGAACTAAACGTAAAGAGACTATTACTCACTACAACTCGTAGAAAAGTACACAAACAATCGGTAGGCATACAGAAGAAACCTCTTTACAGACAAATCAAGAAACCGGGTAAAAAACTAACCCAGCAAATAAAAAGACCTTAACTCGACGTCCTCAACGAACATATAAAAACTCTAATCAACAAACAGTCGACGAAGTAAACGATAATAAAAGAGGGTAAGTCTTCCAACAGAAAAGTGGAACGAATATAAAAAGAAACAACACGTCTTCGAAAATTCAAGTTAATCCAGGGTAAACAAATAGAAACGAAAATAAAGGTTATAAGACCCTCCACCCAGTATCTCCTAGGACGACACTAAATACAATCTCTCACAAAACGGATATAAGAGGAGATCCTCAAAATATTAAAGATCAGGATGTAAATCTACAAATTAGGTAAAACTTAAATAAAAACACATACCACAATCTTTCAAAGTAAGAAAATGTTCACCAACTGGTCAAAAGGGTCGTGGTGAACAATTTCTCTAACAGAAAAGAGGCAAATATAAGAACGAAGGAAACAGTTTCTATTCCACAGGTATCCACGTACCCAAATAGAAACCTGAAAGATAAAACAAGTTAATTAGATATAAAGATACAAACACGGTCATGGTATGACAGAACTACTGACACCGAGACATCATCTTGGACTTCAGTCCGTCCAACTAAGAAGGTCAAGGTAAGAAGAAAGAGTTCTAACGAAACCGATAAGCTATAAAAAACATAAAGGTAAGTTTAACACTTTAATAAACAAGATCGAGACACTTTTTATGACAACCATCGAACTATCCTTAACGTAACTTTACCACTTTTTAACTTTCGTAAAGGGGATTTCACTCTTAGTTCTGTTCCCAAGGGTGAAAGTGGTAATGATAAGTTGTGTCAAAACCTTCAAAACCGGTGTCGTTAGTCTCGTCTTTTTCTTTATTTTCCTTAGGTTTAACCTTTTCGTCTTCATTTAGAGAGTGACAAACGTCTACTGTACTAGGAGATGTATCTTTTGGGATTTCTGAGGTGGTCTTTTAATGATCTCGATTAGTTACTTATATCATTTCAACGTCCTATATTGTAGTTGTGTCTTTAGGGAACGTAAGGATATGTGATTATTACTCTTTTGTCTTTCTATTTAATTCCTTTGTTAAGGTAAGTGGTAACGTTGTTTTATTTTATTTTATTTTATTTTATGAATCCTTATATAGATGGATTGCTTTGATTTCTGGATATATATCTTTTGATATTTTGTGACCACTTTCTTTAGTTTCTCCTGTGATCATCTACCTCTTTATATGGTACAAGTACCTAGCCTTCTTAGTTATATCTCTTTACTCATGTGATGCGTATCGTATACATCAAAGAATTAATCATACGGACAAATGAGTCACTCGTATTACAGTACTTAGTAATGACTTATTTTAACTTAATAAGTCTATTAGGCTCTTAATGAGTGATTACACCAAGACTTATTTTATATTCATACATCCGTTGCTGTAAAAACGAACATAGGGTCTACCCTCCTTTATTAAACCCAACGTATTATTTAATTACACACGGTTATCTTTCGTTTTCATTTATGAAGGAGACAGTGATGAATTTTCTTTAAAAGAGGAACTTGTCTATGGTATGGTTCAAGAACTTAGTATTTATATATGAAAATCTAGTTATAATATTTGAAATTATATAGTTACTGAGAGGAAGGAATGAGAAAGAAGAGTACTCAAAATATCAGTGATTGTGACTAAGATGATACAAAATTAAGATGTCAATAGTAAACTCCATCAATGGAGTTAAAAATGACAAGGTAATATACTTTTACAACATGATCCTTTTTTATGTTCTAAAAAATAGTAGTTGAAGTTAATAATGTAGTAAAAAAAAAGGAAAATTATTAGGGTCGGTAAATTGAATAGAGGTAAATTGTATTGATTCATCCGTAATTTAAGTTTCAGACTATCCTTGAAGTTAAACATTGAAATAAGTGAACAAACAAAAATAAAACCTACGATCCATGTTTTGTAAGACCAATTATTAATCCTTTATTTGGGATTTAATAGTCAGTATAGAAAAACTTGTCTTTAAGTCGTAAAGTCTTTGAGTTTTAGACTCTCCAAGATAGTCTGGTATTGTCATATTAAGTACTATATTAATCGTAGTCTCACAAATTTTCTTTAAGAAAGGTTTCACCAGGAATCGGTCGTGGGGGTATTTAGTGAATGAAGATTCTGTTAAAACAAAAATTTTTTTTTTTTTTGGAAAACTTTCCCAAAAACTAAAACTTAGAGATCTTCAATCTATAATATTTACCATAAACTTTAGATACGGTCCTAAAGAGTGTTTAATACGGGGTGACTGTACTTGAAATTACATTAACCACTATACCGGGATAGTATAGAGTCTCGTTAAGTTCGGGGTAAGATTTTTATATTGAGTGATCCTTGATATTGATAGGTTGTAATAGTAATACGACACAAGTAAAACTAGGGTCTGTGGTCAAGACTTAAGGTTTTACCACGAAAGGAGTTAGATTATTGACGATTTCCCTTGTCTCGGTCACTCTACAGGGATAAAAGTTTTTCCCTTCAAACCTTTTAAATGAAAATAATGATTTTAATTACGACAAATACGTCTTATATTAATAATAAACTATTCCGAATTTTAAACTAAAGTATTACAAACACTCTTTGTTCAACGTTTATTCTTATTGAAAAAAGGTAAATTATTTAAAATCTAAAAATTTTTTAATAAAGATAAAAATTTAGAAGTCCTTATCTCAATTTATATAAATAAATGTATAAACTTCTTAATCTTTATCGATCACAGTAAATGGTTCATCCGACGATTTAAACATCTTAAGAAATATTATTTACATGAAGAAGGTCGGACTGTATTGTTATTAAAGTCTATGTACGTTACTTATATTTAATTATAGGAAACTTTTAAATATAAAGAATAAAACTTTCGAATAAAATGTCTTAGATATTCTCTTAAATCGAATTCATCAGACATTTACAATAAAAATTTCATAATAGATAACAAAATTAATTTAATTTAAAATATATAAAATTATATTTAAAATAAATGTTTGAAAAAATGCAAATACGTTGACGTTTGTTGATAGATGGGGGACGAGAATTCTGTTCGAGATTAATGTTATCTTAACTTCTTTGATTAGATTCGAATCCCCAATTCTCACACTGGACCTTCTCAATTATAGTTTTTGTTCTCTTGTTGTTCATGTTTCAATATGTTCGGTCTCTTAAACTATGTATTTGTCTCCTGTTTTTGGACCTTCGATAAATCATGAAGGTTCATGACTTTTTACTCTTTAATTACTATCAAACGGAAACAATATGTGGGATTCATGGATTGTACACTGTACGTTCGTCTCGTTGTACCATTTTCGTGGTTCTTGAGAGTCACGTCTCGGACATTCTCTCGGAGTTGTATTTAATCAAAGGTAAAGAGTGGTTTACGTTGTTTGTATCTAACTTTATTTTGATTGAAGTACAAAGTCACCACTCCTTATCCCCTCCAACGTAAGTCACCACACCATCACTCATCCTTTGTACCGTATCGAATTATTACTATTATTATAAAATACGTAGAATGATATACGGATCATGACAAGATTCCTGAAATTTTCTTGGTAAATTTTGAGTACTTTTTTTCAGGATACTCTATGACAATAGTAAGAGTCAAAGGTCTAATTCTTTGTTCACTCCTTAAAATTTATTGAACGGATACTATCGTATCGATTCGGTCTTAAACTTTCAAATTTAAATTTGTTAGAAGAAAAAAACGTAGACCTGGGATGGTGAACGGTCGATACACAGAACCCATTCATTGGAGTGATTGTAGAAAGTATAATGTTTAAACTTACTATTCCTCCGTTAACACTTATAATTTAAAAATTTTTAAGATTTCAAGTACTGTATAATATATGGGTGTCATTTTATAATCAAAAAGTAGAAGGTTGTTGGGTGTATCGAAAATAGGTACATAAGTTACTAGGACATGACTTACGGATTCTTTTATGAATCGGTCTCTGAACCTTTTCATAGAGTCTAACAATTGTCAGTAATGGTGTCTCTTCTCCTTACTTACATCCGACCACACTCTAAGTTGATGACATATGGTCACGGTTTTGGTAATTAACCCGGACTAGGGAAACCCCTTTTCGTTCGTCATAATCCCTATAATTGTTTTGGGTGGTGTTTCAGTCTTACTTGTGAAGCCAGAGGACCTGAACTTTAATAGTGGTCTATCTTACCTTACTCCGTCAAAAGTCCATGGTTCTTATCGTAAATCAAATGTGATCCAAGAAATGTTATAACCTGGTTCAGTATATCTTCCATGGTGGCTGTATGTTGGTCATAAATTTTAAGAGGTCGTGAGTCAGAGTTATCTGACCGAAAATAATATTGGATTTTCGGTAGAAACATGAAAAAAAAAAAAAAAGAGTTTAGGAGTACTATGAGGGAGATCTATAAGGTGGGTAGACTCTAGAAAGGCTGAAAAACGATAAATGGTAAATGAAGGTAAAGGAGATCAACTTTTAAAAGTTGAAGTTATTATGTACCATTTCGAGATATTGTAAATATTTATCCTCGTGGAGTTTTTAAAATTATAAAATACTGGACAACAGTAGAACTACAAGTGTCATTAAAGTTATACGTCGAGATTTATGATCGAAAGTGGGTGGTCAGTAAGGAGATGACAAATGTTTCACCTCTATATTACTACATAGTATATAATCTTATATATAAAGTGGTGGATAGAAATAACGTCCATAAATTGTACTATGAAACAAAAATTAAGACGTATAATGAAAATTTAACAGATAAAGAAACAACAACAATTATTATTACTTCTTTTCAGTTCTCTCTTAAGACTACGTATAGGTTCAAACTTTTGGTAGCTAAATGTATTTTACAAACTGTATTTCATCCTTTCTATCTGTTTTCTTCAAACATTAAATCCTCTCTCTTCCATCAATGTTAGAAATCTCTTAAAGTACAATTAGTAGTTTTTTAGAGTAACCAAATACCTATATACATATTTGAATGGTATTTATTTCATTCGGAAATTGAATTTATCAGAGTGGATTAAAATGTTGTTATATTCCATTTTTGATAATATTGAGGTAACCATCTTTATTATTGTTTATAATTCTTTAAAAGGGTTCAAGTATGTCGAGTATTCATAACCTTAGTAACATTTAAGTCCAAAGAGACTGAGATCCATGACTTGAAAGTTTATAAGACATTTTAGTGGTATAAATTTTTGTACCGTTTACTGTTTTATTATTTTTTATTAAACCTCACTCTTGAAGTAACTCAGAGTATAAAGTACGAATAAACGACTTATAAGTACCTCTTGAGTATTGATAATTATTCAGACTCATGGAAATGAAGAATTCTATTTTATTTCGTACTCTAGATCGGAGGTGATCCCATTGTTATCGGGGTGATCGTTGTTTTTAAGTGATGGTGAATTGTTGTTTTCTACAAATAAAGAGTAAGTGGATTTCAGGGTTCTCTATAAGAAAGAAAAAAATTCAAAATGAGAGGTCGATTTTTTAGGAATTTTTAAAAAAAATTTTTGGAATAAATAAATATAATTGACCTTCTATTAATGAGATGTTATAACACTACCGGGGAAGGTACTTAGTTGTACTTAACCAGTATGTACTTAGGGGAGGGAGGAATTTGAGGAGGGGAGAGGGAGAAGTGGGATAAAAAGGTCCAACAGTGTCTCGTGGTAGAAACCCAAGGACGTAGTATGTAGTTTGAGGGTGACCGATATACAAAATGTATACCGTTATATATACAAAGTTACGACAAGAGAGGTTAGTAGGGTGGGAGAGGAGGGTGTTAAAGGTTTTCAGACAAGAAATACAGACAAAGAGGAGACGACGGGAAATACATTCTAACAGTTATAATAGAGAGATCTAAGGTAAATATATACATACGTAATTATATACTAAAAACAGAAAGAGAAGGACTAAATGAAGTGAGAAATATTATCCGGGAACTAAGTAGGTGGAGTAATCTTGACTGAGTTTACGTGAGGAAAAGTATCGACTCATTATAAGGTGACAAATATAAATATTGAAGGATTAGGTAAGTAGACGGTTACCTGTAGATCCAGCGAAGGTAAAGGATGATTGACATTTATCACGAAGTCACTTGTAACCCTATGTACACAGAAATAGTCAAAACCAAAGGAGTACCATACACAGGTCATCACCCTTAAGACCCAACAACCATCAAAATAAAGATCAGAAATTTCTTTAGAGGTATGACAAGAGGTACCACCAACGTATTCAAACGTAAAGGTGTTTGTCACATTCTCCTAAGGAAAAAGAGGTGTGGGAAAGGTCTTAAATAACAAACATCTAAAAAAACTACTGCCGGTAAGACTGGACACACTCTATGATGGAGTGACATCAAAATTAAACCTGAAGAGATTGTTACTTGTTATAACTCGTAAAAGAACACAAATAATCGGTATAAATAAATAAGAAACCTCTTTACTCCAGGTTTCAAATCCAGAAGACACGTGAAAAACTAACCCAACAAACAAAGAGACCGCAACTCGACATACTCGACGAATATATAAAACCTCTAATTAATAAACGGTCAAAGAAAACGATAGTAACGAAATGTTACACAATCAAAAGAGACATTTTGTCGTAATTAGTCGATATGTATATGTATATAGGAGATAGAACACACGGAGGGAGGGAGAAGAGGGTAGTAGGGTGGGGAGATTCAGTAGTGTCTCGTTTGTCTATTTGTGGGACACAATATGTCGTCGAAGGGTGATGTCAACCCCATCTTCTCCTAACCTTTTTGACTTTCTAATCGTAACTGTATATGTGTGATGGTCCTCTAAACCGGTGGACTACGTTTCTCGACTGAGTAAACTTTTCTGGGACTACGACCCTTACTAACTTCCTTTCTCCTCTTCTCCTGATGTCTCCTACTCTACTAACCTACCGTAGTGGTTGAGCTACCTGTACTCAAGCCCATTTGAGGCCCTCGACCACTACCTGTACCTCCGGACCGTACGACTCCAGGTACCCCAACGTCTCAGCCTGTACTGACTCACTGACTTGACTTGATTTCTCTAAAGGTTTGTCCCAGAGTCATATGACGTCAGGACACTAGTGTTGAGGGCCGAGAGTTCAAGTGAGATCATAAACAAAGGAAAGGTGGGTCTATTTACTTATGTCTTAGTACCTCTTTTATTAAATTGACACATGTCTTAAGTGTCCGATCTTGAGTAAGTGTACTGGTAAGGATTAAAGTAATCTTAGAATTTTTAAATCACCTCGATATAAGGGTCCTTCTTTTCAATTGTCCAAACTGTCTTCCGTTACTGCTGGGTGAGGTCATGAGAACGGACCTTTTACGATACCTGCCTCCTCGGACCATCGGACGTCAGATACCCCAGCGATTCTCAGCCCGTGCTGACTCGCTGAAGTGAAAGTGAAAAGTGAAAGGATGTAACCTCTTCCTTTACCTTTGGGTGAGGTCATAAGAACGGACCTCTTAAGGTCCCTGTCTCCTCGGAGCACCCGACGGTAGACACCCCAGCGTGTCTCAGTCTGTGCTGACTTCGCTGAATCGTCGTCGTCGCCGTCATCAGAGGATCATCACATATACACTTTGGGGTAATAAATTAACAACAACAGCAAGGCAACGATTCAGTACGGACTGAGAAACGGCGGGGTACTTGACATTGGGTCGTCCGAGGAGACAGGGACACTAAGAGGTCCGTTTTTATTACTTCACCCAACGATACGAGAGGAAGTCCCCTAGAAGGACCGGGTCCCTTGGACGTAGATAATGTACTCGTCCAAGAAATTGTGATCGTTGTGGACCCTTCGGAAAGAGACACATTTATTTATCACTGTAAAAGTAAATATATATAATTACCAAAAATAGGTTGATGACACTTAAACCGATTACACTCAGACAGTTGTCTCTATTAAAGGAAGAATTTCACGTTTGTTTGATTAGGACCCTCTGACAATAGGTCAGGAATTTGATACTACTTGGTGACCCAAAGACTCGTCCATCAGGGAGGAGTGGTTCACTGTATTAGAACAAGACCACAAGACGAAAGAACCTTTGCAAAATTAACTATTAAAAAAAAGGATTAATAGATTTAAAGAAATGGGACCTGTACATTAAGGTCTTATAAAACTCTATCAAATTAAATACGTAGTCAATTCAAGATCTACAGGGGGGTGGAAAAAAAAAAAAAAAAACGAAGAAAAAATTCCTGTACTTTTCTTCTACTCTTTCGTCTGCACCCTTATTAGTGATTCACTTTAGACACCAAAACAAAAAAATTAGAATGACTTTATAATCTTTTTAACTGATAATATATACATAAACCTACTACAAATCTCGATAATAATTAAAAATTAATATCATGAAAATATAAACGAGGGTCAGTGAACATTAAAAAACTAACAGTTTTAACAACTAATTGTATCAAATATTGTAGTACCTAGGGCTAAGGTCTTCGTAGTCCTCGAGAAAGTTCTTTAATCTACTGGGTAGTAGTGATGGAAGTAGGTCTGATAAATTCCATTTAGTGGAAAAGACAAATAATCGACACTTTGGAGACCATTAGTAAATTCAAAAGACTGAAGTCAAACTCATTCGTTCCGTAAACATCTTGATTTATACCATACATTCCATTTTTGTACGGTTTTTAAAAACTTTCAATCAAAAGATATCTTTACTATGTAAATAATGATTAATCTTTATAGTCTAAAAATATTGGAAGGTTTTGATTCATGTTTAATAGTACTCCACTAATACTAATATAGGTGTTTGATACTACAACTTAGTTGTCGTTTAAAAGTACGAATATTTATAATAATAATGTACATATAATATAGTTAGTTTACAGAATTTAAAAATGATAACTATGTAGAAATCAAAAAGGTTTTAATTTATTTTTGGTAAATATTCTATTTATATTGTACTTTTATAAACGAAGAATATAAGATTACGATTTTCAATTTTATTACAATCAAGAGATTGTGTAAAGGTTTTACCAGAGTTGAACTATAAACGGTTTAATTAAAATAATTTCTTTGAGTCCGTACAAGATCGAATTCCTACTCGAATTTACGATTTTATTTAGAGGGATATTACATTTTTACTAAATCATACACGACCATATGATTTCTTGATGATTTATTGAAACACCACAAGTATTTTTTATTTTACGTGAGATTTATTCATAAAATTTCCGGACCTTAATATCTTGGTCACGTTTTAAAAATTGGAGAACTTTCAGATCCTATGAGGTATATCCAACTTCAATGACTAAAAGACTCAAAAGAACGTATTATAACTCAAGATTCCAATTTACAAACTCAAGTATTTCATGTTGTTTACCCGTAATATCTACTTTGTAAATTAAAAATTTTCTACAACGAATGTTTAAGTATTTTTAGAGTTCTTATTCTCCTTGTAAGAGTGTAAAATAAATTGTAAAAAGTTTTCAATCCTTTTTTTCGATGTGGTGTTTTTTTTTTTTTTTTNTTTTTTTTTTTTTTTTTTCCAGGAGTTTCGGTTTTAGTATGTACAGTGTAATTGTTTAGTGTTTACTTATTTTGATCTTTAAATGTCATTTTACAATTCCTTTTTTTGGTGAAATTTCAGACTTTTGTTTCTCCCGCCATGATTCTGCCACCTCCTTATCCTACCCCTCTGGTGAAAGAGGGAGTGTTTAAGTAGTTTTCTTGTAAAGTTACGACTCATTTAAGGTGTTTTGTTGAAGACTCACGACTGTCTCCTGTAGTCCGTGGGTCTTTCCGTCTAGTAACAGAAGTTTTTGTCCATCCATTTTTATATTTTTAACTTTTTTCTCTGTTTCCTCCATCCCTCCCTCGAGGCAGGGTCCTTCCTTCAGGGTAGGGCCCTTCCCTTAGAATTCTTCTCTCCAAAGGTTTGTGGTCCTTTGTGAGAGCGACGGTTCAGACACCTCTCGGAACCTTCGTGTCTCCCGTTGTACTGTCCTTCCTTTTTATTTATTTATTAATTTTGGTTGTCTAATACTTGGGTTGTCATTGAGGGGGTCACCTCTTCGTCGCGTCTACAGACGTAAGCGGTTATCGTTCACCCCCGACCCGTCCCTCCGCACCCTCCGTGCTCGACGTCACGAAAATTCTTAACCCGACGATTGTACATATGATAGTACATTCTTAACTTAGCGGTCAGATACAGACTACGTCCTATGTCGTACGAACCTCGACCACGTACCCCTACTGGGTCTCTCTACAATACCCCTCCCTCCACCCTCCCCCCAAGTACAAACCCTTGCGTACATTCTTAATTTCTAAAATTTTAATTTTTTTTTTTTATCTCCGAAGTTTGATTGACATTTTTTTTTATTTTATTTACATCGAATCGTAATAAGTAATCTAAATGAGAGTTTTTTTTTTATTTTATTTTATATTCTGACTGTCATATAGAGGACTTTTTTTTTTTTTTTTTTTTTTTCTTAACCCGACCTTGTGGCGTGTACATTGGTGTCACTTGATTGAACCCGATCGTTTGGTCTGACACCCTATCGATGGTACTCTTTTCGAGCTTATATTCTGTGGCGGTCCTGGCGCGTGTCTTGTTTCCTGTCTTGTCTTTATCGGTGGTCGTCTAGTAGGGGGAGGCCACTGTCCGTCGGTCTTGGCATTCCCGACCTTCCCCCGTTAGCGTCGAGTTCTCTCTGTAATAGATGATTTTACGTTCGTTCCGAGAAACGATTGATTCTGAAGACCCCCAAGACCTGTCAGTAGTAGGTGGACTCTTCACTGCGGTCGTCATGTGGGTCTTTTGACTCGTCGTCTCTACCCTTTCCGCTATTCAGCGTCACTGACGTAAGCGGTTTGTGGACTCGATGAGCCTGGACCTTCCGGGTTGGATTAGACACGGAGACTCCCGATGGACTCGTGGCTCGGACTCGCCGAATCTGACCCCTCCACGTACGTAGGATCCCGGCCGGAGTCTGCCAAGGGTCGCCTCGTTGGATCTCGGACTCACCACACGCGGTACTCGTGCCCGTCCGGTTTACCCCGTCACAATAAACAAACGTCGTAGGGAGGGAGGGGTGTCGTGCTGACTCGTTCACTTGGTTTTTTTTTTTTTTTTTTTCATAGGTGGTGGCGGGAGGAGGGGGAGGGGGTGGCGGTGCGGCACAGTCCCGCCTTTAGTTTGTGACTTTTCTGGTCGTTTGTCTTCTTCAATTTGTTTCCCTTGGTGCAACCTTCACTGGGGTGTGACGGGTGTTGTGGCGTCTTTCCCGGTCTAAATAGAAATAATAAAAATGTCAGTAAGGAAAAACAACAACAACAACTACAACAACACACTAACAAAAAAGAAGAAAAAAAAATTGAAAATTTTTAAAATTCGGGAAATAAAGAGGAAATTAAAATTAAAAATTAAAATAATGGATGATAATGAAAAGCTTTTTTTTTTTCTGGGATAAAAATTTCGTTTGTGGTATATATCAGAAAAACACCAACAACAACAACGACAAAATTATTAAGACACCGAAACAAAAAAAAAAAAGAAGAAGAAGAAAAGAAATTATAACATAAAAACTTTTCGGTTGGAGATGAGATCTAGAAATTAGAAACGAAAAACCAAAAACAACAGTTAAAACACGTAAATTTTTGGGTCAGAAACCGTGGGTTAAAATGGACTCTCGCTCTAATGACCGAACTGGTGAGAGAGGGGGAAACCTGAGAGGAAAAAGAGGTGGTCCAACGGAGACAGAGAAGGGAGGGGGAAGATAAGAGATGTGTTAAGACACTTAGAGACACACAAGGTCTTCCACCTCTTGTGAATCCCTTGATCAATGACCGATCTAGACAGAGAGATGAAAAGTAAAGGGTGAAAATAGGAGGACCGGTGGAGACAGGTGAAGGAAGGAGAGGAGAAGGGACATATTGAGACACTTGTGGAGACTCACCAGGTCTGACACCTCACGTGTATTCCTTCACTAATGACCGATCGAACGAGAGAGGAGAAAACTAGGGAGGAGTAGAGTAAGATCAGTGGAGATTGATGGGGGAGGGAGAAGAGAAGAGGTACATTGAGTCACTTGGAGAGACCCAGAGGGAGTTACACCTCTTTGAAAAGTAGAAATTGGATCTACAAAATAATTGTCACGACATATCTACCTCGTCAGAACTCCGATGACATTTTTCTTTGGACTTTTGGTCTTCGTCCTCCGAATTCAGGTCTAGGACTCTTGTAGTCTCTTGAGGACTTAGGTCCCTTGTAATTAACTATCCTCGAGTAGTTTGTGGAGGTATAGATGTGACTTTAGTTCGTGTTCGTGCTGGGTTTCAGGTTATTCAAGGTCTCGTTCTGTATGGTACGTTTAAAAGGTCGTTGTGTCCTTGTGTGGGGACTCTAAGTTATATATCTGTCGAGTTTCAATGAGGTTTTGGTGACTGCAGAGTATTGTGTAATGACCAGTTAGGTAACGTGAGGTCTCTCTTCTTTAAGTCGAGGTGGGTGGTCTTGAGGTTGTGTTCGGAGGGATTGGTTCTTTGGAACTGTTCGGTGACTATGTTGGGGTGGGTGTCGCTCCTTCGAGGTATTATTTGTCTTGAGGTGTTTGACGGTCTTATATCTTTCCGGTGGGGTTTACGTGGCTATATTGGTTCTACTTCTCTGTCTCCTTATGGGTCGTCCATTGTCTTGTCCTCTTTACGGGTGGTTTGGTTTGTTTTCTCCTTCGTTATCCCCCAGATGGACTCTTTATTAAGACTTATAACTATCACTTTTACTAGGTTTTAGAACTTTAGTTTTACCTTAGTGTCTATTTATCGGACCTCTGTTCCTAACTCTTCTACGTTCTTTCCAAATTGTTCCTGGATCTTCTTTATTTTTTCTCAGTTATATATTACTTATTACGGTATTTACTCTAGTCTTTGTGAGACCTCCGTTGTTTATCATCTTATTGCCTCCGTCTTCTATCCTAATCACTTTATCTTCTATCTTACCATCTTTATTTACTTAGTCTCTCCCTTTTACTTTTCTTTACTCCTGTTAGAGTCTCTGGAGGTCCTGTTATACTTTGCGAGTTTGTAAGCTTAATATCCTCAGGGTCTTCTCCTTCTGTTTTTCTTTCTGGTACTCTTTTAGGAACTCCTCTATTATCAACTTTTGAAGGGATTTTACCTCTTCCTTTATTAGTGAGTCCAGGTCCTTTGGGTCTCTCAGGGTTTCTCCTATTTGGGTTCCACTTTGTGGGGTTCAGTGTATAATTAGTTCAATTATTTATAGTTTGCGTTTCTTGTTTATAATTTTCGTCGTTTCCTTTTTGTTGTTTATTATATGTTCCCCTAAGGGTATTCTTATATTTGAGAAGTCCGGTCCTCCCTTAGTGTTCTGTATGAATTTAATTAATTTCTTTTATTGGATGTCGGGTCTAATGACATGGGTCGTTCCTAGAGTAAGTTTATACTTCCTCTTTATTTTTCGAAATGTCTCTTCGTTTTCGACTCTCTTAAGTCGTGGTCGTTTGGTCGAGAGGTTGTTTACGATTTCCTATAAGAGATCTGTCCTTTGTGTTTTTCCCACATATTTGGGCTTAGGTTTTGTTATTTCATTTACCGTTACCCTAGTATGAATAGTTATTAATGGAATTTACATTTACCCAACATAAGAACTTGGTTTTCCGTTTCTGACCGATTTACCTATGTTCTTGTTCTGGGGATATATACAACAGATGTTCTCTGGGTAGAGTTTTGTTCCGTTTGTACGTCTGACGTTCACTTCCCGACCTTTTTATATAAGGTGTGTTTATCTCTGGTTTTCTTTCGTCCTCATCGTTATAAGTATAGACTATTTTATCTAAAATTTTGTTTCGGACACCTTTCTCTATTTCTTCCGGTGATTTATTACTAGTTTCCTAGTTAGGTTCTTCTTCTATATTGTTAATATTTATATATACGTGGGTTGTATTCTCATGGTGTTATACATTCTGTTTACGATTGTTCATACTTTCCCCTTTAATTGTTTTTGTGTTACTATCACCCTCTGAAATTATGGGGTGAGTGTAAATACCTGTCTAGTTGATTTGTCTTTTAATTGTTTCTTTACGTTTGAAATTTACTATGTTATCTGGTCAATCTGGATTAACTATAGATATCCTGTAAAGTGGGGTTTTGTTACTTTAAGTGAAAAAGAGTTCACGAGTGTCTTGGAAGAGGTCCTATCTAGTGTAGGACCCGGTATTTAGTTTGGAACTATTTAAGTTTTTTTTAACTTTAGTAAAGTTCGTAGAAAAGACTGGTATTACGCAACTAATTTATAGTTAATGTCCTCTTTTTTGTAATTTTTAAGGTTGTATACCTCCGACTTGTTGTGCGAAGACTTATTGGTTGTTTAGTGTCTTCTTTAGTTTTTTCTTTAGTTTTATAGGTATCTTTGTTTACTTTTACTTTTGTGTTGTTCGGTTTTGGACACCCTGTGATATTTTCGTCACGATTCTCCTTTCAAGTATCGTTATGTCCGCATGGAGTTCTTTGTTCTTTTTTCAGTTTATTTATTGGATTGAGAGGTGGATTTCGTTGATCTTTTCCTTCTTTACCTCTTGAGGTCTCAATCATCTTCCTTTCTTTAGAACTTTTAATCCCGTCTTTATTTACGTTTTCTTTGTTTTCTTTAGTATCATTTTTAGTTGTTTCCGTTTTCGACCAAGAAACTTTCCTATTTATTTTAACTGTTTGGTAATCGGTCTGTTTCTCTTTGTTTCTCTCTTTTTAGTTTAGTTATTTTAATCTTTACTTTTACCTCTCTATTGTTGTCTATTGTGTCTTTATGTTTCCTAGTATTCTCTGATGATAGTCGTTAATATACGGTTATTTTACTTATTACACCTTCTTTACCTGTTTAAGAATCTTTTCATGTTGAAACGTTTTGACTTGGTCCTTCTTTATCTTTTAGAATTGTTTGTGTAGTGTTCTTGCCTTTAACTTTGACATTAGTCTTTAGAAGGTCGTTTGTTTTCGGGTCCAGGTCTGCCGAAGTGTCGACTTAAGATGGTTTTTAAAGCTCTTCTCGATTGTGAATACGATGAGTTTGAGAAGGTCTTTAAACGTCTCCTTCCATTTGAAAGTTTGAGTAAGATACTCCGGTGGTAGTGGGATTATGGTTTTGGACTGTTTCTACGGTGTTTTTTTCTTTTGATGTCCCGTTATAGTGACTACTTGTATCTACGTTTTTAGGAGTTGTTTTAAGATCGTTAGTCTTACGTTGTTGTGTAATTTTTCTAGTACGTGGTACTGGTTCACCCGAAATAGGGTCGCTACGTTCCTAAGAGGTTATAGGTGTTTAGTTAGTTACATTAAGTGGTGTAGTTGTTTAACTTTTTATTTTCGGTATACTAATAGAGTTATCTACGTCTCTTCCGGAAACTGTTTTAAGTTGTAGGTAAATACTATTTTTGAGAGGTCTTTCGTCCTTATCTTCCTTGTATGAAGTTATATTATTTTCGATATATACTGTTTGAATGTCGTTTGTAATAGGAGTTACCACTTTTTGACTTTCGTAAAGGAGATTTCAGTCCTTGTTCTGTTCCCACGGGTGAAAGTGGTGATGATAAGTTGTATCAAGACCTTCAAAACCGGTGTCGTTAGTCTCGTCTTTTTCTTTATTTTCCTTAGGTTTAACCTTTTCTTCTTCATTTTGAGAGTGACAAACGTCTACTGTACTAGGAGATGTATCTTTTGGGATTTCTGATGTGGTCCTTTAATGATTTGATTAGTTACTTATATCATTTCAACGTCCTATATTTTAGTTGTGTGTCTTTAGGGAACGTAAGGATATGTGGTTATTACTCTTTCATCTTTTTCTTTAATTCCTTTGTTAAGGTTGTTTTTCTTATTTTATGAATCCTTATATAGATGGATTTTTTGATTTCTGGATATATATCTTTTGATAATTTGTGGCTACTTCTTTTAGTTTTTCCTGTGATTATCTACCTCTTTGTATGGTACAAATACCTAGTCTTCTTAGTTATATCACTTTTACTCATATCATGGGTTTTGTTAGATGTCTAAGTTACGTTAGGGATAGTTCGATGGTCGCCATAAAAAGTGTCCCGATCTTTTTGATTAAAGTGTTAAACATGCCTTTATGTTTTTTGGAGCTTATCGGTTCGTTAGAACTCTTTCTTCTTACCTTGACCTCCTTAGTTGAACGGACTGAAGTCCGAGATGATGTTTCGGTGTCAATAGTTCTGTCATACCATGACCGTGTTTCTGTCTGTATATCTAGTTACCTTGTTTTATCTTTCGGGTCTCTATTTAAGTGTGTGGATACCTGTGGAATAGAAACTGTTTCCTCCGTTCTTATATGTTACTTCATTTCTGTTAGAGAAATTATTCACCACGACCCTTTTGACCAGTTGGTGAACATTTTCTTACTTTGATCTTGTGAAAGATTGTGGTGTGTGTTTTTATTTGAGTTTTACCTAATTTGTAGATTTGTATTCTGGTCTTTGATATTTTGAGGATCTCCTCTTATATCCGTTTTGTGAGAGTCTATATTTAGTGTCGTCCTAGGAGATACTAGGTGGAGGGTCTTATGACCTTTATTTTCGTTTTAATTTGTTTACCCTAGATTAATTTTAATTTTCGAAGACGTGTTGTTTCCTTTGATATTCGTTCCATTTTTCTGTCGGAAGTCTTACCCTCTTTTATTATCGTTTACTTCGTTAACTGTTTGTTGATTAGAGTTTTTATATGTTCGTTGAATACGTCGAGTTAAGGTCTTTTTATTTACTGGGTTAGTTTTTTACCCGGTTTCTTGATTTATCTGTAAAGAGGTTTCTACTGTATGTCTACCGATTGTTTGTGTACCTTGCTACAAGTTGTAGTGAGTAATAGTCTCTTTACGTTTAGTTCTGGTGTTACTCCATGGTAAAGTGTGGTCAGTCTTACGACGCTAGGTTTTTAGATGTTCGTTATTTACGACCTCTCCCACACCTCTTTTCCCTTGGGAGAATGTCACAACCACCCTTACGTTTGATCATGTCGGTGATACCTCTTGTCACACCTCTAAAGAAATTTTTAACGTTTATATTGACGGAATACTGGGTCGTTAGGATGACGACCCGTATGTGTGGCTCCTTTGGTCTTAACTTTCTCTGTGTATAAGGGGTTACAAGTCACGTCGTGACAAATATTATCGGTTCTGTACCTTTGTTGGATCTACAGGTAGTCGTCTACTTACCTATTCTTTCGACACCATGTATATGTGTTACCTCATAATGAGTCGGTAATTTTTCTTATGTAAACTTAGTCAAGATTACTCTACCTACTTTGACCTCGGCTAATATGTCTCACTTCATTCGGTCTTTCTTTTTGTGGTTATGTCGTATGATTGTGTATATATACTTTAAATCTTTCTACCGTTACGATTGGGACATACGCTCTGTCGTTTTCTCTGTGTCTACATATCTTGCCTGAAAACCGGAGACACCCTCTCCCTCTCCCACCCTACTACACCCTCTTACCGTAACTTTGGACATACGATAGTACATTCTTTACTCAGTGGTCAGATACAAACTAGGTTCAATGTCCTACGAACCCCGACCACGTAACCCTACTAGGTCCTTCTACTATACCCTACACTCCACCCTCCCCCCAAGTCCTAACCTTTGAGTTCATGTGGGTACCGCCTAAGTACAGTTACATACCATTTTGATTATGTCATAACTTTTCATTTTATTTCATTTTTATTTTTAATTTTTTTTGTTACTTTCAATTTTTTTTTAGGTAATTTTTTTTCAGACTTTTGTATAAGGGTCTATTTGTAAAACAGTTTTTGACCAAACGTTTCGATATTAGTGTATGATAAATGTTTTAATGTTTGATACTTTTGTAAAATAGTTTCGAATACTGTTTCCGATGATTTCGATATTAAATTCTTATATCGGAATTTACAGTTAAAATAATTTTCTCCTCAAATTGGTTTTGATACGTAAACTTGAGTCAATTAATTTTGTACTATTGAAGATTCTTTGTATACTCTTTCCTTTATATCATTTTTTCCTTTTTCACCCTTATTAACTTTTATTTTTAATTTTTATCGTTCTGTAATTTCAAAAGATTTATTTTTTATTTGACACGTAAGGATATAAATATACAAAACATGTACATAAAGAAGACTGACCCTAAATAAGGAAATGGAAAGGTGGACCTTTGCAACATGAAGAAAAGATACTTAGTTGACTTAATGGTAGAAGTAAGACTCTATAGGGACTAAGCAGAGAGTGATATCGAAAGTACAAGGAGAAATCTCTGTAACTTTGTAACTTTGAAAACTTATTAATAGAAGATATACTATAGTGATATATAAAGTTTACTTTCCACACTACATTATATAATTCGTTCGTCGACTAAAACAACTTTTTTAATGTGTTCACAATCAAACTTAACCTTAAACTTTTTAACATAAATCACTGGTAACAACGATTTTATATCTTTATGACATGGTTTAAAAAACGAAATTATAATTGACTTAAGTAAAAATGAAAATAACCTAAATGATCAATGTGTTAATATACGTTTTACTATAGAGTAACACGTATAAGATTAACGAAGTAGAAATATATTTTTACAGAACTAATAATTCTGTTTAGCATCCTTTTATAATCCTATATTAATTCTCGAACGTGTGACAACATTAAAACGGGTCTACACTTTAGACCGAGATACTGGACAGATGGTACACTGAAACTCTTTGAATGAATAGAGGAAAAACGGAGTCAAAGAAGGACCATAGATTGAAAATTCCACCTAAACTCCAAGTTTACTTACTTTTTAACAATATACGAATCGTATCACAGATCATAATAAATGTACAAGTACAATTTCGTATCCTACATATTTTTTGTATCCTATTTTTGGTAAAGTTCATATAAATTATTAACATACACAAACAAACTTGAAATGAGTCGTTTATAACAAATTAATTGTAAAGATGGTGAAAAGAAAGAGACAGTATAAGGTCAATATCTTGTAATCCACCTAAATGAATAATACACATGTGAAGTTGTAGAAATAGATATTTTCCACCTAAAATTATTATGGTAGGAATACCTAAACACGTATTTTTTTATCCTATTATCTTTTTATGACTTCTTTCTACAACCTTTCGAAATTCGAGAGTCGTTTACGATCTATTATAATAACTGTATTCAGTCCATAACTTACACAACATTTTTACAAAGTGTCACTTGTGTGTCTAATGGTAATTGAACACAACCCTGTTGGCTCGCAAGTCATGTCGATTTATTTTTTTTTCAATGAAGGGACATAACGTGTAATATGTTTTTGTTAAATATACGTTTAATCTTTAGTAATGTCATGATCTTTTTAACATTCACCCGTAATCATATTAAAGTGTTTTCGTACACGACGGTTTTTTATAGATAAAATACGATCACTATATTAGTTTTGAATTATTCAGTCTTATATTTAATACAATTCCTTTATAACTACTTAAAAGAACTTGGGTCTGAGACTTCTTTTAATACACTTTCTTCGTCGTATAAAAAATGAGAGTTCCCGACACTATAGACCAGTTTATAGGAACTTATTTTATTCAACACTTTTATACTTCACTTTGTATTCTACATACATTTTAGTGTGTACTAGACATTAGGTTTACTTTAATATCGTTTGAAACTTCTGTTAATTTATTTTACGTTGATATGTTAAAAAGTTTTACTATAGTTAACAACCGGGGTTAAGATATGTGAACTCGAGTCTAAAACAAAAATTATACTTTTCAATTTTAACATCACAAAATATTCTTTTCCTTTTTTTAGTAAGTAAGACTTATTTAATATAAAGTACCTTTTAAATTGGTTAAAATCAAATATGATGAAGAATCCGAAATAAAAATTCTTTGTGTCTGCAATTTTATGACAGAGACCCAAAAGAAACAGTTCATATACCTTTTGCGTATCATAGTAGTATTACGACATACAATGGAAAAGGAAAAGTTAAGACATTAGTCTGTGACGTGAATTAAACCCCTCATATGAAACGAAATCGTTTGACCTACTATTTATCTAAAAAAAAAATTCAATTTGAACTAAATAGGGAGTAATTGAAGGATTTAATAACTTTTAGAGTTATCGTGGTAGGTCCTTATGAAAGGATTCCTTACCAGTTTAAAATATTTGTAACACGACAGATAAGTAAGGCTTTTTAGATTAAGAAAGATAAATCCGTAGTGTGAAGCCTAAAGTAGATAAAGGTCAGATTAATTAAACTCTTAGATCTAAAAAAGTGGTCTCTGTGTTTTCTCCTAAGAACCACGAGTAAACTCTATGACCTCATAGGGTCACAAAGAGGTTTAGTCAAGTTAACCGAGTTATTAGTGAGGAAGTCTAGAACGACAACTTCCATATAAAACCCCCAAAGAGACTAACGGTATGTCTAGAAATACAAGGATCTTCTGTCCTTTTGTATCTTGAAAGAAGGACATTCAGTGATATAAAATCGGTGTAAACGGAAGTAGAACAAAACTTAGCAGTTTAAGTACGACCGGTAACATAGAGACGTGGACGACCAAAATTTAAAATAAAATAAAAAAGGAGACTTTCTAAAATGGGTATTAGAAGGACATCGACCCAGAAAACATAATAAGCACACAATCTTGTAAATGAAATGAAAGTAATCCATCGAAAGGGTCTAATAAGGTAGATTTTGTCATCTGGGGTGTAAGACAGGGTTTTGTGTGTGTGTGTGTGTGTGTGTGTGTGTGTGTGTGTTGACTAGTCAATGATGGTGTCTGGAATAAAGGAAGATAATAAAACACAGTTATAACACGAACCGATAAATAAACAGAAATACAGAGGGGATACTATTTTATTTTAGGTACTTTCGTCCCTGTCTATAAGAAACGACATGAAGGTCGAACCTCCTGTCCTATATTGAAACGACAGACCGGGAGTCTCCGTTCTATTATCTTTCTTAATTCTTTCTTTATACCTTCCTTCTCGTTTCCTCACTCTTGCCCTGTATTCTGTCTTCCGTCTTTTCTTTATCGTCAAGTTAAATATCCGGTCGTTTAAAAATGTATACAATCTCCTCGGTGAACAGGAGATTTTAAGGTAATAATGAGACAGTTGAGAGTATATTTTTAGGTAAACTCTAAAATTTAAGTCATATTTTTAGGTAAACGTTAAAATTTAAGTCCGCACGAAGAGAAACCGTTTTCATCACACGATACGTTTCAGTTCTAGTTGTACAGTCACGACGATAAAAGAAAATAGATCTAAAGTGTAGTACGAGTATTGAAATACAAAGTAAGGAGAGTTAGATAAGTTTTCAATGAACTCAAATATGGTCACAAAAGAGCCAAGAGAATAGTTAAAGAAAGTGAAATTTTGAGACAAAGGAAAGGGACACTATTTACTAAGACTTACTGTATTCTAAGTTAAGTCGTTTGACATCAGTTATAAAAAAAGATGTTAACCTTTTTTTGTCAGTTCAAGGATTTATTTAAAATTATATAGATGAGTATAAAAACTTAAACCCTTGGTCTCAAAGAAATGTACTTGAAATGTGTGTAAAAATTATTAAGTTCGTTCTTTGGAAAATGTCATAAAAGTGGTATAAAGTCAGATGAAAACTGGTCTAACAGGACAAGGAGTACTCAAGAATTTAAACCAATATAACGTATCTAATTTAAGTCCTAGTGACTATAGATATCATCTCTTTTTACATTCGTTGTATACATGGACTATTATCACGATTATGACTATATTTATAATTTCATACTACGTAGAAAATTTGATAAAACTCTTTTAACGTGTACTATTAACTTTTCTTATATATGTTATATATTTATATAGTGTCACTTTTATATTCCGTATTTAATCTAGGTGTTATTTTAATACATTTTACTTTACACTTAAATTATCCGATCTTAATCTCGTTATTTTTTTACTTTAAAAACGTCGTTTCCTTTGTGTTTTGGTAACGAGAGAAATAAAAAGGGTATTAAATATCAATCATTATATCCTCTTCTACTCCTTCTATATTAATACAACGTTTTTTCTTTCATTTCCGTGTAATCTTTTTAAACAATAGATACATAGAGAAAAATAAGTGAATTGTTCAGTTGACTGTAGATAACAGAATCAACAACACTTTCGTTAAACATTCCACACTAGTTCTAAAGACTAGAAGTCCTTAAATATTAGGTGTCTCCCCAATTTTTGGACAGGAAGTTAATTGGGTAAAGGTCCGTCGTATGTTATCAATAATACACACTTGACGTTTTGTCTTAAACAAACTCTTAAGTTTCACCCATTGTCTTCCGAAGTTGAGGTCTTTCTTTCTTTATAAATAAAAAACGGGGGGGGGAAAAAAAAAAGAAAGTCTCCACTTGGAAGTCTAAACAAGTAATCGGTCCTTTATTAGAATTAATGGTACATTACAATCCTTGAAAGGTTTACTCATTCCCCGTTAAAAATAGGTATGACGTTTTTGAAAAGTAACCAATAGACGATATTCCTTAACTAAATCTAAATTTTAGAAACAAAGGATAGTCTTCTCGTATAAACGTCAGGTGTATATTTTGAGCAAAGACAGTTCTTACATATGTTTTTAACCAACGTGTTTATTCAACATCGTCGAAAAGATCTTCTAACGTGAAACCTTACACCAGGGTCCACTATGGGGTCATTTGTTAACTACCTTTGTGATGTTTGTATGTGGGGAGACGAGAGTCTCTAAGTGGTACGGGAAATGTTTAATACAGAACTATAGACTCATTATTCTAGTTAATATCACTTGAATTCATAAAGGTTAGAATAAAGTGACGTTTTAGGAAACCTAATTACCCATAGTACAATTTTAGGGTTCAGAGATCGACAATTTTAGTCCCCGTTACACATGTCTGATGGACCCGAAAAAAGGACAAACGTCAGATATCACTAGAATCCTTTCAACAAGGTATTTTACTCCTACTATTATCCTACCATTTATCTATAAAAACACCTCACACTCAGTCCTTATTCGTTCTAATATTTGGAACTCATAACGGATTATGAACTATTCACTATGTTTTAACAATAGTCATAATCTCGTCGGAAGAGACCTAGGTATCCCGATTATAAGACTCTATTACAGTCTACATTTCTTCTTAACGTAAGTGACTATATTTTCAAGTTCGTCGACAAAGTGGGCACTGAGAACGTGGACTTATCTTCGAACCCGAAAAAGAATGTAGATAAGTACGTTCCTTCCTCTCCCTGTACTGGTCCATATGACAATTGAGTCCAAGTATACGGATTTCATGTCACTCCGGTTTGTTTACCTCTTCAACTTCAAACTTCGTCTCTTTACAAAGAACGTCCCGATACTTTCCTTCATCCACCGAGTCCGGGGGGTTTTTAGAGGTTCTAGGGGTTTCCCAAAGTTGTTTCGAAAAAATTTCTGGTCCACGACCTCTACCCAGTATCTAATACACTAGTCGAGGACCTGTCAAGAGACTAACCAACTAACACTCCATTGTCTCGACACAGTGTCCATAACTGTAATAGTCAAGAATCCGAATCCCTCTGGACTCCGATCCATGAGTACCAGTAGTTCCTCAATTGTAGAAGGTAAACCACACCCCAAAAGTGTATAAGTTTTATTGAGACCTTTACACTTAGTTTGTGACAATAGGTCCGTGAAGTCTCTCCCCCCGAAGAGACTACCAAGTCTATCATTTCTTAGACGGACGTCACGTCCTCTGGACCTAGACTAGGGACACAGTCCTTATAGGGGATCTCCTCCCTTACCGTGGGGTAAGGTCATAAGAACGGACCTATTAAGGTAACGGTCTCCTTGGACCACCCGATACAGGTACCCCAGTACTCCTCAGACTGTTCTGACTAACTGATTATGAAAGTGAAAAAGTCTCTCCTCGATTTCGTCTCTTATACCCCCTTCAGAACAGGGTCCTCCCGGGGTATCCTAGGACGAGTCAATGTCATACTTTACTTCAAACTCTACGGTCATCATGTCAGTTTGACTGTACAGACGGTCTGACGTCCGATGTGTTACACCTTTAGACCGGAATTTGTGTTTGTGGTAAATGCTTTCCTAAAGAAGGGGAAACCGTTGGTGTACAGACAAAAGATACAGATGTTGAGACAAAGACAAAACATCTGTCCAAGTAAACACGGTATAAATTTATGGTGTATATTGACTATAACACACGATAAACAGAAAGAGAAATAGAACATTGAATCACACTATTAGAGATCAACATAGGTACAACGACGATTACCGTAATAAAGTAAGAAAAAAATACCGACCCATCATAAAGTAACATATATACATGGTGTAGAAGAAATAGGTAAGGTGACAGTTACCTAAAATTACAACAAAGGTGTAGAACTGATAACACTTAACACGACAACACTTGTATCCCCACGTACATAGAAAAACTTAATATCCAAACAGACGTATATACGGGTCCTGACCCTAACGACCTGGTGTACCATCAAAATAAAAATGAAAAGACTCCTTGAAGGTATGACAAAAGGTATCTCCGACGTGGTCGAATGTAAGGGTTGTCACATCCTCACAATGGAAAAGAGATGTGGGAGAGATCGTAAATAAACATCTGAAAATTACTACCAGTAAGACTGACCACACTCCACCATGGAGTGACATCAATAACTAAAGAGATTCACAACTCGTAGAAAAGTACACGGCCAGTAGACTTACAGAAGAAACTTCACTCCTTCCTCTCCCTACCTGACCTTCAAACCTTGATCATCTACGTTTCATAATGTAAATCTTACCTATTTGTTAGTCCAGGATGAGATAATACGTCACTTGATATAGGTCAAAGGATCCTATTACCTTTTCTTATAAATTTTTTCCTACGAATATACATATATTCACTCAGTGTAACGGAATGTCTTTTATAATCTTGTTGTACCTTTAGTTGATATGAAGTTAAATTTTTTATTTATAGAGGTGGTAAAGAAGAGAACCTGTATGAAGATGATCAGATCACCGAAATCCTGAAGCCTGTAACGGAAAGAAAACAGAAAAAAGGAACTTCCTGTTTCATCCTAGATCTGCGTCATAAAGATAAGTACCTGGAGGGTAAAATACCTAAAGTGGATGTAGATATACGATAATACCGAGATTAAATTTTAGGTTATCTTATTATATATAGAGACTGGGAATATTAAATAAGACGGAACAGTGGATAAACAGTGTTGTACGAACGTTACCACTCTTGTCAAGTGGTCAATTCTCAGAAGGTATGGTTTCTGTATCAATACTACATACCCATACAATGTTTTTTACGGGTCCCGTTAAACTATGTCGAGTATTACATTAAAGACTCTTGGAAATAACAGATCTTACTCAGATCATTTGTGTTACACTAACACCTTGTGTTTAACTACCAATTTGTGTACAGTGTCTGTAAAACCATGTTAAACATCTCATATATCACGGTACTAAAAAAAAAAATTTAGGTAGACAATTACACTGGACTACATAGTCGAGTCAAGTCAGTGATTCAGTATGGGCTGAGAAATACTGAGACATCTGACGTCGAGAGGTAAGAAGGGACAGGTAGTCGTTGAGGGTCTCGAACGGGCTTGAGTACAGGTATCTCACTCACTACGGTAGGTTGGTAAAGTAGGAGACAGTAACAAAAGAGGAAGACGGAAGTTGGAAAGGGTCTCAGTACCAGAAATGGTCACTCGGTCAAGAAGTGTAGTCTACCGGTTTCATAACTTCGAAGTCGTAGTCAGGAAGGTTACTTATCAGTCCTGACTAAAGGAAATTCTAACTAACCAAACTAGAGAAACGATAGGGTCTCTGAGAGTTCTCAGAAGAAGTTGTCGTGTCAAGTTTTCGTAGTTAACAAACCACGAGTCGAAAGAAATACCAGGTTGAGAGAGTAGGTATGTACTGATAGTATTTCTGACTGATGTCCCTGGAAACAATCATATGCCCCGACTACATATTATCATTTCAAAAACGGAATAATCTTTCCCTCCCCGTCTAACCCTATGTCAGAAGTTTTCAAGTATACTAACCGGATTTGTCATAAGGGTAAAAACACGGGTCTCTATAAACATTGTAGAATGACCTGAAGTCAAATAAGTAGACATTTTATTCCTATCACTATGGATCGGGATCCAGTATTTCAATGATATCGATAGTATATCTCCTATTCTTACGTTTTCATTGGACTTTTTCAAGATGAATGTATTTCACCTTAGCGAACTGATTTTGATAATACTAAAAACGTTCGTTATCATTGTAAATTTAAAATTTCTAAAAAAAAAAGACCAACTCGTCGGAAATAGTTTTCTCCCAGTATTTTACAAGTGTCCGGAGGTTCCGGTCTTCTATTACATGTGTTGTGACAAATACCCTTTCCACACGTCTTTTTTAGGACCAAAGCTATTCCCGTTTTGATGATCTCACAAACCCGACTAAAAACAGATTCTTTATAGAGCGACTGTGTTTAGTCCACTTGATTTTGTTGGTTCTCTGGTCCTCACCAGTAAAAAGATCAATAAATAGTTACCAGTAATTTAACTATTATACTGATACTCAGTCATTATCAATTTTATCAAACTATTTTGTAAATCACTGCGAAATAGATACTAGTATCTTGTTTACTAGTTTGATAGGTGACATAAATAAAAGTGATGAAAAAGATCTGAAACGGTGGTTCAGTGAATACATTACGTGTGTAGTTACTAATAAGACCAGTGAGAATGTCTACTGTGACCTTGAGTCACTAAATCCGAGACACAAGTAAGGTCCTACTGTATTATAAAACTGTCTCTGAAAAGGGGAACCTAATCAAAAAGGTTATGTCGTCTCTTAACGGTTTTATTGAGAATCTTCTTGTTTGTCATAAAGACACTAAAAAGTCAACCAATTGAAGACTGTCAGAGAATCTTCGTACTTCTTTCAGTTGAAAACCTCTAAACGTCATATTTGACTTCATATAGTAACAGGGTTCTCTATTCTTTGGAATGTGTCGACTTTACCTTAGTTCATTGAACGTTATAGTCGTTCTTCGTGTGACAGTGAAAAAATGACATTAAACGTACTGTTGAAGATTCCTTCAAGTCAGACATACAGTATAAAGTTCTGACGTTTATTAAACAATTGGAAATTAGTTCTTCAACTTCACAAAAAGAAGATGGGTTACGGAATATGGTAGGTCTCTTTTTCATTAACGAATGTCAAAACTTTTAGTTTAATGAGTAAGACTTTGTTGTAACTTTACATATCGTATTATTCTTATAAGGAACATCTTAATAAGAGTAGTAGTATGTCTGTTCCGTTTCAATGATCACTGTGTCACCTTTATTCATTAAGTGGTCGTTCAACATCATGGAAAAGGGATTAAATAGACAACTCGAAGACAGACTTTTTCTATCAGACATAAAGATCCATTTTCAGTAGGAGTCTTCAATAGTATATTTTCAATTAGAAGTACTTTTCCATCTTTATGATTTGTGTTCATATTTGTCTTAATTTCCAATGTTCAGTAACTGTGACTTCGATCATGTACTATTGAGTGTACAAACTCACGTTATCGATGATCAAATACTATTAATCAAATGTAAAATTATATATATTTATTATACGTACAAAAATAAACTAATTATGATATTTATAATTATATATAATTCTATTATAATTCTATTATATTTATTATAGATATAATTATTTATTTACGGAGTCAAGTCAAGTCAAGTCAACGAGTCAGTACAGGCTGAGACGCTGCGAAACGTTGGGGTACTTAGCGTCGTGCGGTCCGGAGGGACAGGTAGTGGTTGAGAGCCTTAATTTGAGTCTGAGTGCAGGTAACTCAGTCACTACGGTAGGTCGGTAAAGTAGGAGACAGCAGGGGAAGAGGAGGACGGGAGTTAGGGAGGGTCGTAGTCTCAGAAAAGGTTACTCAGTTGAAACGTACCCCACCGGTTTCATGACCTCAAAGTCGACATCGTAGTAAGGAAGGTTTCTTGTGGGTCCCGACTAGAGGAAGTCTTACCTGACCATCCTAGAGGAATGTCAGGTTCCCTGAGAGTTCTCAGAAGAGGTTGTGGTGTCAAGTTTTCATAGTTAAGAAACCACGAGTCGGAAGAAGTGTCAGGTTGAGAGTGTAGGTATGTACTGGTGACCCTTTTGGTATCGGAACTGATCTGCCTGGAATCAGCCGTTTCATTGCAGAGACGAAAAGTTATACGATAGATCCAACTAGATTTGTGGTAATTTATCAATATATCACACGAGAGTAATTTTTTTTATATAACTTTATATCAACTAAATATTATAGTCAAATTCCATATGTCGTTTCACTAAGGTAATATACATATATAATTTTAATAAAAGGTAATATCTAATAAGGTTCTATAACTCATAGTAAAGGACATGATAGATCATCCAGGAACAACCAATAGATAAAATATATAGTGTCACATATTTGAAATTAGGGTTCGAGGATTAAATGGGGGGGTAGGAAACCATTGGTATTCAAACAAAAGATACAGACTCAGATAAATACAAAACACATTTATCCTAGAAAAAAAGATAATTTTTAATAAATTATCGATTCGGGTTGTAGGACCTTACAATTCAGTTACCCGGAATCTTTCGTAGTGATACTTGTTTCGATCACCTTCACTATCCTAAGGTCAACTCGATAAAGTTTAGGACTTTCTACTACGACACCTTCACAACGTGATTTATGCGGTCGTTTAAATTTTTAGAGTCGTCACCGGTGTCCTGACCTTTTACAGTCAAAAGAAAGGTCAGGGTTTCTTTCCGTTATGGTTTCTTACGAGTTTGATGGCTTGTTAACGTGAGTAGAGTGTGTGATCATTTCATTACGAGTTTTGAGAGGTTCGGTCCGAAGTCGTTATGTACTTGGCACTTGAAAGTCTACAAGTTCGACAAAATCTTTTCCGTCTCCTCGGTCTCTAGTTTAACGGTTGTAGGGGACCTACTACCTTTTTCGTTCTTTCAAGGTCTTTTTTTGTAGATAAAGACGAAAAAACTGATACGGTTTCGGAAACTGACACACCAGTGTTGTTTGACACCTTTTAAGACTTTTCTACCCTTATGGTTTGACGGACTGGACGGAGAACTCTTTGGATATACGTCCAGTCCTTCGTCGTCAATCTTGACCTGTACCTTGTTGTCTAACCAAGGTTTATCCTTTTCCTCACACAGTTCCGACATATATCAGTGGGACGAATAAATTGAATATACGTCTCATGTAGTACTCTTTGCGACCCGACCTTCTTCGTGTTCGACCTTAGTTCTAACGTCCCTCTTTATAGTTATTGGAGTCTATACGTCTACTGTTGTGGGAATACCGTCTTTCACTTCTCCTTGACTTTTCGGAGAACTACTTTCACTTTCTTCTCTCATTTATTCAACCGAATTTCGAGTTGTAAGTCTTTTGCTTCTAGTACCGTAGACCAAGGTAGTGAAGTACCCTTTATCTACCCCTTTGTCACCTTTGCCACAGTCTGAAATAAAAAACTCCGAGGTTTTAGTGACGTCTACCACTGACGTCGGTACTTTAATTTTCTGCGAATGAGGAAGCTTCTTTTCAATACTGGTTGGATCTATCGTATTAGTTTTCGTCTCTGTAATGAAACGGTTGTTTCCAAGCAGATCAGTTCCGATACCAAAAAGGACACCAGTACATACCTACACTCTCAACCTGACACTTCTTTCGACTCACGGCTTCTTAACTACGAAAACTTGACACCACAACCTCTTCTGAAAAGTCTCAGGGAACCTGACGCCCCTCTAGGTTGGTCAGCTAAAACTTCCTCTAGTCGGGACCTTAAAGAAACCTTCCTTACTATGATGTCGACTTTGAGGTCATGAAACCGGTGAAGTACGTTTCTCAACTGAGTAACCTTTTCTGAGACTACGACCCTCCCTAACCCCCGTCCTCCTCTTCCCCTACTGTCTCCTACTCTACCGACCTACCGTAGTCACTGAGTTACCTACACTCAGACTCACTTGAGGCCCTCAACCACTACCTGTCCCTCCGGACCACACGACGCTAAGGACCCCAGCGTTTAACAACCTGTACTGACTCGATGACTTGACTTATCATAAAGTAATAAATCTACAAAGTATATAATAAAATTTTTAGAGAATAACGACTCATTAATCCCACTTAGGTCAAAAAATGATCAAAGTTGTTATGATTCTTGTTAAAATGCTTATTAATCAGTGTGAAAACACAATATAAGGGAACCGTATAGAGAATACTTTAACGATTTTTTTTATTATTAACCACTAACATTCGTGAATGTTCTGTACAGAGGATTTAACATAAAAGTTAAAGATTTACCTCTGTAAAGGTCGATGAGAGGTAGATGTTTTGTTTTATTTTTAATCTCAATCTTTAATAATGACAGACGTAATACCTCAGACGACTCCTTCTAATTCTACCTGAGTAACCTGAATAACAAAGGGAAAGAGTTAACGTTCTACAAACGTTTAAGACTACTATCTCGGTTTTATGACACTTTCTTTGGTAATGAGTGGTGGACACTGACGAGGACCCAGGTAAAGGATTGTACCCCTTTTTAATCAAACATTTCTAAAGATAGGTAATGTTTCTTAGAGTAAAAGTGTAATTAGGTGAGGTAACCTTCAACCTTCTCCTCTTCTTTATTTCTTGTGTAGGTGTAGTCCTATTTAGGTACTTCAAGCTCTTTATACACGTACAAAAGGAAGAAGTAAACCTCCGTCGTTGGTCTTAAGTCAATACGACCACAGGACGTCTCAAGGACAATGGGTTATAATTGAGGTAAACTTAATCAGTAAAGTAAACTAGTAACCGTATTGAAACATTATAACCCTTATCGTCAATGACAAAAAGGATAAAGTAGTTACTTTTATTTTCAATTCGTCCCATCCTTACGTTACTCTGACTGATTAGTTATTCTTTCCCCTGTGTAAGAGGACATTCCTTCCTTATGTCTTAAGGTAGTCCAACGATTTATTTTCTATATATGTACTCTTAGTCGTTTGTCAACGATTATTCTCCGGTCTTTCCGGTCCTTTTATTTAGGTCCATTTTTGATTCCAGTGTCCAGTCTGGTGTTCCTTTTCGTAATTATTCCTTTTCTCCTACTCCAGGACAGGAGTAGTAACACAGAATAGGTCCGTTTCTATTTACACACAACGAAAATTTAATTCTTTTGTGTCCCGTTCTTTCATGAACTGACGTCATAGTTTTGACTTAAAATTTCGTGTGAACTGAAGGTTTAATAAGGTATAAAACTCCACCGTGATCACCATTTGTTGGGTGGACAGTTACGGTGTCTACATCTTCTGTACCCAAGCTAAGGACCCAGCCCTACTAAGGGACCTCCTCCCGTACCGTTGACCGAGTTCCTAAGAACGGACCTCTTAGGGTGTCTGTCTCCTAGGACCCTTAGATGTCAGGTATCCCAAAGTGTCTCAGTCAGTACTGATTTCACTGAATCGTCTCGTGTGACGTACTCTTGCATGATAAAAATATTGTTCTATAACATTTATTTGAAGTAATAAAATTATAACACTTCTAAAGGAAGATCAAGATCAAATCAGTCACTATCATACGTAGTTTTATTTATGTATAAAGAGAACCAGTTTTTAGGTTGTCTAATCATATGTTAATAGTTTCCCCTTATAAACAGACAAGGTTGTTACATAGAAATTCTTCTCGACTGATTGTAAATGTGGAAAGAAGAAGTGAAATCAAGTCAAGTCAACGAGTCAGTACAGGCTGAGAAACGTTGGGGTACTTCACGTCGTACGGTCCGGAGGGACAGGTAGTGGTTGAGGGTCTCAGGTGGGTTTGGGTTCAGGTAACTCAGTCACTGCGGTAGTTTGGTAGAGTAGGAGACAGCAGGGGAAGAGGAGGACGGGAGTTAGAAAGGGTGTAGTCCCAGAAAAGTTTACTCAGTCCAGAAGTGTAGTCCACCGGTTTCATAACCTCAAAGTCGAAGTTGTAGTCAGGAAGGTTACTTGTAGGTCCTGACCAGAGGAAATCCTACCTGACCAACCTAGAGGAACGTCAGGTTCCTTGAAACTTCTCAGAAGAGGTTGTGACGTCAAGTTTTTGTAGTTATGAAACCAAGGGTCGATAGAAATATCAGGTTGAGAGTCTAGGGTTATACTGATGACCTTTTTGGTATCGAAACTGATCTGCCTTAAAAGAACCATTTCATTACAGAGACGAAAAATTATACCGAAGAGTCAAGTTAAGTCAGCGAGTCAGCATAGGCTGAGAAACACTGGGGTACTTAGCGTCGTGTGGTCCGGAGGGACAGGTAGTGGTTGAGGGCCTCAAGTGGGTCTGAGTGTAGGTATCTCAGTAACTACGGTAGGTCGGTAGAGTAGGAGTCAGCAGGGCAAGAGGAGGACGGGGGTTAGGGAGGGTCGTAGTCTCTGAAAAGGTTACTCAGTTAAGAAACGTACTTCACCGGTTTCATGACCTCAAAGTCCGAATCGTTGTAACAAAGGTTTCTTTAGGGTCCCGACTAGAGGAAGTCTTAGCTGACCAACCTACAGAAACGTCAGGTTCCCTGAGAGTTCTCAGAAGAGGTTGTGGTGTCAAGTTTTCGTAGTTAAGAAACCGCGAGTCGGAAGAAATGTCAGGTTGAGAGTATAGTTATGTACTGGTGACCTTTTTGGTATCGGAACTGATCTGCCTGGAAACAACCGTTTCATTACAGAGACGAAAACTTATACGATAGATCCAACTAGTATTGAAAAGAAGGTTCTTCATTCGCAGAAAATTAAAGTACCGACGTCAGTGGTAGACGTCACTAAAACCTCAGGGTTTTTTATTTCAGACTGTGACAAAGGTGACAAAGGGGTAGATAAAGGGTACTTCACTACCTTGGTCTACGGTACTAGAAGCAAAAGACTTACAACTCGAAATTCGGTTGAATAAGTGAGAGGAGAAAGTGAAAGTAGTTCTCCGAAAAATCAAAGAGAAGTGAAAGACGGTATTCCCACCACAGTGGACGTATAGACTTCAATAACTATAAAGAGGGACGTTAGAACTAAGGTCGAACACAAAGAAGGTCAGGTCGCAAAGAGTACTACATGAGACGTATATTCAATTTACTCGTCCCACTGTTATATGTCGGAACTGTGTGAGGAAAAGGATAAACCTTGGTTAGACAACAAGGTACATGTCGAGATTGACAACGAAGGACTGGACGTATGTCTAAAGAGTTCTCCGTCCAGTCCACCAGACCATAAGGGTAGAGAAAGTCTTAAAAGGTGTCAAATACACTAGGAGTATCAGTTTCTGAAACCGTATCAGTTATTTCGTCTTTATCTACAAAAAGACCTTGAAAGAACGAAAAAGGTACTAGGTCCCCTACAACCGTTAAACTATAGACCAAGGAGACGGAAAAAATTTCGATAGAACTTGTAGTCCTTCAAGTGCCAAGTACATAACAACTTCGAACCTCTTAAAACTCACAATGAAATGATCGTACACTCTGTTCACGTTAACACGGTATCAAACTCGTAAGAAACCGTAAAGGAAAGAAATCCTAACCTTACCTTTGACTGTAAAAGGTCAGGACACCGGTGACGACTCAAAAGGTTTAAACGACTGCATAATTCACGTCGTGAAAGTGTCGTAGTAGAAAGTACTAAACTTTATCAAGATGACCTTAAGGTAGTGGAGGAGATCGAAACAAGTATCACTACGAAAGATTCCGGGAGAACTGAAGTGTAAGGTCCTACAGTCTGAGATCTACTCACTAGTGTGGTAGCACTAATAGACTCAGTACTTCTAGAAAAAACATGTCAAGAAGACACATAAGAACGGTGCAGAAGAATTTTAGAAGACGAAGGTAATCCAGGTATGGTAAAGACAGGAAATAGCTCGGGTAGAAACACACTTTACAAGGGAACCATAGAGATTAAAAGAACTTCTCTAAGATCAACGGGAATTTATATCATACCCCCTAGATAATCCATATTCCTCGTTATACGTAATACCAATCGTATTCATCTTCCCCTTAATTAAGTCCCACCTAATATCTTAATGGCCCTCCTGACATCATTTTGCGAGATCCGACTGAAAGGATTCACCTGATTGTTTTGGTACGGTATTCTGGTCGGTGATTTCTTTGACGACGGGACGACTTAATTCTACGAGGGTAGTGACGACGACCCACGTTTTATATCTGGAGACAACACTCGTCCTTTATCAGTGATCAGTTCAACCTTCAGTGTTCATTCCTTACTTCGTATGTGATATTTACTACGAAACAAACCGTTGTTGGATAGACGTCGTTTTTTCGAGACATGATGGTATCAAAACACTCAGAAACTAGATGGTGAAACGTTTTCGTGGTATAAGATTACGGACCGTCATAGTCATTCTTACTATGTTATAAAAAACAACAACAACATCGAAACACATTTTTGAAAAATCCTATAAGTGTAACACAGTCTAAATTTTTAAGTCATCAAGTGATTAGAAGTTAGTTCTTTTGACCTTACCGGAGAGTTGGTTTACAGAATAAGGTAATTTTTCTTTTTTTTTAGAAACGGACTTTCAAAAAAAAATTAAACCATTAACTTAATGAGTAAGATTGTATTATAGATTTAATTATCGTATAATTTTCATCAGATCTAAATTTTTATAAGAAAAAATTATAATTAGTGTTCAGTCTATGGATACTACTGTTAAAAACACACCGATCATTCTAAGGAACACCAATATACTTATTTAGATTAGAAAGAAGGTGATTAGTCGAAAGAATTGTAAACTTTTATAGGGGAAAAAAAAGATATAAAGATAGTCCAGACAAAATGAAGAAAGAAGATGTATTACATTAAAAATATAAAAGAAGTAATCACTAGTGAGAAACGATTAGAACGAGATTTAAAATTATCAATAAAAAGTTTCTTCAGTAAACCTACTGATACCTTATATTATTAGTTCTTTAATAACCTTCTTCATTCTTTTTATGTCACTCCGGTTATGTAAAAAAAAAGTAAGACTAGGAGAGACGAATAATTACTTAACGGACACTATGGTAGGATCGTGATGAACCGATTAGAGTACTTACATAAATATAGATGAGAATTTCACAAAAGGGAAATAAAATTTAATTTTTGTTAACAATTCAAAGAAATTTTCAAAGAAGGTAGTGAAGATCGGATACAAATAAGTCGATGGAAGAGACTTGAGATTAGTTTTAAAACATCAAAGAGTTTAGAAAAGGGTAAAGGAAAAAGACAAGTGAGACCAGAAAGAGAGTTATATTCATAAGAATAACATCGGTGAAATTATTGGTAAAATTTGTACATCAGATATAAACATGTCAAAAGTTTCGATATAAAGTTCGGTCTGAAGTAAAGATTTAAGGTACAAATACATTTGTCAATTTGTATGGATTGGTTTGTACTTTAACAAGTGTAGGTATACTTGCGAACGATAAGATTTGTCTTCCAAAAACAAAAACAAAAACAAAAAAGTCATTTCTCGTGAAACGAAGAATTGACCTTTGGGTCATTAACAAGAACTAAGGAGACTGAGTAAGTAGATAGGTATAGTTTTCATAGTGAATCAAAATAATTAAGATTAATATTTACTAACACATTAAATGTCTGAATAAAAAAAGATAAAAGTGTGTTGATAGAAGTAAGAGAAAGGTCGGTTGACACTATAGGATACTAGAATGAATGGACTGAGGTGGTAAAGAGTTTCCTGGTGAGTATCCCGAAAAAGAATTATTTTGTAAAGTATTGGAGACTAATAAGAGTCTTTTTTTTTCTTAATTAAAGAAGAAGTTGGGATACTCAAGAACGTCCCCCGTTTATAGGTCATAGTCGAATTATATGAATCGATACGATCTGAAGAAAGTTACGGGGGTCATATATCTGTGGGGAATCCTAAATCTGATACGTGAGAAGTGGTTGGTTGTATACAAAGATTTTTATCTGAGTTTGATGGGGTAGGATAGATAAAGGAAGTTCTCCTCGGACATTCACGAAACTCTTTATCTTACATGTCTTTCACTGTAAGACCCAGGAGACTCGGATTTTGTAATTCCTTCAAACCGTCAAAGAGGAAGTAGGGTACCTTCGGTCCCGGGATGACACTTCTTGGAAGACGTTGGTACACCTCTTCAAGTGTACCTCATCTTACTTACGGGGAGTTACTATCGAAGTCAAAACGAAGACACATTGTCGGTCATAGTTGGACGGTCGGTTCACTTATTTGGTAAGACTTTTATATAGGAGGTCGGGTCCAGTTCTACGAAGTTGACTAAAGAACGGAAATGGACACAACACGACTCAGTACAGGTTGATAAACACTGGGGTACCTGACATTGGGTGGTCCGAGGAGATAGCCACCCATAAGAGGTCTGTTCTTATGACTTCACCCAACGTACGGGAGGAGGTCCCCTAGAAGGGTTGGGTCCTTAACTTAAGTGCAGAGGTTATAATGTCCTCCTAAGAAATGTTAGACTCGATGGGCCCTTCGGGATCGGACGGGTTTAATCTTTGAAGACTTGTCGATGACTTACGAATAGAATATTTGACATTCGAATTATTATTTACGTTTACTATTGTCTTTATATATAAAGTAGTAGATGATTGGGTATTGGTAAATTATAAAATATGACATTCGACGTAACATTTCTATTAAGAATTAAACTGATAATAAGATAGAAATTATACATCCTACCATAGACTATATGTCATCCGTAAGTTATTTATAACTAATTTCCTGTCAAAAGTAAACATAACTTTTCATTTTAAATAAATCTGAAAGAATAACGACTCTTTGTATAAAAAAGAGACTTATAGATTCGTATCCTAGTATAAACAGAAAGAGACCTAAGAACATTGAATTTTTATATAAATGACACAAAGATTTACACAATCAAAAGAATTATACTTAATAAAAATCTCGTTAGAGTAACTTTTCGTGGTAGAAGTGACCTCGAAAATTTAAAAATGGGATGACACAAATAAATATAACATACTCTTCCAATAATATACCTGAGGATTTGACTTTACAAAGGACATGACGAGTAATGTTACACACCATGACTTTGTAAGGTTCTCGTTCCACTATATTTATAATCTGTCTATTATCCTATCGAGTCTTTAAACCTTGACTATTCTTTGGGTGTAATAAAGATAACTCGAGTGTTTTCTAGTGACTTTATTATATTTTTTTATAATAAAAGTTTATAAATTATGTTTCCTACTTTTACAAGAATAGAATAACTCTTATTATATTATTTATAGTTATACTTCCTTATGTAAAAACCTAATGATGTATTTACGTTCGACAACTCTAATATACGTTCCGGTTTTTGTATACCTTGTTAATATCATGATTTCAGAACTCCTCTTTTTTCATTCTACATGTAATATTGTATTTCTCACTATCTCCTTTATTTATCGGTTTTACTATCTCACTATGTATATAAGTAATATATATCAAAGACATATATTATAATAAGTTATAAAGGATTTATATAATTAATAAAAGATAAAATGTTTATCATGGTCATAAAATTTTTCTATTTATAACAAGTTATAAATTTTTATATGTTTAAGTAATATATATTAAACATACATATTATAATTAGTTATAAAATATTTGGTTATTGGTTATAGTAACCAACAACGAATGTATATAATAAGTTTTCATTTGAATTAGTCTCATGTAGTACTCTTTACGACCTGACCTTCTTTGTGTTCGACCTTAGTTCTAATGGCCCTCTTTATAGTTATTGAAGTCTATACGTCTACTGTGGTGGGAATTTTTCGTAGACCTACTTTCATTTTCTCCTCTCACTTTTTCAACCGAATTTCGAGTTGTAAGTCTTTTACTTCTAGTACCGTAGGCCAGGGTAATGAGGTACCCTTTATCTATCCTTTTGTCACCTTTGTCCCAGTCTGAAATAAAAAAGACCGAGGTTTTAGTGACGTCTACCACTGACGTCGGTTCTTTAATTTTCTGCGAATGAGGAACCTTCTTTTCAACACTGGTTGGATCTGTCGTATAAGTTTTCGTCTCTGTAATGAAACGGCTGATTCGAGGCAAATCAGTTCGGATATCAAAAAGGTCGTCAGTACATACCTACACTCTCAACCTGACACTTCTTCCGACTCGCGGTTTCTTAACTACGAAAACTTGACACCACAACCTCTTCTGAGAACTCTCAGAGAACCTGACGTTCCTCTAGGTTGGTCAGGTAAGACTTCCTCTAGTCGGGACCCTAAAGAAACCTTCCTTACTACGATTTCGACTTTAAAGGTATGAAACTGGTGGAGTACGCTTCTCAACTGAGTGACCTTTTCTGAAACTACGACCCTCCCTAACCCCCGTCCTCTTCTTCCCCTACTGTCTCCTACTCTACCGACCTACCGTAGTGACTGAGCTACCTGCACTCAGACTCACTTGAGACCCTCAACCACTACCTGTCCCTCCGGACCACACGACGCTAAGTACCCCAGCGTTTCTCAGCCTGTGCTGACTCGCTGACTTGACTTGACTTTGAATTAGTTTAACAAATTCTTTTTTCTTCTTTTTCAGTAATCATTCGGTCTCTTAATACTTGTATATGTGAAATAACAAAAAGTACGTTAGAAATTTTATCTCATCAATTTTTGATAGAACTTAATCTTTGTTGATATGAGATTTCTAAATCTTTGAATTCGAACTTTAAAAGGATTTTATCGTTTCAGTGTGTATAAGACACAAACACTATAACAAAATAAAGTAAGACCCCTAAGTAAAAATCTCTCTTATACTTAAGTAAAGTCCGTATACATATGAACACAAAATACTCAAGGATATTGAAATGTAACTTCAAACTTTCTTAACAAACTACCATAATTCACTCCCTCCTTAAGGAAGTCTACTCGGTATGTTTTCATTAGGGGTACTATTCAATTTTTATTGTTAGATTTTACTTCAAAAGGGTTTTTATTAAAGATTCTGAGTCCAAACCTTAAAAAGTGGACATTTTCCTCTGATGACTCGTTCGAGTTCAACTTTTACGGAGGTCTACAAAGACAGTGAAGAATTCACTTTCACTTCAACGAGTCAGCACAGACTGAGAAACGCTGGGGTACCTGACATCGTATGGTCCGAAGAGGCAGGTACCCTAAAAGGTCCACTCTCATGACCTCACCCAATGGTAAAGGAAGAGGTCCCCTAGAAGGGCTGGGACCCTAACTTGAGTCCAGAGGCTGTAACCTCCGTCTGTGAAATTGGAGACTCGGTGGTCCCTTCGGGCAGTGAAGAATTTCTATATAGTATTAATTTACTTAAACATCTCGTCTATCCCCCGTTGGAGTCGCTGTGTAAATTTACTCAGTTACGTATCGTTGTCAAGTCTGAATATCTGGTATTTATTAGGACCAAGGAACTACGACGACGACCAAGTATCTGGTGTAAACATCCTACCTAAGAAAAGAATCATCAACACGACTTTGTTTTATTACTCCGTGGAATCCTCTTTTGTCTTAAAGATGGCGTGAACACCTTTCGTCTCATCTATTTTGTGTGGTGTGAGTCTGACGTATAACGGACTCGACCTCGTATTTTAAGGTCATCACTCTTTAAGTCGGGACTCTTTATAGAAAATTTTTCAATAGTCAAGAACTCGGTCCTACCTCTTATTAAGTTTGTTTGTCCGTACCCTCTACTCATCGTTAGAGTTTCGTCGGTCCCACCGTCGTATCTTTCTGGGACTCGAGTGGAGAAAGGTACTCGTGTGGTTTTAATGTTGATAAATGTCTCGTTGATAGTTGTTCTTCTGGATTCTGATCATCTTTTCCAGAAGATGATAATTTCTATATTTCTTCTTTGGTGGTACTGTACCCATCCTTCCGGTTTCTGTCTAAAGGAGTTCTAGATAAGGGGGATCCATCCGTTCGGTGTTTTTCCTTCTGTTAGTGTTAACGTCTCTAAGAGGGGTCCTTCCCTCCCCAGGCACGGGGTATCATTGAGGGGTCGGACTTCTATAAAGTGACCCTTCTACTCGTTGGTCTTGTAGACTGAAACTTTCGGAAGTCTCGAACTCATATTCTTTCGGTCTTCAAACATTCTTTGTCTCTAAGAAGAGACTGTCCCGTGTGTACTATAGAGTGTGTGAGGTTGTGAGTCGTGTCTCCATCATTAAACTTTACTCGGACTCACTCTCGGTCAACGACTAGAACCTCTCGGAGACCTCTTCGACCTCTATTGACCTTGAGAGGGACCGTCGTATCTACGACTACCACGGGTAAACTCCCTTAAACAAGATGGTTTTCCTGTTACTACGACCGTTTACTGTAAAACCTTGAGAGAGACATCTGACAATCACGACCTTAGGTCGAAGTGGGTGATTGCTCCCCTGTGGTCAGGAACCGGGTTGGTCGGTCTCGTAGATCCCTGGATCGCTGAGTCAGGACGGATGATCGTCCGGTCATGATTGGGATCCTAAAAGTTCCGGGTCCGAGACTATTGATCAACATAGATATGAAAGTTTGATTTTCGATTTGGTAAAATGTGTAGACAACATATATATTTTAGTTAATAATAACGGGTACTAATTACCTTTTTTATATTTTATACGATAATTTGAGTTAGAAATCTAATTCAATCTCTTTTCCGAGTCTGGGTCTTAAATTAGGATAGAAATAACCAACATCTTAAACTCGTTAGTAAACTTAAAAAAGATGGAGTTTACCTTTTATACTCTTACGGTATTCTTTCATCTAAACTCCAACTTTTACATGTTGTGTTAACTTGTAGTTACAGTTATCGTGACGGACGAAACGATGGAATATCATGGGTGAGACGAAGTCCGAAACACGAGGTCGGTGAGACCAAAGGTCGTAGATTCAAGATGACGGAATCGTTGTCCGAGAAGCGTGTCAGACAAAAAGTGACTTTTATGAGAAAACTGGAGACACATGATATGTGTATGGAGGACACAGGAAGAGATGAATCAAAACAAAATAAATAGTAGTCTAGAGTGAGTCGAGTCCGTGGAGAAGGAGTTTTCTTCGAAAGAGGTCTAATATCGTGGTAGAGAGAGGTAAGGAAGTCAGGGTGTAAAGACACTTAAATTAAGTCCAGAGACGGTATCTCGGAGTAATGGTAGTGAACAGTTTTAAAGTTGAAATGTAAATAAACATTGATAAACCATTATAGATACTCCCAGGCAGATCAGTTCCGATACCAAAAAGGTCACCAGTACATACCTACACTCTCAATCTGACACTTCTTCCGACTCGTAGCTTCTTGACTACGAAAACTTGACACCACAACCTCTTCTGAGAACTCTCAGGGAACCTGACGTTCCTCTAGGTTGGTCAGGTAAGACTTCCTCTAGTCAGGACCCTAAAGAAACCTTCCTTACTACGATTTCGACTTTGCGACCATGAAACCGATGGAGTACACTTCTCGACTGAGTAACCTTTTCTGAGACTACGACCCTCCCTAACCCCCGTCCTCCTCTTCCCCTGCTGTCTCTTACTCTACCGACCTACCGTAGTGGCTGAGCTACCTGCACTCAGACTCACTTGACGCCCTCAACCACTACCTGTCTCTCCGGACCACACGACGCTAAGTACCCCAGCGTTTCTGAGCCTGTACTGACTCGCTGACTTGACTTGACTGATTACTCCCATCCTTCCCGAAGTATCCACCGTGTCACCATTTCTTAGACGGACGGCTACGTCTCCTACGTTCTCTGTACCCAAGTTAGGGACCCAGTCCTTCCGGGGGACCTCTCGTCCTTTACCGTTGGACAAGGTCATAAGAACGGACCTTTTAAGGTACCTATCTCCTTGGATACCCGATGTCAGATACCCCAGTGTTTATTAGACTGTGACTGACTCACTCGTGTTTACGTGTGTACTCCCATGTTTAGTATAACCCCATGTTGTTGTCATGTATAATTTATAAATTATTTACTACCGATCTATTTAGTATACCTATTGTTATGTCTAAAATTACATAGATAGAAAAACCAGAAACGACTTTATACGCAACGAAAGAATAGGTAGGGTAAAATTTAACATAGTAAATTAAATGGTAAATACTTGGTGAGGGTTGTAAAGGATAGAAGGAAGAAAAGAAATAAAAAGAGTCTCATAAAGTAAAGAAGACTGTACGATACTATGCTATGGTCTATGTATCTTCCTTGTCTCGTATTCACTAACTAGTTTTGTATTATTTTGAAGTTACGAACATAAATTCAATCTAATAAATCAGTTACGATAAAGAAGAATTACATACAATGTCAGACTGAATTTTAAACAGTAATTTGGGGGAATTGTGACCTTAACGTTCTCCCAGAGTTTCTTCTATTTCTTCACCATTTCAACATAGTAATTTATCACTCATACTTAGACCTGAGACCTAAGTCTTACGGATCTAAGTTTAAGACCGAAGTAGTAAATCTCCAATAGACCGAAATTTATTTAATAAATTAGAGAAATTTGGAGTTGAATAAGTAGACATTTTAATCCCCTACTAAAATTATTATTAAAGATGTGTTATCTTTCCGAGATTTCTAATGTTTTCATTATATACATTTGTGTCACAATGGAAAAGGTGCCCTGAAGGGTTCAGTCCCTAGTTTGGGTCCAGAGGGTGTAACGTCCGTCTAAGAAATGGTTGACTTGGTGGTCCCTTCGGGTTCTTATGACTTTACCCATCGGATAGGGAAGAGGTCGTCTAGAAGGGTTGAGTCATTAGCTTGATCCTATAGGACGTAACGTTCGTCTAAGAAATGGTCGACTCGATGGTCCCTTCGGATTATTTATAATTTCAACGAAAATGGTGTTACTACAAAGGACCCGGTCTCTAATAAAGGGTTTAATATTCTTTTATGTTCGTAACTATGTCAACGAAAACCCCAAGAACTACTTAGAACCACGGGTCGGGTACTATTAATTGTGACCATATTAACGTTATTTGTATATAATAAAACGTCATACACCTTTTGGGAACGACTATGGGACTCACCTCGTTCCTATGATTTGGTAAATTCTCTATCAGAGAAGAGGATTCATGATATATACGTTTTTATATTAGATCCTGTTATACAATTTGTACGAGACTTTCAATTTTATTAAGAATATCACCTGTTTCTTGAATGAACGACGGTATAATTAAAGACCTTTAAAGTCCTTTAAAGATAATTTAATAAAAAAGAACGTGAAACTGTTTCCCAATCCTTTTTCACTGTTTCGTATTGAAGATAGTTAATGCTTTTTTATCACCATATGAACTGGAAGGGTTTGTTGTGGTCTCTTTAATTTGAAATGACCTTTTATATTATTCGTTGGGGTTAGTGTTATTTAAAACTAAAATGTCGTTTGACCCATATTCACTTCGTAAGAGTGAGTTTTGTTTTAAACGAAGAGTATTTAACTATTAGTTTTAAAATAATTAATCTTAATGAACTACCCTTAAACAAAAGTATCTCGTTTATAAACATGATAATCTCTGGAAAGAAGTTGAAATTTCGTAAATATATTTGATCTTTTGTTACTGACGATAAAATAAAAAGTCATGGAAAATTTTATATATTTTCATTCACAAAAAGTAACCATTTTTTTTAGACATGTTTTATTCCAAAACCTTACTTATTTTTAATAGACAAAACGATTAGAATTCATAAGGACGATGTTGGAAATATAATCTGTATATAAGTTTGTTAAAAGAAGTTTTATTATATCTGTTTCTAAGTGATACCAGAGATGAACTTTATTTAAAACTTAACTATTATACACTACCATTATAAAATACAATCAATGTCAAAAATAAGTTTGTCTATAGAATAAAAATAATAAATTTCTACTTATACTCCTCTTGTCATAAAATTACATTATTTTAGTGTACTATTATTTTCAACCAGTAAAAACAGATTTTATTGAACAAGAGTCAAGTACATCTTTCTAACGTTTACGTCGTTGGTATCACTGTGTATCGAACCCTCTAGCAACAGTGAACCATATATAGTCTTTACCTTCGAATAAAATTCTCTATTTGGTCCAACTAAAATCTCTTCAGACAAGTCAGTTGTCAAAGACTTTAGACACTTGAGTTCGTAAGGGTTCTATTGAATCTGTGATACGTAAAACTCTCCGTCTTAAATAGTTTAAGGATCCTTCGTCAATAAAGTAGACTAAAGTACTCGTACAAGATTAATGGTATGACTACAGAGGTCCTTCGACACTGGAGTTCAATACCAAAGGATTCCTAAGTGTGATCTATAGACTCACTGGGGTACGTACCTCAATCAAAATCAACCCTCTTAAATAGAGGGAAGAGGCACAGACTTACTACCACGAAAATTAGAGTTGAAAGAACCAAACGGGATGTATTTTCTAAAATCTAAAGACTAAAATCTGAAGACACGAAAGGAAGAATAAAATAAATAAAATATTAATAAAAGACATGTTTTCTTTCTACCTTATTTAACGACGAAAGAAGTTCCTGGACTACTTTATTTTATCTAGTTACACATATATATGTATGTGTGTGTGTGTATGTAAATGACTATAGGTATATTGTTTACTAAATAAGTCATACATAGTATCCTATGTGTATTTAACGTAAAAGTTTGAATCATCTCATCATAAGATAGTTTTAAAATTTTACACTTGTTGTAAATTGTTTCATGATGGTAAGGTCCTTACAATAGGGTTTCTCTTATTATAATAACTTTTTTAATGTACGTTTCTACACAATACACCCTGATACAAACGTACCTTTCCGATATTTTTTATTTACGGATAATGAGACACTTACTAATTTATGTAAAATATGGTCTTTTATGATTCATCGATAACTTTTCTCACTCCCTGAAGATAAAAGTTATTTGAACTCATCGTCGTTTATGAAAGTGAGATTTGTTGATCTCTATGATTTCATATTAACCAATGGTATGTGTTTATAAAACTTTAGATACAAAATTATATGTTGTTTATTTATTAAAAGTCCACAGTCCACGTTTTACTTTCGACTTTCGGTTTCGTCATTCTTCCACTCGACTGTAATGTCGTTGGGACCTTCCAATCAACTTGGAATATTGCTGATTTCTAAGTTCAGTCCAAAATGGTGTTGTGTCTTACTCGCAGTTCTAGGAGATTGTTGATGTCGTCATACTACGACGACGACGAACATTCAGTGAAGTCAGCACAGACTGAGACACGCTGGGGTATCTGTCGTCGGGTGGTCCGAGGGGACAGGGACCCTAAGAGGTCCGTTCTTGTGACCTCACCCAACGGTAAAGGAAGAAGTTACGTACTTTCACTTTTCACTTACACTTCTACGAGTCAGAACTGACTGAGAGTCTCTGGGGTACCTGACGTTGGAGGGTTCGAGGAAGTAGGTACCCTAAAAGGTCCGTTCTCAAGACCTCACCCAACGGAAGAGGTTTGACCTTCAGATCACTTTGTTTTTGTATTAGTGAGATGGGTGATTGGGTCTCTCTACTGTTCTCACCAAACAGTCTAAAATGACTATTTATTCAGTTAGAAGAACCGTGACCAGACATGTGTATTCTGACGAATGTTGATTGTAGACAGTATTAAACGGATTCCTTTAAAAAAAGGGGGGAGGTTGGACCAGGACGTGTTAGTATCGACATTTAAGATCTTCACCTCGTTCCTGGGGGTCTCCTCGGGAGTCAGTCACTATCTACCCCTCAACCGTCTATTTATATGGATGAAGGAGTAAGTAACGATTGACGAGATGTGGAGGAGGATCTCAACGGGTCGGTTCTTACTCAAGTTAAACAGGTTTCACCGTTAGACCAACTACTGAGTCGGAAACAACCAAAAGAAGAAGAAGGACGGAATCCACTTATTTGGGAATGGTTAAAGGGGTAACAGCAGAGAATTTAGCTGTCTTTAACTTGAGAATGAACTTCCTAGATCTCCATAGATTTGACTCTAAATAAAAATAAGACCTAAACTCATCCTACTTTTTAAGGGAACTCTTTTTTAAATTTGAAGAGAGTGACTAGACATGAGGTGTAAATGAAACGGATTCACGATGTCTCTTAAGATTTGGTTCTATTATAAAAAATTTCATAAGTGTAACTGAAAGGAAAACAGTGTCATTTCACTATGTGTATCACGTGGATTTTGTTTTCAGTTTTGAAGATACCCCTCTTTGAAGTTGTTATAGGGGCTCTTAGAATGTCACAATTTTAATTAAATATGAATTTTACTTGAATATTAATTCTGTTAATTTGTGTGTCTCTTTGTCTGGTGGTATTCACTCTTTTTCTATCTTGTTTGTCTTCTAAACCGTTTGAGTCATTGAATTCGAGTGTTTTTCGTTGTACTACTCGGATATTTTCGTTATATTGGTTTTACCTTAAGAAATTTCAACAACTTACCTTTCCTGTACTATTTCTTTTCCTGTTCCAAACTTTTTCTTGATCTCTTACTCTTATTAAAATATTTTCTTTTTACTTATAAATAAAAATTATGTATTACTTTTATGTTTTAATGTTCATTTCTGTGTTTATTTACTTGGACTACTATAAATACTCTTTTAATACATTTTATATTTTGTCTCACCTTTTAGCTAACTCACATTATTTTTGTACTTCTCTGAAGACTATAAATTCATTATCCAAGTTATATGTGAATTTTACACTCAATTTAGAGATTATAAACAGAATATCGTACGAAGTTGAACATAATAATCCACTCTTTTCACTCGTCGTTCACTAATTTATCGGGTAAAAGATTTTGTTTATCGTAATTTATATTTTCCTTAGACATACACACACATACACACATACACAGTATCATATACTAGTTCCGTCGTTAATAATTTGTCCTTACACCTCTTTTCCTTTGGGAACACGTGACAACTACCCTTACCTTACAACATGTGGGTGACACCATTTCTTGTACCTCTCAGGAGTTTTTCAATCTTTGTATTGATGATACGTACGCACGATTCAACGAAGGTAGTGTGGACTGAGAAACGTTAGGATACCTCATATCGAGAGGTCCGAGTCGACGGATACCTATAAGAGGTCTGTACCTATAAACTTAAGTAACGGTACGGGAGGAGATACCCTAGAAAAACTGGGTCCCTAGTTTGGGTGTAGAGAATACGAAGGACGTAACTGTCTACCCGAGAAATTGTGACACGGTGGACCTTTCGGGGTCTTGAAGATATGGTCGATTATTAAAGGGAAGACCCATAAATGAGTTTCTTTTACTTGTCTCATTGAACTTTTCTATGGATGTGGAGGTACAAGTAACGTCGTAGTGCATATTATCGGTTCTACATCTTTGTTAGATTCACAAATAAGTACTTACTTACCCATTTCTTCTACGCCATATATATACATACTACCTTATAAAAGTCGGTATTTTTATTACTTTAGAACGGTAACACTGTTGTACCTACCTGGAACTTCTGTAATACAATTCACTCTATTCAGTCAATTTCTGTTTATAACATGTTAGAATGGGTATACACCATTGAAATTTTTATTTTTATTCAAACATCTCTTAACTAATCACCAACGGTCTAAGTTCCGTATTCACTCTCAATTTAACTACTTCCTTCAGTTTTCTATGTTAGAAGGTTAATATTTTATTTATCCAGATCCCCTATGTTACACATTGTATCTTTGAGATGGATTATTATGAGATGACGTATAAACTTTCAACTATTCTCTCATTTAGAAGTTTTTAGAGTAGTGTTCTTTTTTTTTCAAGACATTGACCACTATTTACAATTAATGAATAACACCACTAATAAACTATTATATATACTTATAGTTTAGTGATACAACATGTACACTCCGATTTTGTTATAACATACAGTCAATGAGAAGTCATTTTTTTTTTTTTTTTAGTAAAAAATTTTTCTGGTAGGTTTCTTAGTAATAAAACTTTAATATGAGTCGATAGAATTTCTGTAAAAAACAAATAAGTTGGATCTTTGGTTATTTATCCGCCAAAATCAGTTCTTAGTTAAGATCAAGTCAACCCGTACACGACAACAACTGACATGGAAAAAATAACTGAAACTGTAATAGTCTTAAGAATATGTTAATATTTTACTGTGGACTTATGGATTTATTCTAAATGTACAGTAGAATCAGAGGTATCTTGACGGTAAGGGTTTGTGTTTGTGCACGTGTGTCAAATTAAAAGAAGTATGAATTATTGTCTATTAACTACGTTTTTCGTGACAAAAAGTTTCCCTAGTTATTATTGGGAAATTTCCACTAGTCGTAGTCTTAAAATTTCAGTTCTAGAACTACATACATAATACACACACACACACATACACACATACGCACACGTGGAATCCCTTTAATAATGAAAAAAAAAAGTGAACCTCAAAAATGTTTCTGGTGTGTGTCTGTTCATAACACGCAGTGTAACAGACCCTTTTTATCTTCTCGTATATTGAGTAACGGAACACACATGTTAATTGAAAAAACGAGGACGTGACACTTTTTTTCGTAGTACTACGAATCTGACAACACCCACAGTAAACCTAAAATTGTGGTCCCAATCTGGAAACCATAGTAACATTTACTTAGATGTGAGTTACGAAAGTATACTGACTCCTTCTATTAATCAGTGTCCACTTATTTTTTTCTACGGTCAACCTCAAGATGAAGTAATTCCCTTACGGTCGTCTTGTACATTCTCAGAGATATTAGAGCGAGAAGAGGAGTAGTATAATTACAGACAGATTAGTTACGAAAATAAAACAACACACTTAAACTGAGTTGAGAGAGTCTTGCACATGGTTTAAGTAGAAACGAAGTCGTTCAACTCTTTGATCAAACTCGTTTTTTTTTTTTTTTTTTTACGTTAATGCTTAAAGGGTTTAAATAAAAAAATGACTATTTATTAAAAACTCGTTAAAAAGACTTCACATCGAGGTATTCAATATACCTACTTTCTCTGACTTATGTTTTATCTGTTATGAGGTCTTTTAAATAATAGGAAACGTCAAAACTTATTAACGAACGAAGATAATAAGACTATTAAAAGAAGGTAATTATAATAAAAGTATATCTACGGTTGAAATTTAAAGAAGGGACATAAAGTTCAGAAAATGTATTGAGGTCATGAGTTTTCACTAAGGTAGTGGTCCAGTCAAGAGACAATATGGAAAATTTCTGTTAAATGGTGTGACGTGTTCATATCACCTCTACTGATTTTCATCTCCACTGACTTCATAGACCCATTTCATAATTATCGATGATAATATACCTCGGGTCGTCTTCTTCATTGAAAAAACCTCTTCGTTACTATTGTATTATGATTTTCGTCTTTCTTCTATTTTAAAATTTATAGCCTTGTAATTTTGGACTACGAACCGATAAACCCTAAAACACCAAGGTACGTTTAAAATCCTAACATACAAAATAAAGACACTTTTTACGACAACCCTAAAACTATCGATAACATGACTTAGACATCTAACGTAACCTATTATACCTGTAAAACTGTTAAAACTGTAATTAAGAATGTTAGACACTCATGTCTTATAGAAAGGTAAATAATTACAGAAGAAGTCAAAGAAAGTATTTATAGAATATCAACAGTCACATGTCCAAAAAAGTAAGAACCAATTTAAGTAAAGAATATAAAATAAGAGAAACCACGTGAACATCTTTCCTCGTATAAAAATTACAGGGAAAGACTATCAAGTAATAATCATACATCTTTGTGTTCTAAAACATATAACTAAAACATAGGACATTGAAATGACTTAAATAATCAAGATTGTGAATGAATCAAATTAGTAATCCTCAAAGATACGTATTATATAGTAAACGTATATTACTGTCAAAATGAAGAAGGTGAGGTCAGCCTACGGAGAAAAAGGATTGACGAGACAGACCCTGAAGATTATGATATAACTTATTTTTAATGTTCTCTCAGTCATAGGTACAGAAAAAGGACTAGAATCTTCATTTCGAAAGTTGAAAAGTAGTAACTCGTATTACAATTGACACTTGAACAGTATATCTTGGAAAGAATACAACTCCATGTAAGGGACATATTGGTGAAACAACTCAAAAATAGTAGAGATGTAAATAATACTTGACACATACCGTATATTTGTTTTTTCAGTAATTTTTGTGTTTTAAACAAGTCTTTGTTCCTTGTTTTTTAAATCTTTATTTACGTTGTACACTTGACACCAACATGTCGGGAACTCCATTCTTACTAAAATTTCTAAAAATTTATTAATTTTGTCATATATACTGTCTTTATAATACTCAAAATGTTTCGGATCTAATGAACCGGAAAAATGTATGTTTTACGAACGACTGAAGGCTACATACCTTAATATCAGGGTTTTCCTCTAAGTTCCAGTATACTTTGTCCTCGTTATAAAATTTTTTACTTAAACAATGACCTATACTTCTCAGCTTTTCCTGGGAAGGAATACCCGAAACCAAGAACCATTCCTGTGTTTCTTTTTAGAGTCCACCGTTATGGTAAATTAACTTCTTTCTTGTATTTCTTGTGGAGTTCCTTCTCCACCCGGTACGGTTCTCCCCACTACCGTGGTCTCACTACTGTATGACGTAAAAGTTATGTCCCAATAATGTATAAGTAGATCCGTCTACACCTGACTGACAAAACTATCTGTCAAAGTTCAATGTATTTTTGTTTGAGATAACGAGTACAGAAAGGGTATTAAGTCAGACAATATTAGTCTACATACATACATACTTTATAAATACTTGTGAATCATTCAAGGACCGATGGATTCCAGTAAACTCCTGTATTGACACGGAGTCTCCCCGTATACGACCTCAACTTCAAGGACACCAATCAGACATAGGTGACACGTGGATCCCGTGTAGGAGGTCTCATCCTTTCCAGAGACACCAATAAAAAATCGTACAGACACACAGAGGAGCCGGGAATGACCCCACCCCAAATCTCTAGTCGAACTTAGAAAAAAGTGATCCGATGGGAAGTAACAAGTATGGATTGAAGATGGATTGTCCAGACATAAGTTTTTGATTACTTTTGATAGTTCTGTTAAAGGCTTCGTTTTGTTTGTTTGTTTGTTTCTTGTCGTTCTATTTTTAATAATTTCATATTAAGACGTATAGTATGATTTAATTATCTATGGTTTCTACTGTTCTTTTAAGTACTTAGATTTAGTTTTGTTTCAATATAGTGTGAACTTGTATCGTTCTTTTTTATGACTCTCGATTAAAGAGTTCTCTTTATTCTCGACTTTCGAAATCAATATGTAAGTTTCAAGACTTTCTTTTATTAAGAACTGGTCTTTAAGACATAGATAAGATTTATAGAAAGTTTTAATTACTACTGTAATTTATTGTTTTGATATTTGTTTGTTTTATATTCTTTTGTACTATATTCATCTGGGTGTATGTACTTTTTATTTCTCTTAATAAGTTCTCCTTTTTTCTATTAGGGTCACATTTGTGTCTCCACATTTTTTGTCTTTTACATAACAACTAACTCGATTATTTGTTAATGAACTCTTTGTTTGTAAACACAAAATTGATATCTCTCTTAAATACGATCTTAACATTTTTTATGGATATTTTCTCTTATGTTCTAAGGTTTCTGACTTGAAAGACTATTCACTATTATAATAAGTGACTATTGTTTAATACCATTTAGTTCCTCTATTTGAAATTTGTGAAATAACAACAAGTCAGAGATTCAGGTCAGGCTGAGAAAGACTGGGGTAACTTACGTCGTGAGGTCTGAAGGGATAGAAAGAGATAGAGGGTCTCAAACGAGTCTAAGTACAGGTAACTCAGTCACCACGTTAGATTGGTAGAGTATGAGACGACGGGAGAAGAGGAAAACGAAAGTTAGAAAGGGTTGTAGTTCCAACAAAAAAAAAAAAAAAAAAAAAAAAGGGGGGTTACCCAGTCGAGAAGTGTAGTTCACCGGTTTTATAACCTTGAAGTCAAAGTCGTAGTCAGGAAAGTTACTTATACGTCCAACTAAAGGAAATTCTAACTGACCAAACTAAAGGAACGTCAGGTTCCCTGAGAGTTCTCAGAAAAGGTTGTGGTGTTAACCTTCCGTAGTCAAGAAGTCACGAGTCGGAAGAAATACCAGGTTTAGAGTGTAGACATGTATTCATGACCATTTTGGTATCGAAACTGACAAACCTGGAAAGTGATTTTACTACAAATTTTTTAACATCTAAATTTGAACCTTTATTATCATTGATGTAATTTACATTTGACTTGTTAGACCAACTTTCTACTTCTAACAATCTTACCTATAATTTTCGTCTACTAGGTTTTAATACTGTGGTTTTTTAAATCTTACCTTCCTATCCTTTTCTATGTGGTATGTTAATGATTCATTCCTCTCTACTGTGAAATAAATGGTAACTATATAAATTATTATATTCTTTATGACTCAATATATTACTTCCTTCGTCCTATGAACAGGGTGTGAGAGTGGTCGACGTCTCGGGAAATTCCGTTATCAACCACCCTTATTTACTTCTATAAGTCTTACCATTTTTACTGAAGATTGGTTCCTCTTTTATAATATGTACTTGTGTATTTGTGTGTATACCAAAAATGGTAAGTCCTCCATGTCCTTGACGTCCAAACTAGTGACTCAGTCTTTCTAGGAGACTCTTTCCCCTTTCGATGGGTGAGGTCATAAGACCGGACTTAACCGTCTACCTAAGAAATGGTGGACTCTTCTAGTATACACATACACACACACACAAGTACATATTATAAGGTAGACGGTTAAGTCCTCGACGTCCTTGACATCCAAACTAACGTCTCAGTCTTTCTAGGGGACCCTTTCCATTACCGTTTGGTGAACTCATCAGATCGGTCCTATTAGGGTACCTGTATCCTCGGACCGTCCGATATCAGGTACCCCAACGTTTCTCAAACTGTGATGACTTCACTGACTCGAACATATGTGTACGTATATACACTTTCACTTTCAGGGAGTAAGGACAACCTCCGAAACGTTGGGGTACCTGATGTGTCAGGTACCTTAAGAGGTCCGGTCTTATGACCTCATCCATCGAAAAGGGAAGAGGTCCCCTAGAAGGATTAAGTCCCTAGATTGGGGTCAGAGGGTGTAACGTCCGTCTAAGAAATGCTCGAGTCGGTGGTCCTTTCAGGTTCTTATGACCTCACCCATCGGGTAGGGAAGAGGTCACTCAGAAAGACTGGTTCCTTAGCTTGATCAGAGAGGACGTAAAGTCCACCTAAGAACTGGTAGACTCGATGGTCTCTTCGGGTATATATAAACACATATATATATATATATAAGTGTGTATATGTGCGTATATATACACATATATATATTACACGTATCCAAAGGGACCACCGAGTCTTCCATTTCTTAAACGGACGTTACGTCCTGTGGGTCCAAGTTAGGGACCCAACCTTTCTAGGGGACCTGTTCCCTTATCGATGGGTGAGGTTATAAGAACGGACCTCTTAGGGTACCTTCTCCTCGGACCACCGGATATTAGGTACCCTAGTATTTCTCAGCCTGTGTTGACTTCACTGATTCGTCCGGACGGGTGTATTACACATATGAACATACTACACACGATAGAGTTTTACGTCATACGTTTTATGTAATTATGTATGTATATATACATGGTGTATATATGTATACGTGGACATACGAATATATTATACACATATACACATACTACGTATAGAGTTTTAATACGTTTTTAACCGTTCATCTTTACCTCAGTCTACGGGAGTTAATACAAACTTTTAATATTACGTCGAAAATCTTTAAGTATCTTTTAAGTCCTTTATTTATGATTATTGTGATATCTTCCAAACTTATTGTGTTAATGGAGAAAACTCGATTTTTATATATGATTTTTGTTAGTTATCTTAGTGGACCTATTTTACATTAACGACAACAAAAAATCAGTGGTTCAGTACAAGTTGAGAAAACCATAAGGTACCTGAAATCGGGTGGTCCGAGGAGGCAGGTACCGTAGAGGGTCCGTTCTTATGACCTCACCTACGGAGGAAAAGGTCCCCCAAAAGGGGTGGGTTTCTAACTTGGGTGTAGAGAACGTAATCGTCCGTATAAGAAATGGTGACTCGATCGTTCCCTCGTCGTATATATTATCAGTATGTATAAACTGTATACACCGGAGACTTTCAATCAGACAGTTTAAAATTTAAATCTTTAGTATCTTTAATAGAAAAGACTGGTATTACTTTAATACTTTTCTTTGTTAAAATTCACTATTGATTTTTATAAGAGATACAAATCTTAATTCGATGTATAATGATTTAATAAGACTTCTTTGTTTTATTTTTAGTCTCTAATAAATACAATTTTTATCATTTTATTTTAGTTAAACTATGTCGATTTTAACTCAAATCTCTCTTAACAACCACAACAATTCAACAACAAGGGACAGGAAGTGATCGAGGGTGTCAAACGAGTTTAAGTACAGGTAACTCAATCACTACGGTAGGTTGGTAGAGTAGGAGACATTGGTGAAAGAGGAGAACGAGCGTCAAGAAGGGTCTTAGTCCTAGAAAAGATCGCTCAGTTGAGAAGTGTAGTCAACTGGTTTCATAATCTCGAAGTCGAAGTCGTAGTCAGGAAGGTCACTTATAAGTCTAAACTAATCAAAATCCTAACCGACCAAACCAGAGGGACGACAGGTCACAATATTATAATTATATATAAACTTTTTTTTCTCAATTTGTTTTACGAATGTAGAGTTTTTCGTTCCCCTTTTTTAATTTACCTCGAGTTCCTTTTACCTTCTTTCTTTTTCATTCTTTTTAAAGGTTAAGTAAAAATATTTCGGTCGTATTGGAACGACTAATTTTTTTGTTGTTGTTGTTGTTGTTGTTGTTTTTTGATTGTTCATGTAATCTCTTTTTCTTTTAAAATTTAACTGTAGAAGTTCATTTTATTTATATTTTTAAAATTCGTTTATAATTGTTTGGTTTAGATCGATATTAAAAATATACGTATATGTATGTGTGTATCTCTCTATATATTCGGTTAGTTTATCTTATTTTATCTTTTCGTACTAAAAACTCCTTTTGAGGATTTTTTCCAATTCAAATCGGAAACATGATATTATCTTCGACTAGATAATTTACAAAATGACCTATAAGATCTGTCGTACTGTTCCGTTACTATTATTTTAACGTTATAATAATTCTTACACTATTCTTTAGACTACTGGTTATATCTTCACCATTCCTTAAATATACTTTATTTTAATCACTATTTTTATACAGTATAAGTCCACTATACTGATACATACGTCTTTAGTATATATAATATTTCTTTTGACAATTATAGGTATTCATCTAACTTGTCCAATCACCCACTGTACCAGTTATTTTTGTCTTAACATCGAAAAATAGTCGATATACCAGGGGTAGTTTTTAGAGTGAAGAGTAAGGAAGTGGTCGAATTTGAGTCTAAGAGGTGTGTAAAAGGAACGTAAACTATACTGGTTTCACATACTGTTTACGTAAAGAGTTAATTGAACGTTTTAATCTTTATAATTTTAGAAATTTTGTTGAAATATTTAGTGAAAAAATTTTTGTCTTTAAGGTCAAATGATTCTCTACACTGTCTTAGAATTTTTTTTATTTCCTGTAGACATGACTTTTCCGTTTCCTATCCTGTTACTTTAATTGAGGGGTCCAACCATCTATGATTTATATTATGACCTCTAGTCACTTCTTTATTGAAGTCTTTCTTACTTTACTACCTCGGTTTGGTTTTAGTTGTGGGTCAACACCTATACTGACCACTACCTTCAAGCTACGACATTTCTCGTGATAACGTATCCTTGGACCTTACAATCCAGGTACTTAGTTCCGTTAAACCTTCGACAGTTTCTCTCTACCGTTCTCACTTGTGACCGTAAAAGTCAAGTCGAGTCAAGACAGCGAGTCAGTACAGGCTGAGAAACGTTGGGATGATTAACGTCGTGCGGTCCAGAGGGACAGGTAGTGGTTGAGGGCCTCAAGTGAATCTGAGTGTAGGTAGCTCAGTCACTACGGTAGGTCGGTAGAGTAGTAGACAGCAGGGGAAGAGGAGGACGGGGGCTAGGGAGGGTCCTAATCTCAGAAAAATCCTTAGTCGTTTAATTTTACCTGACCTTACCCACTTATATTGAGTCTACTGGTAATATAGATGATGACACTGATTCTCAGGGAATCTTCTTTACTTCATCGGGAGTGTCAGTTGTTTTTCTAGGGTTTTAAGTCATGAACCTACGTTAGAGTTTTTACTGTCATACTAGAGACGAACAAAGGTGTCGTTTGGTAAGTCATAGTGTCATTAGGTTCGGATACATGACCATTCATTACGACTTCATCCCCTTCAACTTGCCAAGATACCTCTGGACGTTTTGCAAGATCTTGATTGTAGGTTTTTTTCTACAGGAAAAGTGATATCCCCTGACCTTACGTTTTCATCCTTCAGTCCTTTATGGACCTCATTGTCCGTTTAAACTGCAACCTCATGTCTTACTTCGTCCCTTTTCCGATGATCTCAAAACGGTTCTCTTGTGTGACCAGTATCGTTTATGGGAGAAGGTTGTTGTGTTCTCTTATGAGATGTGTACCTGTAGTGGTCTACCAGTTATGGTTTTAGTCTAACTAATATGAGATACACCGGTATATACCTCTTCTAGATATGTCAATCGTTTTTGTTCCAACCTCCGACTGACACCGAGTCTATTACTTGAGGAATAACGGTTTAAATCTGAATTTAACTTCTTTCATCCCTTTTGGTGATCTTGTATGTCTATACTGGATGTAGTTTAGACAATACTTATATGGTACCTTCACTGTTTATCTAAGTTCCCTAATCTAGACTATCTCACGGACTTCTTGCTACCTACCTCCAAGTACTGTAACATGTCCTCCGTCACTAGTTCTGGTAGCGATTCTTTTTCTTTACGTTTTTCCCTTTTATCAACAGACTCCTCCAGAATGTTTATCGACACCTTTCTTCTCTTCACTTCCCGTTTCCTCTTTTCCTTTCTATATGGGTAAACTTGTGTCTCAAGGTTTCTTATTGTTCCTCAATTCTTTCTGAAGGAGTCACTAGTTACGTTTCTTTATCTATTTTTATTATCTTACTTTTTTCGATCTTTAGAGAAGTTCTTTTAGTCTCTATGGTTCCCTTATAAAGTACGTTTCTTCCCGTGTCATTTTCTGTCTTTACCATGTCTAGATTGTCCTCGTCTTCTATAATTCTTCTCCACCGTTCCTATGTGTCTTCTTGATATATCTTTTCTAGAAGTACTGGGTCTATTAGTACTACCACACTAGTGAGTGGATCTCGGTCCGTAGGACCTTACACTTCAGTCCACCCGGAAACCTTTGTAGCGATAATTGTTTCGATCACCTCGTCTGTCTTAAGGTCAACTCGATACAGTATAGGATTTTCTACTCCGACACTTTCACGACGTGTGTTGTACCGTCGTTTAAACCTTTTGAGTCGTTACCGGTGTCCTGATCTTTTCCAGTCAAAAGTAAGGTTAGGGTTTCTTTTCGTTACGGTTTCTTACTAGTTTAATGACTTGTTAACGTGAGTAGAGTGTGTGAATCGTTCCATTACAAGTCTTAAGAGGTTCAGTCCGAAGTTGTCATAAACTTGGTACTTAAAGGTCTACAAGTTGGAGGTAAATTCCTTCTGTATTCTTGGTCTCTAGTTTGACGGTTATAGACAACCCAGTAACTTTTTCGTTCACTGAAGGTCCTTTTGTAGATGAAGACGAAATAGATGATACGGTTTCAGAAAATTACACACCTAGTGTTGTTTAGCACCTTTTCAAAATTTCTCTACCCTTATGGCCTGGTGGACTGAACGGAGAACTCTCTGGGCATATGTCCAGTCCTTCGTTGTTAATCTTGACCTGTACCTTGTTGTCTGACCAAGGTTTGACTCTTCCTCATACAGTTCCGACATATAACAGTGGGACGAATAAATTTAAAATACTCCACATGTAGTACTCTTTACGACCTGACCTACTTCGCGTTCGACCTTAGTTCTAACGGTCCTCTTAATTGTCATCAGAGTCGATACGTCTACTGTAGTGTGAATATCGTCTTTCACTTCTTCTTGATTTCTCGGAGAACTACTTTCACTTTCTCCTCTCGCTTTTTCAACCAAATTTTTTTTTTTTCAAAACAAAAAACAAAAAACAAAAAAAGTCTTTTGATTCTAGTACTGTAGACCAAGGTAGTGAAGTACCGTTTGTCTACCCCTTTGTCACCTTTGTCACAGTCTGAAAAAAACCCCCCCCGAGGTCTTAGTGACGTCTACCACTGACTTCAGTACTTTAATTTTCTGTGAACGAAGAACCTTCTGTTCAATACTAGTTGGATTTATCGTATAATTTTTCGTCTCCATAATGAAACGGTTGTTTCCAGGTAGATCAATTTCGATACCAAAAACGTCATCAGTACACACCTACACTTTCAACCTGATATTTCTTTTGACTCGTGACATTTTAACTACGAAAACTTGACACCACAATCTCTTCTGAGAACTCTCAGACAACCTGTCGTTCCTCTAGAATGGTCAAGTAGGATTTCCTTTAGTCGGGACTTATAAGTAACCTTCCTGACTACGACTTCGACTTTAGGTTATAAAGGTGGTGAACTACGCTTGTTCATTGAGTAAACTTTTCTAGGGCTACGACCCTTTCTAACTTCCACCTTCCTCTTCCCATACTGTTTCCTACTCTACCAACCTACCGTAGTGGTTCAGCTACCTGTATTTAAACTCCTTCGAGGTCCTCAACCACTACCTACCCTTTCGGACCGTACGACGTAAGGTGCCCCAGTACTTCTCAACCTGTACTGACTCACTGACTTGACTTGACTTTTCCTTAGACTTTTGACAGAATACAATGGGTCATCAACAAACGTCGTACACTAAACTCCTACTTCAATGTACACATGATCTTTTTGGTTACTTGGATCACATAAAAAAAAATTAAAGACTTCTATGATCAGTGGATTATAAAATAAGAATCAGGGGAACCAGGGACTTAGAAAATACCTCAGGTGTGAACAAGACGAGTCACGTGTTATCCGGTTATTTAAGTCCTCTATACTACAACTTTGTTCCTTTTGTGAAATAAGTCTTACGACTGACTGTCATTTGTACTGTCTGATTCAGAGTTTTAATGGTGAACCATGTCCAAATCTACGGACCAAGAAAATACTTAGTCTCTACTCCTTTGTTCATTTTTCGGGTGAATTAAGAACGTTTATAGAGGATCTTAACCTTCGAAGTCCGTTCCCTTATACGATTAAGAAAAAAAGGACGTTAACTGTCCACCTGTCCCAATACTTGTTTCCGTAGAATCAGATTCTGAATCAGATCCCTACCTCTTCCGTTACTGTGGGGTGACGTCATAAGAACGGACGTTTTAGGGTACCTACCTCCTCGGACCACCCGACGTCGGGTACCCCAGTGCTTCTCATCCTGTGTTGACTTACTGAAGTGAAAGTGAAAAGTGAAAGTACGTAACCTCTTCCTTTACCGTTGGGTGAGGTCACAAGAACGGACCTCTTAGGGTCCCTGCCGCCTCGGACCACCCGACTGCAGATACCTCAGCGTGTTTAAGCCTGTGCTGACTTCACTGAATCGTCAATCGTCAGATCCCTCCCCCCCGTCTCGTCCGCTCGTACCATGTGACTCCGTTCGGTAATGCATACGAATATATAGAATAATGTTTTCGTCTTTTTGTTCCCAATTTACTTTTCTGTCAACGAGGAACCTTCTTTTCGACACTGGTTAGATATGTCGTATAAGTTTTCGTCTCTGTAATGAAATGGTTGTTTTCAGACAGATCAGTTTTGATACCAAAAAGGTCATCAGTACACACCTACTCTCTCCACCTGACATTTCTTTCGACTCGTGGTTTCTTAATTACAAAAACTTGACACAACAACCTCTTCTGAAAACTCTCAGGGAACCTGCCGTTCCTCTAGGTTGGTCAGGTAGGGTTTCCTCTAGTCAGGACCCACAAGTGACCTTCCTGACTACGACTTCGACTTTGATGTTATAAAACCGGTGGACTACACTTCTTGATTGAGTAACCTTTTCTAGGACCACTAACCTTTCTAACTTCCGTCCTCCTCTTCGACTTCTGTCTACTACTCTACCACCCTACCGTAGTGGCTGAACTACCTGTACTCAAACTCCTTCGAGGCTCTCAACCACTATCTGTCCCTTCGGATCGTACGACGTCAGGTACCCCTATGTTTCTCCCCTGTGCTGACTCACTGACCTGACTTCACTTTCTTCTTTCACAAGTCGTACCTCAGTTTTAATTGAGAAGGACCAATGTCAAGTTCCATTTTATAGAAAAGGTCTTACATCTTAAGGTGACTGTACTATAGAGGATAGATACTATAGAGTATGAAAGTGAATTTCCGTAACTCTAACTTCAAACTCGAAACTCCTTTCAGATAAAATTAAGTTAAAATTCTTTTCATGAGACACCCTCTGTATAATGTATATGTTGGTGATCATATTTTTTTGACACCCCTTTTTACAGGTAAAAGAGTGTGGGTTAATGTTGTTTTTATTTGGAATTTTGTAAGATTGTTAAGATACTCAAATAGATATCTAGACAAGGAAACGAAGTAATTTCAAACGTAACACTTTCTAGTATATAAACTCAAATTTTCTCAAGAATTAAATCTTTTCATTATTATGTCAAATATGCCACACAGTCAAGGAAAAGAATGGTTTCTATACTCACCCGAATGATGGAGTACTAGTTCTTCAAAATGAAATCAAATGGGTACAATTTAAATGGTACACTTCAAATGGAAATTGAAGTGTATCAAATGGTACACTTCTTAATATGTATGAAGTAATTAATAGTAATTAATATGTATGGCTATCTTACAATAAAATTCTGTACAATAAAGTGTATTAACTTTGCATTTACTTTTCACCCGATTGATTTATGAAAAAAGTTAAAAAAAAAAAAAATTTAATACCATAATGTACCTGTTAAGTTGACGACCTCGGGAATTTTTATATAAGTGATTGGACTATAAGACTCCTTTGTTAAGCCAGCCGTCCCTCTTTGTTTTGAAATCTAAACGACTCGATATATTTCCCGTTACGAATATTTTGAAATAAGGAATATCTACACAGACATATAGTGTTTCAGTCTCTCATCGAAGAGGAACTAAACGTTGATATTATATGAACATAAAATATATTTTTTTAACAAAAGGTTTATGTGAATCTTGTATAAGAAAGGTAGATCTATCTAAAGAAAAATTACCGTGGTCAACATCAGTCGTTTTGTTCTGTACAAGAAGGTGACCGGATTCTCTTTCGGTAGTAAGACAAAACCACCGTTTACCGGTTCGTTTACTGATTTCAGAATAGTGAAATCGTGATGAAAGTCGGTCTAATTGTATCTCGGTAAGAACGAAGGGTATATTATTAGGATAATGTAGGTTTAGGATTCCCGTATCTTCTGTATAATAAGTTCATGTTTTATTATCTACATCGGTAGGACGTCTATCAATGTTAGTTAAGATATCTTTACAAAACAAAAGTTCACCGTACGTACGTAATATTGACTGAATACTTTATATCGAAGAGAGTATCGAGTCAACCATTTCTTAGGAGGACGTTACGTCCTCTGGGACCGAACTAAAGACCCAGTCCTTCTAGAGGACCTCTTGCCTATCCAATGGGTGAGGTCATAAGAACCCGAAGGGACCACCGAGTCGACTATTCCTTAGACGGATGTGACACCCTTTCGTCCAAACTAGGGACCCAACCCTTCTAGGGGATCTCTTCCCTTTCCTATGGGTGAGGTCACAAGACCGGACTTCTTAAGGTACCTGACATATCAGGTACCTCAATGTTTCTCATCCTGTTCTGACTCGTTGAAAGTGAAAGTTCGTTTGTATATAATTATTATCCCTTCGAGAATATAAAGACTATTGGGTTACTTTTATTTCTACACAGAGTCGAGTTAGTCGTGATTTCAATCTTCACACCGATAGTGAAAGGGAAAATAGAGGAGAGATTTTGGGATGAGACGAAAAGAGAGGAAAGGAGTGAGTCATTCGGTCAATAGAGACAAGGTTATTATACTTGGGTATACAAGATCATTTGTTATAACATATAAATAATACTCGAGATTTGGAGTTATCCGAAACTGACACACCTAGTGTTGTTTGACACCTTTTTAGACCTTCTCTACCCCATGGTCTGGTCGACTGGATGGAGAACTCTTTAGACATACGTCCAGTCCTTCATTGTTAATCTTGACCTGTACCTTGTTGTCTGATCAAGATTTGTCCTTTTCCTCATGTAGTTCCGACATATAACAGTGACATGAATAAATTGAATATACGCTTCAAATAAAGAAGAGACTTTATTAGGAATTTTTTAATTGAGTACTTGGATGTAATTCTAAAAGTTTGTTTCCTCTTCGTTCTACATAAACATTTTCAGGATTATCAATTACATGAAAATGAAGAGTCGAGATATTCCTTCGGGTTTCGGTGACTTCAGTGTAACATTTATTTGTTTGTTTTTAAAATGTCATGTAAACGACAATTGATAAGGAAGTCAGTCAAGTCATCGAGTCAGTGTAGATTGAGAAACGTTGGGGTACCTGATGTCGTGAGGTCGGAAGTGACAGGAAGTGGTAGAGGGTCTCGAACGAGTTTGAGTACAGGTAACTCAGTCACTACGGTAGGTTGGTAGAATTGAAGACAGTAGGGGAAGAGGGGACAGAAGTTACAAAGGATCGTAGTCCCAGAAAAGATAACTCATCCTAAAAGTGTAGTCCACCGGTTTCATAACTTCGAAATCGAAGTCGTAGTCAGGTAGATTACTCATAAGTTCTAACTACAGGAAATCCTAACTGACTAAACTAGGGGAATGGTAGGTTCCTTGAGAGTTCTTGGAAGAAGTTGTGGTCAAGTTTTCGTAGTCAAGAAACCGAAAGTCGGAAGAAATACCAGGTTGACAATGTAACTATGTACAGATGACCTTTTCGGTGTTGAAACTGATATTTCTTGAAATATCCGTTTTATCATAGAGAATTTTTACGGGAGAATTTTAATTCTTGACCCGGACCGGAAGTCGTACTGGTTGTGAGACTCTAAACCCTGGGAAACGTACGAGCCAATGATTCAGCACAGGTTTAGAAAGACTGGGGAACCTGATCTCTGGTGGACCAAGGAGACAGGTACTCTAAGTGGTCCGTTCTTATGACCTCACCCAACGGTAAAGGAAGAGGTTCCCTAGTAGGACTGAGTCCATAACTTGGGTTCACACAGAAAACACAGAAGACGTAACCATCCGTCTAACAGATGGTGGTTCGGAGGATCCTTCGGGACTCTAGACCCCTCTACTAATTTAGTTTCAAAGACTGAACAGATTAATTTATATAGAGTGACTATAATTCTATATTATTCGTTCTCTAGTACTCAGTCATAGGTTTAACGTGATGGTAATTCCCATTTTATTGGTGTTTGGAGATGAGTCGAACACCAAGACAGGGATTCAGTACAAGTTAAGATACACTAGGGTACTTGACGTCGTACGGTCCGAAGGAACAGGAAGTGATAGAGGGACTCAAACGAGTTTGAGTACAGGTAAATCAATCACTACGGTAGGTTAGTAGAGTAGGAGACATTGGGGGAAGAGAGAACGGGAATTAGTAAGGGTCGTAGTCTCAGAAAAGGTTACTCATCCGAGAATCGTAGTCAACCGGTTTCATAACCTTGAAGTTAAGTCGTGTTTAGGAAGGTTACTTATAAGTCCCAACTAAAGGAAATCTTAATTGACCAAACCAGAGGAACGGTAGGTTCCCTGAGAGTTCTCAGAGGAGGTCGTGGTGTCAAGTTTTTGAAGTTAAGAAGTCGAGAGTCGGTAGAAAGTACCAGGTTGAGAGTGTAGATATCTACTGATGACCTTTTTGGTATCGAAACTGATATGTCTGGAAAAGACCATTTCACTACAGAGACGAAAAATTATGTGACAGATCCACTAGTATCGAAAAGAAGGTTCCTCGTTTGTAGCAAATTAAAGTACCGACGTCAGTGTCAAGGGTAACTAAGACCTCTGGTTCTTTTACTTTAGACTGTCAAAGACGAAGTGGGAGTACTTTACTATCCTGACCTACGGTACTAGAAACAAAAAATTTACAAATCAAAATTCGGTCGAAAAAGAGAGAGGAGAAAGTGTAAGTAGTACTCCGAGAAATCAAGGAGAAGTGAAAGACGGTAACTTCATCATAGTAGACGTATGGACTCCAACAACTATAAAGAGGGTCGTTAGAACTAAGGTCGAACACACAGTGGGTCGGGTCGTAAAGCATACTACATGAGACGTATATTCAATTTAATTATACCATTGTTATATGTCAGAACTGTATAAGGAAAGGTTTAAAACTTAGTCATGTAACAAGGTACAGATCCAGATTAGTCACTAAACCTCGGGTGTCATAAAGAATTTAAAGATTGGAAACCTCAGACCCTTACATTGAGTAAACGTTGATAAGTGGACATATACTCCAAAAGAAACTCTTTTGTATTTCGTATGTAGGGGGTGTGGGGGTGTGGGTCTTTTGTAGTTTCTTTTTTAGTACGACAATACAAATCCAAAACCCTTAAATCGTAGCAATCCAAAGTTTACATATTACTCAGTTTTTATCAAAATGTTATTTACACTCTGGATTCTTTAAATAACGCAATTCGAATAAAAAGATTCAGTTCATTTCATCCAATTAGTGAGACTATCTCTGTTCTCTTTTATTCGGTAATTTTTTATTTGGGTAAAATTTAGATCGTTAGAATAACTTCTCGGTAATTCCTTTTCTACGTGTAGAAAATCGACCTCATTCTGTAGTGTTCACTCTCTTAATATACACATGTAGAACGACAAGTCTACTAAAGAAACTCAAAGTGTAGTTTAAACTGTTGAAGATACTCTTATACAGTTTGTTATCCAAGGGTCTTCGTTAGTTCTTTTCAGAACATATGTGTAGAGAACATTCAGGAATTTAGAACTCTATTTAAAGAGAAGGACTTGTTTCTATTTTATTCTCAACATACTCGTTATCCACGACGTGTTAAATACGGTAAAAGGGCGTTTTGAGGGGATTAATCGAAGTAAAAAAACCACGTACCACGAATTAATAATAAAGTAATAAAATCAAATTAATATAGTACGATACCACTTTCTCTTTGACTTTATCCGACAACATTACATAAATTCTATTAGTGATTGTTAAATAGTATGTGTCTAACAAAAGTTTTAAAAAATATTAAAATTTTAATATTATAAAAATACTAATATAATTAGAAGTTATGTTTGTATTTACATAAATATTTCCGAACAGATGTATGGACATGTGACTGCAAATGAACTCACACAATAGTTTGATTGGACTTTAGAATACGAAGGAAAGTTAAATTGTAAACACAAATTGTCACATCCAACTGGAACTTCTTGGAAACAAAATCGTAGAGATTCTTTATAACTTACTGGAAAATATTATAAAATCAAAGAAACGAAACTTATCACTTTCACGAAATATGGTATCGAAACAGTTATCTAGAAATTTAGGTAAAAAATTTCCTAACAAATATATTGTAAATTATTGATCCAAAAAACAATCGAATAATAAATAAATAAATAAATAAATAATGATATTTGAAAGTCGTCATTACGATGAAGACTCACTTTTAAAAGTTCCTTTATCCGTACAGCAGACACTTGGTATCGAATATCACGACTCTTTCTTTTTTCATACACAAATGTGTGTGAGTGCGTATGTAAGTATACATGTATTCGTACGAGGATTAAAGGAAATTATTTTCGTTTTACATACGTTTCTAAAAAATCTTCCCAGATCACGAAATATCTCTTTGAGATATTCTGGATTATATCTATGAGTTTACATAAATTTGACCAGTATATCAGAAAAGAATTTATTAAAACATAAATTAATGTACAAGTGTAAGTTTAAACGTCTTTTTAGTGTATATTTGACCGTATATAAAGGAAGAATGAGTATAGGTTGTTTTATCTGGAATTTTGTTTCCGACGCTTCTCTGTTTCTTCCGGTGATGTATTACTAGTTTCCTAGTTAGGTTCTTCTTCTATATTGTTAATATTTATATATACGTGGGTTGTTTCCTCGTGGTGTTATACATTCTGTTTACGATTGTTCATACTTTCCCCTTTAATTGTTTTTGTGTTATTATCACCCTCTGAAATTATGGGGTTAGTGTGGATACCTGTCTAGTTGATCTGTCTTTTAATTGTTTCTTTGTGTTTGAAATTTACTATGTTATCTGGTCAATCTGGATTAACTATAGATATCCTGTAAAGTGGTGTTTTGTATTTTTAAGTGGAAAAAGAGTTCACGAGTGCCTCGGAAGAGGTCCTATCTAGTGTAGGACCCGGTATTTAGATTGGAACTATTTAAGTTTTCTTAACTTTAGTAAGGTTCGTAGAAAAGACTGGTATTACGTCATTCTAATCTAGAGTTAATGTCCTCTTTTTAATAATTTTTAAGGTTGTATACCTCCGACTTGTTGTGCCAAGACTTATTGGTTGTTCAGTGTCTTCTTTAGTNTATTTAGATTTGAACTATTTAAGTTTTTTTAGCTTTAGTAAGGTTCGTAGAAAAGACTGGTATTACGTAATTCTAATCTAGAGTTAATGTCCTCTTTTTGATAATTTTTAAGGTTGTATACCTCCGACTTGTTGTGCCAAGACTTATTGGTTGTTTAGTGTCTTCTTTAGTTTTTTCTTTAGTTTTATACGTATCTTTACTTACTTTTACTTTTGTGTTGTTGGGTTTTGGACACCCTGTGATATTTTCGTCACGATTCTCCTTTCAAGTATCGTTATGTCCGTATGGAGTTCTTTGTTCTTTTTTCAGTTTATTTATTGGATTGAGATGTAGATTTCGTTGATCTTTTCCTTCTTTACCTCTTGGGGTCTCAATCATCTTCCTTTATTTATACTTTTTAATCCCGTCTTTATTTATGTTTTCTATGTTTGATCTGGTATCGTTTTTAGTTGTTTCGGTTTTCGACCAAGAAACTTTCCTATTTATTTTAACTGTTTGGTAATCGGTCTGAGTAGTTCTTTGTTTCTCTCTTCTTAGTTTAGGTATTTTAATCTTTACTTTTACCTCTCTAGTGTTGTCTGTTGTGTCTTTATGTTTCCTAGTATTCTCTGATGATAGTCGTTAATATACGGTTATTTTACCTGTTGTACCTTCTTTACCTGTTTAAGAATCTTTTCATGTTGAAAGGTTTTGACTTGGTCCTTCTTTATCTTTTAGAATGAAATTTATTGACTTCATAGACTATCGTGACCCGGAACAGGGAATTAGAATCAGTGGTATTATGGTCTCAAGAGTGATTAGAGATAAAAAAAGGGGATATGATTCCGGTTTATAACCAACTTAACAATCTACACTATAAGTGACTTCAACCAATATAACGTCAAATGATTCGAATAACATGTAAACTATAAAACATCATTTATTAACTTTTTTCATAAATAAAAAGGTAAACAGATAATGTTTATGTCTTCACTTTATCTCTATATAAGTGTTTTTTTATCCTCTTGTACACAGACAGAATGGACGAATTTTACTGACACGGTCTCCTTGAGAGACCTAATGACGTGAGTACCATGTGCATATTCATGATATCTCCAATCATATTGTAGGGAAAGAATCCCGTTATGTCTCCTTTTTCTACTGTCGGGGACGGAAATACCTAGAATGTTGTTAAATCTTTCTATACTGGATTTACATCATTTAACGTAACCTTTATGTTTGTAACCCATTTGTCCTTTTCTCTTTTCAGTTTTGAGTGATTTATTAACACTTCTCGTCTGTAAAAATCGACGGGACTCCATCAAAAACTCAAGTTGAGTTGAGTATCTGTTTTATAATATTTACAAAAGTTCTAAAGAAAAAAGATGTTGGAGAACTTCTTTTAGTGAATGACTGTGGTTTCTTTTCATTATGACCATTACTACTAAAACAATGTGACCGTTGAAGACACCTTCTTCCCTTTAAAAAATTTTGTACGATCATTTTACAACCGAAGACAATATTCCGACGTACATAAAAAGATACTCTAAAAATTTAATAAAAAGAGAGTCCTTCTCTTTAAGGATCAAAATAGTAGATTTGTGTAAAACTAACTTTCTTCTAAGACAGTCTTATAATATTTATTAATAGTTTCTATAAAGTTTTTTAGGGTTCGTCTGGTTATATAATAACACTGTTGAGTCAATATGAAGAACGATTAATAAAGACTTACGATATGCTAGTTCGTTCTTTCAAAGTACCTTCACATTTCTATGATAAAACCTCTTTCGTAAATACATAAGTCCGTAGTATATCGTATAACATGTAAAATAATCTTAACAAGTCAGTAGTTTTGATACAGTCCATTTCTTTATCTCAAAAGTAAAATATTGTCATTTTAATATTAGATTTTCCTTATACCTCTTACATAAGGAGGAGATGTCACTTTTTTTCTTTTGTTTGTTTGTCTAAAAATTTTGCTTTCAACACCATTAATAGTAAGTCAAAAATTCACAACAAACCTTTAGAAGTTTTTCCTTGTAATCCAGAGAAAGGGGTTTCCGGCAGTTAAGATTTTGAATCGTGAAATACAATAACTTTGTTAAAATTTTCTTCATTAATGTCGTCATTAACATAAAAAGACTTATTTGAAGTACTGTTTACTACGTATTTAGTTACGTACTACTTTGGACACGAGGTAAATATAGAAACGTACTAGATGTTATTTAAGTTTACGTATTAATACAATAGGTTCGGACAGTTCTCTTATCTTATAGATCTCGAATAACGAAATCTCTTTCTACTTTCTTTTACCTTGTTTATGTCGAGTCATACCGTTCCACGACTAGAACTCTACCTCAAACTTTATCTTCTTTACCAGGATCCCTTTTTCCAAAGAAGTCTCTCTTGACTACCCGAATATGTATTTTCTGTATAAGTCCAGAAGGATTTATACGTTAAAAAGACCACTCTAAACGTCAACAGAAGAAAGTTGACATAACATAACCTCTATAACAACGTAACAGACACGAATCCTTCGTCCTCTCATCGACTTTTTACTTAGAAAGGACAACCTTTACTCAGTATTTCGGAACGACTTCCTTTATCTTACATCCGACTGTGAACTTCCTCCGTAAATTTCAATAAATCCACTATGTTTCCCACGTTTGTAAGTCTTTTTTTTCGTTCTTTACACCAATTATTTACTGGTATGATGTATATGAATCAGTAGTTCGGTCTTTTACTCTAGAAATCCAGGTCGATGATGGTTCGTAAGGATTTAGTGTTTTCTTCGAGTAGAACAAAAACAAAAATGACAACGTTGTATTCAAGACCCGAAATTTAGTAAAGAGATAGTTCGTATGACGTACTTTGTCTCACCCACTGGTTATTTATAAATAATTCATGACATCTTTACTTATTTACTTACAGTTCACGACGAGTTAACAACACATATAAGTGTAGTAATGGACGTAACAGATTACATTAGTTAAGGATTGACATAAATGACAGAGATCAGAGTAAAGAGAGAGGATTTAATAATTACACCTATACAATAAGGTAAATATTGAGGAGGTACTAATTCTAAGTTAATGAAGTTTTATACGATCCTGTTACATTGAAATTTATTGATAAAACTTTTCATTAAACCGAAATTTCTCACTTTTTAAACAAAGGTTATTAAGGTACAGAACTTTAGACACGATTATTATGGTAATCTTGTATATGTATATACGAACTTTCATAAGATTCAGTGGGTCAGTGCAGGTTTTGAAACACACGGACACCTGACATCGGAAGACCGAGGAAACAGGTACTCTAAGAGGCCCGTTCTTATGACCTCACCTAGAAGGGTTAGGTCCTAAACTTGGGTGCAGAGAATACAGGGGCCGTAACCGTACACTCAAGAAATGGTGATCGTGTGATATATGTATATGACAACAACGATAAGACAGTGATTCAGCACAGGCTGAGAGACGCTGGGGTACTTGACTTCATGTAGTCCGAAGGGCCAGGAAGTGATAGAGGGACTCAAACGAGTTTGAATACAGGTAACTTAGTTACTATGGTAGGTTGGTAGAATAGGAGACAACGGGAGAAGAAGAGTTAGAAGGGGTCGTAGTCCCAGGAAATGTTATTTAACCGAAGAACGCAGTCCACCGGTTTTATAACCTCGAATTGAAGTGGTAGTCAGGAAAGTTACTTATAAGTCCCAACTATGATAAATCCTAACTGACCAAACCAGAGGAACGACAGGTTCCCTGAGAGTTCTCAGAAGAGGTTATGGTGTTAAGATTTCGTAGTTAACAATCCGATCCGAGATATAATAATGGGACAAATATCAATTGAAAATACGTCTCATTTAGTACGCTTTACAGTCCAATCTTCTTCGTGTTCGACCCTAGTTCTAACGTCTCTCTTTATATTTATTGGAGTCTACACGTCTATTGTGATGGGAATACCGTCTTTCGTTTCTTCTTGCTTTCTCGAAAAACTACTTCCACTTTCTCTTCTCACCTTTTTTTTACCGAATTTTGAGTTGTAAGTTTTTTCCTTCTAGTACTGTAGTCCAGGGTAGTGAAGTTTCGTTTATCTACCCCTTTGTTACCTTTGTTACTGTCCGAAATAAAAGGACCCGAGGTTTTGGTGACGTCTATCACTAACGTCGGTGTCTTGTTTTTCTACGATTGAGGAACCTTCTTTTCGATACTGGTTGAATCTGTCGTATAATTTTTCGTCTCTGTAATGAAACGGTTGTTTCCAGGTGGATCAGTTTCGACACAAAAAAGGTCATCAGTACATACTTACACTCTCAACCTGATATTTTTTAGACTCACAGTTTCTTAACTGTTAAAACTTGACACCACAATCTCTTCTGAAAACTCACAGGGAACCTGACGTTCCTCTATGTTGGTCAGGTAAGATTTCCTTTTGTCAAGACTTATAAGTGACCTTCCTGACTACGACTTCGACTTTGAGGTTATGAAACCGATTGACTACACTTTTTGACTGAGTGATCTTTTCTGGGATTACAATCCTTTCTAACTTCCGTCTTCCGCCTCTACTGTCTCCTACTCTACAAACCTATCGTAGGGGTTGAGCTACCTGTACTTAAAGTCGTTCGAGGTTCTCAACCACTACCTGTACCTCCGGACCACACGACGTCAAGTACCCAAGTGTTTCTCCACCTGTGCTGACTTAATGACTTGACTTGACTACATATCTACACTTTCAACCTGGTATTTCTTCCGACTTAAGACTTCTTAACTACGAAAACTTGACACCAAAACCTCTTTTGAGAACTCTCAAGGAACCTGACGTTCCTCTAGTTTGGTCAGTTAGGATTTCCTTTAGTTAGGACTTATCAGTAACTTTCCTGACTACGATTTCGAGTTCGTGGTTATGAAACCGGTGGACTACACTTCTTAACTGAGTAATCTTTTCTGGGACTATGACCCATTCTGACTTTCCTCCTCTTCCCCTACTATTTCCTACTCTACCAACCTACCGTAGTGGATGAGTTGACTGTACTTAAACTCGTTCGAGACCCTCTACCATTTCCTGTCGCTTCGGACCGCACGACGTCAGGCACCCCAGTGTTTCTCAACCTCTTCTGACTCGATAACTTGTTGTTATGTGAAAGTATGTACTGACGTCCTTTTCTGTATCGAAACGGATATACCTGTAAACAACCATTTCACTATAGAGACGAAAAAGTATGTTAAACAGTGTTCAAACAATATCGAAATTCTGACCGACAAAACTAGAAGAAAGTCAGGTTCACTGAGAGTTCCCAGAAGAGGTTGTGGTGTCAAGTTTTCGTAGTCAAGAAGCTGCGACTCGGAAGAAATACCAGGTTGAGAGTGTAAGTATGTACTGATGATCTCTTTGGCATCGAAACTGATCTGTCTGGAAACCTGGTACTGGGTACACCGTCTCGTCGAGAGGTCTAAAGGGAATGATATGACAAGAGGTGGGGCCACGGAAAAGAGTTATTTTAGAGAACAAAATAGTCGTATACATAGAGGAACCTGTTAAGTAAAGACTCACAATCTGTTCTCGGGTCAAGTCCCGGACCTTCCCCAGGGGGAAGGACGTCAAAATACTGTTTAGAAAACAAGTCCTTCATGTTTACACTGGAAAAAAAGACTAATAAAATGTGGTTTAAATACAGGAAAAGTATAGAAATACTTAAAATCTCAAAGAGATAATTTTTTGTTTTCAGACAGTTTCGACAGTAACCTTAACGTAATTTACATATATAATTTAACCCTCTTAACGTTAGAATTCTAAACTTTTGTTCTTATACGTATTGTAGTGTATAGTTACTGGTCTGGTATCATATAGAGAGGTAAAATCATATCTCCAACAAAAGAGGGGAATTAACAACTTATAAAACCGTAACGAAGTTTGTATTAACAATCAAAAAGTGAAGTATAAATAAAAAAACAACGACCGTATATTTTCATTTTATCCAAGAACATATACCTGGAACATAGAAGCCTCGTACAATCTGAATAATGGTCGACATCATGAATAATTATGGAGTCAAGTCAAGTCAAGTCAAGTCAGCGAGTCAGTATAGACTGAGACACTGGGGTACTTAGTGTCCTGTGATCCGGAGGGACAAGTAGTGATTGAAGGCCTCAAGTGAGTTTGAGTGCAGGTAGCTCAATCATTACGGTAGGTCGGTAGAGTAGGAGACAGTAGGGGAAGAGGAGGACGAGGGTTAAGGAGGATCGTAGTCTCAGAAAAGGTTACTCAGTTAAGAAGCGTACTCCACCGGATTCATTACCTCAAAGTCGAAGTCGTAGTAAGGGAGGTTTCTTTAGGGTCCCGATTAGAGGAAGTTTTACCTGACCAACCTAGAGGAACGTCAGGTTCTTTGAGAGTTCTCAGAAGAGGTTGTGGTGTCAAGTTTTCGTAGTTAACAAACCACGATTCGAAACAAGTGTCAGGTTGAGAGTGTAGGTATGTACTGGTGACCTTTTTGGTATCGGAACTGATCTGCCTGGAAACAACCGTTTCATTACACAGACGAAAATTTATACGATAGATCCAACCAGTAATGAAAAGAAGGTTCCTCATTCGTAAAAAATTAAAGTACCGACGTCAGTGGTAGACGTCACTACAACCTCGGGGTTTTTTATTTCAGACTGTGACAAAGGTGACAAATCCTATCAGATATATTTATTAGTACAGTAAAGACCTCCACATTTAAAATTAAAAGAAAGTTTAGAAAACGGAGACAAAGAAAACGACGTGACCATTCAAGGAAGAGAGTATACACCACTTATTTTCACCCGTCTTTTTGTAGGAGAAATAAAAATTGAAATAAAAATACATCTCTCGTAAGTAACAAAATGAAAATACACTAAATAAAGTCCTAGAATACAATCTTAGAGAAATTTAGTGATTCCTTCAAAACAACTTAAGGATCGAAAGACTCTTTAAAATAATACTTTCACATAACTTAAGTCGGTTTACGAAAACCAAAGTTGTCAGTTTCGGAAAGAGAATTTTACATTTACGAAGTCCAGGGGATTTCGAACATAGGTAAAAACGGTAGGAAAGTTGTAAAAGAGTCTTCTATAATAAGGTTCAAAGATAGTGGTAGAGTCATACATATAAGACCTCGGTAAAGTCAAATAGTTAAAAAAAAAGAATTCTAAAATAAAAATTAAAGGAGAACTTATAGAAGTAACTGAGATCAAAAAATCATCGTACTAAAAACCAAAGATATAAACACAAAGAGGTTAAAAGAAAGACATTAACTAAGATAGAGTCTTAGCTAGGTATCAATATCACCAAAATATGATACAATTGGACCTATTGTACCTCAACACAAAGGGTCTTAGGGGAAAGGACACAGTATAGTCCAACCTAAATAGTTTTTCTTTTGAACGAGTTCTAAATATTATCCTATGAAATTCGTTGTTAGTGATAAAATTTCAGTATTACAATATTTGTCTTACGGGTCGGTCATCGTCGTTCCAAAGAGGGGGTAAAAAAAAGATCTAGAAAAGAGTGAATAATTAGAAGGACCGGTTTTGACTAGGGACCCGTTGTAGTTTATGTTTTTGTTATACGAAGGTATTTGAAAGGGTGATCGAAAAAAAGTATCAGTGGGAGACTATCCACTTACATGGACCAAAATGTTTCAAAAGTATCACTAAAGATTAGTTGAACGTCAGAGTTGAAAATGAATGTGTTAACACACTCTAGAATAAGGAGATTATTTGAAAATAAGGTATTATGGACATCATCAAGAGAAACCAGTTTGAGATTGACTAAATTATTAAATGTAGACCCTTACCTTATGACAATATGATTTTTATACTTGATATACCGTAACCGAAACTTCAGTCTATTGACTTGATAAAGGTTTGACGTAACCTGACACTATGCTCGTTCTTTACTTTGAAACAACGTAATTATGTGACTATAAAACCCGATAAAAAGTATCCTTACTTTAACATGACCAATTATGTAGAGACGGTAGTTTAGTAAGGAGTAGTGGGTCAGACTTAATCGTGGTCAGAAGGAATCAAATAGTAGAATAAAATTGAAAATATATCGTACATACATTATAAGTAGAAAAATTTTTTATAAGTAAAGATAATGATCTCGATCTTACATTTAAGACACTGTCGTCTCCAGAAATTAGACGAAAAAAAAAAAATTTGTTATCTATAAATAACTTAAATAATCACCTCATTTACTTACTTATTTTATTCTCTTAATTTCGTACTATCACTTGTCCATACACTGTACGGACAAGTTACAAAAACGACAAAAGGAGAATCACAGATTCTTAAGAACGATAGATAATAAGATAGGTACATTTCTTTAGTGATTTTTGTTGAATTTTTAGAACAAATATAGGGGAGCAAATATGTAATAGAATCCACTTCACTTCACTTCACTTCACTTCACTTCAGCGAGTCAGCACAGACTGAGAAACGCTGAGGTACCTGACATCGGATAGTCCGAGGAGTCAGGTACCCTAAAAGGTCCGTTCTCATGACCTCACCCAACGGTAAATAAAGAGGTCTCCTAGAAGAGTTGGGTCCCCAGCTTGGACCCAGAGGTGTAACCTCCGTCTGTGAGATGGGAGACTCGATGGTCCCTTCGGGTACTCGTACCATTATTCGTAAGATATATTTCAGAAGTAAAGAGTCAGTTTGATTTACACGTTCTAACCATAAGAATTGTTAAACTATGTGGGTGACTTCTACTTCTCTGATGGTAATGTTTCCAATAAACCATGGTACGGAGTGTCGACCCTTTACAACCTCCGATTTTTGTTTGGAACAAGACTGTGATAAAAATCATTTATGAAAAGTATTACGGTTAGTTAAAAGGTTATATAAAATTTTATTTTATAAAAATGTTCCAGTTTCTCTAGATCCTCTTATCTCATTTGTAATGGAACCCAAACCTCAGTCTTTGGACCTAAGGTAAAAAGTCAAGAAGTTAGTTACTAAGACACTAGACCCCGTCCATTTTTAGTCACCTCGGAAAGGATCACATTTCCTTTCTTTTATTGGGTCCACCACACCACCATTTCTTAGACAGACAGTTTCGATCCTCTTTGTTCATTACTGCCAAGCTTAGGGACCCACCCCTTCTAGGAGACTTCATACTTTACCGTTATGTGAGGTCATAAGAACGGACCATTTAAGATACCTGTCCCATCGGACCACCCGACGTCAGGAACCCCAAAGTTTCTCAATCTCGTATGTACGTCAAGTATGACATTAGATTAGTAAAGAGGTGTTTCATTCTTTGTTAGATAAAATAGGACTCTCATCTTTGATGTTGGGTGAGGTGATGAGAACGGACCTTTTAGGGTACCTACCTCCTCGGACCATCCGACGTCAGGTACCCCGGTGATTCCCAGTCTGTGCTGACTCACTGAAGTGAAAGTTAAAAGTGAAAGTACGTAACCCCTTCCTTTACCGTTGGGTGAGGTCACAAAAACGGACCTCTTAGGGTCTCTACCCCCTCGGACCACCCGACGGCAGATACCCCAGTGTGTGTCAGCCTGTTCTGACTTCACTGAATCGTCGTCATCGTCATCCACGAAGAACTCATTACCTGTGGATTAAATCTTTTTAGAGTGTATAACCATATACTTGTCGACCATCGGGAGATGGAGGAGAAGGAAAAGACGGAGACATCCCAGATCTTCGGTCTTTGACTTGAAAAGATTACCACTTAGGACTTTCCCTAAGTAAGTCTACGTGTAATAAGGAAACGATGTGGGTTATCAGTACACACCTACACTCAACCTGGTATTTCCTTCGACTCACTTCACTCACACACTCACTTTCAGCGAGTCAGTACAGGCTAAGAAACACTGGGGTACCCGAGATGTCAGGTACCTGAAGAGGTCAGGTCTTATGACTCGTGACTTATTAACTACGTAAACTTGACACCACAATCTCTTCTGAGAGCTCTCAGGGAACCTGACGTTCCTCTAGGTGGTCAGTTAGGATTTCCTTTAGTCAGGACTTATAATTAACCTTCCCGACTACAACTTCGACTTTGAGGTTATGAAACCGATGTACTACGTTTGTTGACTAAGTAACCTTTTCTGACCCTTTCTACCCTTTACGACCCCTTTTAACTTCCGTCCTCTTCTTCCCCTGTTATCTTCTACTCTGTTAACCTACCGTAGTGGCTGAGTTACCTGAACTCAAACTCGTTCGAGGTCCTCAACCACTACCTGTCCCTTCGGACCACACGACGTCAGGGACCTCAGCGTTTCTCTGTTCTGAGTCACTGAATTTACTTGAACCAGAAAGTACTGATTGAGTAGACCGAGGTCGTTAAAAAGTGTCTATTTGTGTGTAGGAAAAGTTAGGAGAAGGAGATAAGAAACTTAGAATGAATTAAAGAAGTTCTTTTATATAGAGATGGTAAATAATCTACCATGGTAAAAAAGGGTACGGTAGGACCAAAAGAGTTGGACAAGTTGAATAAAAAGACACAAGTCACACACTGAGATTGGTACCGACAAATCTCGGCTCGATCAAATCCGTGTTGAGGTGAGTCCCTTTCCTATAGACTTGTAAAACTTGACTGTTCTTTCACGAAAGACGGAGGTTCCGGATAAATTTAAAGGTGTTTGAAGATCTTCTTGACTAAAGGTATTAGAAGTAATTCGAATAAAGAGGAATTCAAACTTGTGATTACTATTAATTTAATAAATTGAAACACCCTAAAAAAAGGGGAATAAAACGAGATATCGTCACTAAATTCTCACAAGAAAGGAGTACACTTATCATAAAGTTAACATCACTAACTATTCTTTCATAAACAATGTTCGGTTCTTTGATTAGTGAAGTACATTGTTGAGAAAAACTTACATAAGGTCTAAGGATTATTGGTAGAATTTTTTTTTTATGTCATTACGTCAGTTAGATAGTTCCTTTATGAGTCACCGAATTTGTGGTGTAAGGGGTCAAAAAAAGTATACGGTTTCGAAAACTGACACACCTAGTGTTATTTGATACCTTTTAAGACTTTCTCTACCCTTATGGTCTGGTGGACTGGACGGGGAACTATTTAAACGTACGTCTAGTCCTTCGTTGTCAATCTTGACCTGTATCTTGTTGTTTGACCAAGGTTTATCCATTTCCTCATACAGTTCCGACATATAACAGTGGGACAAATAAATTAAATATACGTCTCATGTAGTACTCTTTATGACCCAACCTTCTTCTTGTTCGACTTTAGTTCTAAAGGTCCTCTTTATAGTTATTGAAGTCTATACGTCTACTCTGGTGGGAATACCGTCTTTCACTTCTTCTTGATTTCTCGGAGAATTACTTACACTTTTTCCTCTCACTTTTTCAACCGAATTGCGAGTTGTAAGTCTTTTACTTCTAGTACCGTAGACCAGGGTAGTGAAGTACCGTTTAACTACTCCTTTGTCATCTTTGTCACCGATTAAAATAAAACCCCCCGAGATTTTAGTGACGTCTACCATTAACGTAGGTACTTTAATTTTCTACGAATGAGGAACCTTCTTTTCAATACTGGTTGGATCTCTCGTATAAGTTTTCGTCTCTGTAATGAAACGGTTGATTCCAGGTAGATCAGTTCCGATACCAAAAAGTTCACCAGTACATACCTATACTCTCAACCTGATGTTTCTTTCGACTCACGACTTCTTAACTACGAAAACTTGACACCATAACCTCTTCTGAGAACTCTCAGGGAACCTGACGTTCCTCTAGGTTGGTCAGGTAGGATTTCCTCTAGTCAGGACCCACAAGTAACCTTCCTGACTACGATTTCGACTTTGAGGTTATGAAACCGGTGGACTACACTTTTCGACTGAGTAAGTTTTACTGGGACTACAACCCTTTCTAACTCCCGTCCTCCTCTTCCCCTGTTGTCTGCTACTCTACCAACCTACTGTAGTGGTTGAGTTATCTGTACCTAAACCCACCTGAGACCCTCAACCACTACCTGTCCCTCCGGACCACACGACACCAAGTACCCCAACGTTTCTCAGTCTGTACTGGCTCACTGACTTGACTTGACTTAGAACCAAACCCGTTGAGTAAGTTTAAGAGATCCAGAATTTAAGAAATAGTATTTAGTTTCATCATCTGATTACGGAATAACAAATCCAGGGATGAGAACTCTTTCACACAGTGTATACACAGAAGGGACAGTTGTAATTTTGAAGTTAAATCTTTAATGTAAAAATTTAAAATATTTACTATGTTACGTATTTATAACGTAGAAGGAGTTTTGTATTTGAGAGACTCCTGTTAACATTTATAAGGAAGATTGGTATTATGTTCTAATATCTGTAATACACCTCTATTAAAGATTTTCTCGTTATTATATTCTGTAAAAAGGTCTTTAGTATTGGACTAAAATATGCATTTGACTATCTTTTATTTAAATTACAAAGAAGTAAAATTAATTATTGTGGATTTATTTCACTAAAAGTATCTTGATAACTTTTTATTTAGAGTACTGATATTTAATGTGTTGGTAACACATTACTACTATTACTGGATGTAAAGTCTTCACTATCGGACAAAAGATGTGTGATAACATTTTTACACATTCACTTCAGCGAGTCAATAGAGACTGAGAAACACTGGGGTACTCGACATCGGACAGTCCGAGGAGACGGGTGCCCTAAAAGGTCCGTTCTTTCGACCTCACCAAACGGTATAAGAAGAGGCCCCCTAGAAGGACTGGGTCTCTAGTTTGCGTCTAGAGGGAGTGACGTCTGTCTGAAAAATGGTAGACTCGGTGGTCACTTTACACATCTTTCCATACCCACTATATTTCAATAACACAAAAGGTTCAATTACAGTGAGCGATTTAGGTGTGGATAGAGGACCAAACAGTACAATTCGTTATCTTTTTTTAATCTAAGGGTGTCAGAATACATTTATTGTCTAAGGTAAGACCAGTTATAAAAATAGGAATTATATAATAAGTAGAGTGTTTTGTTGTTATTTTTCTAAATACTGATAGTGACTAATAGTTTAAGGAGAAAATAGTATCTTAAACAGTGTGAAGGTTTTGATATCAGACACAAATGGAGCATAGTAATAATTTAAAAATTTAATTTGTTTTGTACATCCCGGGACTATTTACAAGCGATTTATAATCGAAATACTAACGATAATAACGAGAAATTTGACCTCCCTGTCATGTTTCTGTCACGTTTCCGGTTTCGTGTGCCAAGTCAAGTCAAGTCAGTGAGTCAGCACGCTGAGAAACGCTGGGATACTTAACGTCGTACGGTCCGGAGGGACAGATAGTGGTTGAGGGCCTCAAGTGGGTTTGAGTACAGGTAGTTCAACACTACGGTAGGTCAATAGAGTAGGAGACGACAGGGGAAGATGAGGACGGGGGTTAGAGACGGTCGTAGTCTCAGAAAAGGTTACTCAGTTGAGAAGTGTACTCCACCTGTTTCATAACCTCAAAGTCGAAATCGTAGTCAGGAAGGTTACTTGTGGGTCCTGACTAGAGGAAATCCTACCTGACCAACCTAGAGGAACGACAGGTTCCCTGAGAGTTCTCAGAAGAGGTTATAGTGTCAAGTTTTCGTAGTTAACAAGCCACGAGTCGAAACAAGTATCAGATTGAAAGTGTAAGTATGTACTGGTGACTTTTTTGGTATCGGAACTGATCTACCTGGAAACGACCGTTTCATTACAGAGACGAAAAATTATACGGTAGATCCAACCAGTATTGAAAGAAAGGTTCCTCATTCGTAGAAAATTAAAGTACCGACGTGAGTGGTAGACGTCACTAAAACCTCGGGGGGTTTTATTTCAGTCGGTGACAAAGGTGACAAAGGAGTAGATAAAGGGTGCTTCACTACCCTGACCTACGGTACTAGAATCAAAAGATTTACATTTCGAAATACGGTTGAAAAATTGAGATGAGAAAGTGAAAGTAGTTCTCCGAAAAATCAAGGTGAAGTGAAAGACGGTATTCCAACCACAGTAGACGTATAGACTCCAATAACTATAAAGACGGTCGGTAGAACTAAGGTCAGACACGAAGAAGGTCGGGTCGTAAAGAGTACTACAAGAGATGTATGTTCAATTTATTTGTCCCACTGTTATATGTCGAAACTGTATGAGGAAAAGGATAAACCACGTCGTTTTTCTTGGGTCCGAAAACCTGAAGGAAACGACGATTATGACTAGAGAGTTCAATACATCCTATTTACTTATGTCCTTTTAATCGATATACATAAATGTTTTTTTGTATGAGGTCACAAGTAACATCTTAAACCTCGGACTTTCTGTTCTTTCCGAGTGTTTGTTGTAGGTAAAATCAATTTAGGGGAAAGGATCATCTATTCTTGGGTGAATGACTTTTTATCAATGAGTTCAAAGTCTCTAAAATAGTACGGACCAAATGAAGTTACTGAGATGTCACGGACGACCTTCTGAATAAAATAAAGAAACGTACCTCTATTCGAAATTGGTTGATCTGAATCGTATCGTTTCTGATCCCCTTACAACTCTAAACTGAAAAATAAATTACTTCCTGAGAAAACATAAGTAATTTGTTCATACAAACTTAGAAACGGTATGCAGTCCACTAAGTACGACTCCACAGTACAATTTCTTAGGTCACCAAAAGAGAAGCTACCATAAGGACAGGGCCTAGGACAAAACGGTTCTTTTGTGATACTTGTAACAGAACCTAGTTCAAGGGATCTGTATCTCGGACTAATCCGTAAATAGTTTCCCTACAGGAGTACTTTTAGGACGTGTACCCGTTCCCTTTGTCCTGTCCAGTTCTTTTCGTTATGTCGTTTATGTACTAAAAGTTTCAAAATTAGAGTCTGACTAAGGTTCGTAACGAGACCTCGTATTCAACACAGAACAGGTCTCCTTTCTTTCAATCCACAATAAAGACCGAAACCGAAGTTCTCTCCCCCTTTTCCAAATTGAAAGATCTGTGGAGGTTCTTTCACCGAGTAAGTCGGTTTCCGATTACTTGGAAGAATAGAAGAGATTCTTCCACTTACACACTTGACAACTGTCGATTTTGTATGTCGACTCTGTACACACGGTTAAGTTATTTCTCTTAGATCCATCTCATGGTAGTGGATATTCACCTTGGAGTTCTCTTCTAGATATACTATACTACTATACTACATTTTGTTTTGTGTATACAAATACTGTTAAAACAGGGTATTAAATAACTTAATTAAAAAACACATTCTAAACGGTTCTCCAGGTCTTTCTACTCTTGTTTCTTTTTTAACTTCTTTAACCTTCTTTAACTCCACTAACTCTCTTTATGTCTCCTTTAGTTTGGTTTATATCTTTTCCGTGTTCGTCCGTGAGGACTTCCAAATAACCTGTCTTTTAAAATTTAATAAAAACCACTCGTGTCCACACGTTCAGTATTTCACCATAACGAATCCAGAGATCAATTGAGACTACGTCAACCTCTATTGATCTTTAAAAGTCTTGATTATGACTTTCGGAACTCTTGTCCATTCGTTAGGTTGTACGTGTCAATTTTGACGTATTTCCTTCGACCATCCCTGTCTCATTTACCTGTTTTAGTCACTCATTAATCAATTAGGGTGTTCCCCTAATATTTGTCTTTTTACTATCCTCTAAGGACATTTGATTATTACAGAGTTCTTTGGTCCAAACGAATTGGAGTTTTAGTTCGTCCGAACGAATCGTTGTTTTAATCCGTCGTCTTTGTGTTCTGTACGGGGGTTTGTTATTTTGTCACCACCGTACTCTGGATGTATGACAGGTCACTCGATTCTACTACTAGGGATTCTGTTTATAATACGTGTGTATTTTTCGTTATTAATACCTAGCTCGAACTGGTACATCCCTGTTTATTTGAGGAGGCGAGTTGGACCTCCTCCTTGACTACTACCTTCGTACTACAAATACGTTCTTTCTGTTTCTTCAAGAGGAGGGGTGACAACGAAACTAATATTCGTGGGGTCATACAGGAAGTCCACTTCGTAAAGAACGAGTAGACGAACATTTGAAGTGATCGTAGGATAACATTATTTAGTGAAGAATAGATAGGGAAACAGAGAGTCACTTAAGAAAAGATGTGACTCTGTATTTCCTGATACCATGACCTCGAGAAACCTCGGGGACTATACTGTGGTCAACCAAGTTTCGTTATCTGACTTTCGTTTCAATCCTATTACTTCTCTAACTCCCCGACAACGGTAAGGAGGAGTTCCAAAAGCGATCCTAAACTTTATCAATTTCCTTCTCTGATGAGTCAAAATCAGACTACGCATATAGATAATTATGATTGAACAAGTCATTTGACAAGTTCTAAGAGAAATATCCGAGACACATGTTGTTAATTGTTACTTCCAAAAGAATGATAATTTTATACTTTAATTTATTATGGAAGTTTGTGTAAAGAAAATTAAATAAATAAAATTAACCTCCGATTAATGAAATGTTATAACATCACCAAAAAAGGTATATAACTGTACTGAGTCGGTACCCACATGTAGACAAGGGGTAGGACTTTGGGGAGGGTGGAGTGAGGACTAAGGTGAATAGACCCAGTAGGGTCCTGTGGTCGAGACTCGTGGGACAGAGTAAATAGTTTGGACTTGACCACTAGACATAACGTAAACTATTATATGTACAAAGTTCCGATAAGAGAGTTTAGTAGGGTGGGAGCGGAAGAGGGTCTTAGATTTTCTGATAAGATATGTAGACACAAAGAAAACGACAGAACGTATATCCCAATAGTAATAATAGAAAGATATCCGAAGGGACCACCGAGTCTCCCATTTCGTAGACGAATGTTACACCCTCTCGGCCCAAACTAGGGACCCAGTCCTTCTAGGAGACCTCTCCTTTTACTGTTGGATGAGGTCATGAGAACGGACCTTTTAGGGTACCTACCTCCTCGGACCATTCGATGTCAGATACCCCAGCGTTTCTCAGTCTGTAGAAAGATTTAAGGTATATATACACAATCATATGAAATAACCACAAAAAGAAAGACTGAATGAAGTGAGACATATTATCCGAGGTCAAAGTAGGTAGAGTAATCTTGACTAAGTTTACATAAGAAATATTACCGACTCATTATCAGATAGCACATATACATGGTGTCGAAAGAATAGGTCAGTAGACGACTACCTGTAGATCCAACAAAGGTACAGGACCGATAATATTTGTCACGACACTACTTGTAACCCCATGTGCACAGAGAAAATTAAGACCAAAGGAGTCACACATACGGATCGTCATCCTAACGACCCAGTATACCGTCAAGATAAAGGTCAAAGACACCTTAGAGGTGTGACAAGAGGTATCACCAACATGATCAAACGTAAGGGTGGTTGTCACATTCTCCCAAGGGAAAAAAGGTGTGGGAGAGGTCCTAAATAACAAACATGTGAAAGTATCGTCGGCAAGACTGACCGTACTCTACCATGGACTGACACCTAAACTAAACGTAAAGAGACTATTACTCACTACAACTCGTAGAAAAGTACAAACAATCGGTAGACATACAGAAGAAACCTCTTTACAGACAAACCGGGTAAAAAATTTTAAATAAATAAAATTAACCTTCAATTAACGAAATTTTATAACGTAACCAAATTAACCTAGTAAATAAAAAGACCTTAACTCGTCGTCCTCGACGAACATATAAAAACTGTAATTAAGAAACAGTCAACGAAGTAAATGATATAAAAGAGGGTAAGATTTCGGACAGAAAAGTAGAACGAATATCAAATAAAACAACACGTTTTCGAAAATTAAATTAATCCAGGTAAACAAATAAAAACGAAAATAAAGGTAATGAGACCCTCCACCCAGTACCTCCTAGGACGACACTAAATACAGTCTCTTACGAAACGGATATAAAAGGAGGTCCTCAAAATATCAAAGACCAGAATGTAAATCTAGAAATTAGGTAAAACTTAAATAAAAACCCATACCACATCTTTCACAATATCAAAGTCAGAAAATGTTCGTCAACTGGTCAAAAGGGTCGTGGTGAACAATTTCTCCAACAGAAAAGGGGTAACATATAAGAACGGAGGACACAGTTTTATTCCACAGGTATCTACGTACCTAAATAGAGACCCGAAATATATAACAAGGTAACTAGATATAAAGACAGAAACACGATCATGGTATGACAGAACTACTGAGACCGAAACATCATCTCGGACTTCAGTCCGTCCAACTAAGGAAGTCAAGGTAAGAAGAAAGAGTTCTAACGAAACCGATAAGCTCCCAAAACATAAAGGTATATTTAACACTTTAATAAACAAGATCAAGAGACTTTTTATGGTAAACATCGAACTATCCTTAACGTAACTTAGATATCTAACCAAACCCATTATATGAGTAAAAGTGATATAACTAAGAAGACTAGGTACTTGTACTATATAAAGAGGTAGATAAACACAGTAGAAACTAAAGAAAGTAGTCACAAAATATCAAAGATATATATCCAGAAAACAAAGAAATCCATCTATATAAGGATTCATAAAATAAAAACAACACTACTACTTACCTTAACAAAGGAATTAAACAGACAAAAGAGTCACATATCCCTACGTTCCCTAAAGACACACAATTAAAATATAGGACGTTGAAATGATAAAAGTAACTAATCGAGATCATTAAAAGACCACCTCAGAAATCCCAAAAGATACATCTCCTAGTACAGTNAGACCACCTCAGAAATCCCAAAAGATACATCTCCTAGTACAGTAGACGTTTGTCACTCTCAAAATGAAGAAGAAAAGGTCAAACCTAAAGAAAATAAAGAAAAAGAAGAGACTAACGACACCGATTTTGAAGGTCTTGATACAACTTATCATCACTACTCTCACCCGTGGGAACAGAACAAGGACTGAAATCCCCTTTACGAAAGTTAAAAAGTGGGAACTCCTATTACAAACGACACCCAAACAGTATATATCGGAAATAAAACAACTCCATACAAGGAAGATATTTATCTATAGTTTTCGTCTTATCGAGTTTCCCTTTGATATTACTTCTAAAACCATGGATTTTACCTGAAAAGATCATTGTTCGTCTCCAAGGTCTAAGACAAAATTGTTTTGAGTAATGTCACATGTGAATGTGTGAGGGACCCAATTTAGGACTCATTAGGAGGGTATTTTAATTCCATAAATTTGAGATGGTTGTCAGTGATTAGGACTCTTTTATGTAAGGATTTATCATGTGATTATACTTACATTCTTCAGTTCTCTATTGACCTGATTTTCCGTTCAAACCGTAACCTCATGTTTTACTTCGTCCCGTTTTCGGTTGCCTCCAAACGGTTCCCTTGAGTGACCAGTATCGTTTGTGGGAGAAGGTTATTACATTCTCTACTGAGATGTGTACCTGTAGTGGTCTCCTAGTTATGGTTTTAGTCTAACTAATATAAGAAACGTTACCTTTGTCACTCTATGAAATAAAAAAATATGAGGTTTTAGTGACGTCCATCACTGACGTCGGTAATTTAATTTTGGACGAACAAGGAACCTTCTTTTCGATACCGGTTCGATCTGTCGCATAATTTTTCGTCTCTGTTTTTTTTTTTTTTCGTCTCTGCAATGAAACGGTTGTTTTAAGGTAGATCAGTTTCGATACCAAAAAGATCATCAGTACGCACCTATACTCTCAACCTGGTATTTCTTTCCACTCACGACTTCTTAACTACGAAAACTTGACACCAAAACGTCTTCTGAGAAACTCTCAGGGAACCTAACACTCCTCTAGATCAGTAAGTTAAGATTTCCTTCAGTCAAGACTTATAAGTGACCCTATTGACTACCACTTCGACTTTGAGGTTATGAAAACGGTGGATTACACTCTCGACTGAGAAACCTTTCCTGGGACTACGACCTCCTTTAGCTTAAGTCCTTCTCTTCCCCTGTTGTCTCCTGTTCTACAAACCTAAAATAGGGTCTGAGTTACCTATACTCAAACTCGTTCGAGAGTCTTGTCATTTCCTGTCTCATAGGAACACATTACGTCAGGTACCCCAACGTTCCTCAACCGTACTAACTCACTGGTTTCTTGTTACGTGTATTGAGATCATTAGAAACGGTTTATAACTAAAACTTTATTAGGGTTAATGGAGTAAGTTCTGTTTATACCGGTATATTAAAATAATCTGGTTAATTTTACACTGGACTTACACAATACAGTGAAGACCTATCTTTAAAATTCTCGACCTGTCATCAAGTATAAGAAAAAAGAAATAGAACCGGTGACAATTGACTTTTTTTACGTATTGGATTTTCAACTCTTAATATAAAATGAATCACCTGTTTTGACTCTTGAATTCGGACCCTGTGTCGTAAAGTCTATTAAGACTCTTTGAGTGGTTTCCTCCGTTACAACTTAGGATTTATGTGTCCTCAAAAACGTTGTTTTCTGACCTATAAACATTGTAGTTCTAATAACAATTGATTTCTATCGAACAATATAGTTCAATTCCTTAACACACAAAAAGATTGCTACCCTTCTAGGTTCACAGACCCGAGTGACTTTAGTAAGGAAACTATACCTGGAGACGAGAGACCCCGGTCATAGGACAAAAGAATACTCAGAGGAATCCCGCGTGTCACTCTCACTACCACTGACCTCACCACCCGTAACAAGCGTAGAACTCAAGAGAGTCCCGAGTGGTCGGTAACCTGTCGACATTATACTACCGACGTCGTAGAAAACAATTGACTATACCGTTTTTCATAAAAAGTAAGTGTTTTGGACGCTGTAAAGTCTACAACTAATAGAGTAATCGGAGGAAGAGTCTTTCTAATTCTGTCTATCCGGTAGGAGGTTCGTCGGTCATAACCTGAACTTCATACTCGTTCTTTAATTGTAAACAAAAGTGAGTCGGGAGTTCTGTAATTTCTGATAAACATTGAAGTTGTATCGAACCAGAAGAACTGACTATGTTAACGTCTGATCTGAGAGAGTACGGAAAAGATTTTTATATACCATAATATTTACCGGGAAAAGTATAGAGTACAATTTAAATTGTCTTTAACGTTATTTAATTTATATGGAATACGTCATTATTAGAAGTTTTTGTTTGTTTGTTTGACTGTAAAGAGACGTAAAATGACAAGGGATCACTAATGTATCACGTCTAGTCCCTTGGGTTCCCACAAAGTACTTTCTTTGTCGAAAGTCAGTAGACCTAGTCACTCTAAACACGTACCTAGTGTCTTACCTTGAGTCGGAGTAATTGTTGTCCTTCGTCAAAATTCTTGACTTTTTTAGTTTCTTACTTAGGAAGTCTGACGTTGGTTATCGAGGGTAGTCTTAATCTTCGAGACTACACAAACACCGATTTTATATTTAACGAGAAAATAACTAAAGGGACCACCGAGTCTCCCATTCCTCAGACGGACATTATGTCCTAAGACCCAAGTTAGAGTCCCAAACCTTCTCGGGGACCTCTTCCTTTACCATTGGGTGAGGTCATAAGAACGGACCTTTTAGGGGACTTACCTCCTTGGACCTTTCGATGTCAGGTACCCCAGTGTTTCTCAGTCTGTATTGACTCTTTGAAGTGAAGAAAATAACTGTCATCAGAAAAAAGTCACTGGTGATGTGAGAGAAGGTATAGAATTTAAAACTACAAATCTTGTTTGACAAACGTTTTTTAAAGAATGGAATCGTACCTAAAAAATTAAGTATCTCTTACAACATCTTTTTACACCTTAATGTCATCGAATCATAAGTTTTCTAAATAATTGGATTTAAGTCCTTATACAATTCTTCCGTACTTTGTTTATAAAAATAAAGATTTATATGGATACATAGTCTATTATTTAATAAAATTTCTAGGTTATTTTCTTTAAGAGAGATGTACATGGATGTAAACACTGAATTTTTTTTTTTTTGTTTTTTGTCAATGGAAATTATTACATATATTTTGTACTTAAAAGTAAACTGATCATTAATAAGGTAAAATAAAATAATTTAATTCGATAGAGGTCCAATTAAATTTAAGTAGTAACGATTAAATTTTAGTAGAGACGAAAGAAGATCCCTAAAAAGATCCCTTAAAGTATCAAGTTCTTCAGTCGTTATTAGACAAAATGTAGTAGATACAGTCCATGAATAGCATGGTCTCGTCCTCTTTAGTCTGGTTCCCCTAGCTTAGTTTATTGAATTTTATGAATTATAAGATCGTCAGTGGAGGATTCCTCGAGACTCGTAATCTTTTTGTGTAAATAGTAAGGTTCTGTTGTCAATACTAAGATTTTCGACAGAGACCTATTTTGTATAAAATTTAAGTACATAAGGTTTAATTTCAGTTTCTCTCAAAATTATTTGTAAACCGACAAATAATTGTTATTCTACTTCTTACGATGAGAGGGGAGTAACAAAAGAAGTACAAGAAAGTACTAAGAAGGTACAGTTATGTTACAACAACCAATTTCTTACGTATTGTTTTAGTTTTAGAAAATATACTTGAAGTCGAAACATAGAAACAACTTTCTCTGTCAAAACTAGAAGATATAGGAATGATATTTAAAATATCATATGTAAAAGAAGGACATAGTTATATACTTTCACATCACATGTTTACATGTCACAAGGAGTTTTTTATCGTACACTAAAAGGTTTTGGAATTGAAAAGACAATTTTTACGAAAGGGAATACATCTAGTTCATTAAATTCACCGGTAATTTTCCGTTTTTTGAGACATAAAATGAAAGTGACTGTTTAGATTCATATGAAAATTCATCTAACCGACTCGTACACTTTACCAACCAAAGTACCTTACATTGATGACATATCTATACCAGTATATCCTTCTGTTATCGTCTCCACCTTGAGTTTTGGTTCAAAGTAAAGGTGTCATGACTATCGAATGTCACTTAATGTTGTTACATAGGACGAACTCCTGTTAGAGAGGAACTTTTGGAATACTGATTAGGACAATAAAATTTTACATTTAACACTCTCACCCAAACCATTTTAGAAAGATAACAATCAAGATTAGGACAGTAGAATTTTACATTTAACAACCTCACCAAGATCATTCTAGAAATGTTGGAACTCTGTAAGAAAACGAAATAACATTACTTGTTAATTTTTTCATATATCGAGGGAACGATTCTGATCGTTCACCCCGAGAGAGACAGGGGAAGACTACAGATACAGTCTTCAAACAGACAGGGAAAAGTGACTATTCTGAAGACGGTGTGTTCTCGGGACTCACCAGTTCGGACCTTCGAAGACTGTATCTGTAGTCTTCCCCTGTCTCTCGATCAGAATCGTTCCCTCGATATATGAAAAAATTAACAAGTAATGTATTTAGTTTTCTTACAGAGTTCCAACATTTCTAGAATGATCTTGGTGAGGTTGTTAAACGTAAAATTCTACTGTCCTAATCTTGATTGTTATCTTTCTAAAATGGTTTGGGTGAGAGTGTTAAATGTAAAGTTTTATTGTCCTAATCAGTATTCCAAAAGTTCCTCTCTAAGAGGAGTTCGTCCTATGTAACAACAATATCTTAGGAATCATGTCTCAAATTCGACTGAACGAAACAACACGTTAGTCGAGGTTCTAAATTCCTTATTTTTTTGTTTGTTTTTTTTTTTGAAAAGACACTGATTCTGATTCCTTACATCCTTTTTCAAACAGGAAAAGAGGAACTCTTAAGGTCTTGGTAGAGGGGAGGAGGTCCTGGGACCTGAATAGTTGTGTGGATTTATAACTGTGAGAGTCATGGTATTAAGGAGTCGTTCACAAACATCATCGTTTTACACAGGATTTTATTCTATCGTCTTAAAGATTACTTTTATAATGACTTAGTCACAATAACACTTGTACTTCACTTTAGTGAGTCAGCACAGACTGAAACGCTGGGATACCTGACATCTGATAGTCCAAGGAGACGGGTACCCTAAAAGGTCCGTTCTTATGACCTCACCCAACGGTAAAGAAGGAGGTCCCGTTAAAGGACTGGGTCCCTAGCTTGGACCCAGAGGGCGCAACATCCGTCTACGAAATGACAGACTCGATATTCTCTAAGAGAATAACACTTGTATCATACACAAAATAAATATAACTAATAAACTAAAGAAGTTGGTACATAATACGGTCAATGAATAGAGAGTCAGATAAAGAGTGGAATAATAATAATAATAATAAAACGGGATAAAATTATTTCGATCTCGACTTGATTGTGTTTACCTTTCCGTTTATTTACTTTTGAACGACCATCGGTAACGTTGATATAATGATATCAAAGAGAGGCTACAGACATATCACCTGAGTCCATTTTGGTATCATGTACGATGATATATATTTTATCTATTGATTATTCCTGGATGACATATTGTCATATCTTTGAGATTACATATCCTTTGAGAGGAGTTATGAGACGACACCGGATTTACCCTTTTATTAGATTTTCTCACCGATACACATATACATACCGAGTAAGTGACACGATACGTGACCTTTGATCTTCTTACAACATTTAGTTAATATGACGTTGTCCTTAAAAAATTTTTATTATTTAAAAAGTGTGCCAACCGTAGATTGAACTCGGTTAGTACGTAAGTAACCCAATTCTTTGAAGATCTTGTGAATTGGTTTGCCATACCTGTACTTCTGATCTCAGAAAATCAAGGATGATTCCGAGTCTTTTCCTGACAAAAATGGACTGACTTATTCTTTCATAATGATAAGTCTTTTTTCACAGTCAAAACTCGTATAGATACAGAAACAGTGATTATAAACAGAAGATCCTATCTATTCCGGGAGTGACTAAGCATAGGAAAGAGACGTTTGATGTCATTTAGACATTTACTTTTAAAACGTACGAGTGATTTTTAAAAAAATATCGAAACTTCACTTATTGTCTTCGTTTATTCTAATTCTTCTCCACGTTCTTACGTGTCTTCTTGATATCTTTTTTCCAGGATTACTGGACCTATTGGTGTTACCACGCCAGTAAGTGGATTTCGGTCTGTAGGACCTCATACTTCAATACACCCCGAATCCTTCGTAATGATACTTGTTTCGACCATATTCCCTACTCTAAATTGACTCGATAAATTTTAAGATCTTCTACTACGACAATTTCACGACGTGACTTATACAGTCGTTTAAACCTCTTGAGTCGTCACCGGTGTCCAGATCTTTTCCAGTCAAAAGTAAAATTAAATTTTCTTCCCGTTACGGTTTCTTACAAGTTCGATGACTTTTTAATACTAGTAAAATGAACGATCGTTCCATTAAGAGTTTTAGGAAGTCCGATTCCAAGTTGTCATGTGCTTACCTCTTGAAGGTTTACATGTTCGACCTAAAATTTTTCCGTCTCCTTTGTCTAATTTAACGGTTGTAGGTAACCTAGTATCTTGTTCGTTCTCTTAAGGTCCTTTTATAGACGAAGTGACTGATGTGATTTCTGAAACTGACACCTAGTGTTATTTGACTCCTTTTAAGAATTTGTCTACCCTTATGATCTGGTGGAATGGACAGAGGACTCTTTGGACATACGTCCAGTCCTTCGTTGTCAATCTTGCCCTGTACCTTGTTGTCTGACCAAGGTTTATCCCTTTCCTCATGTAGTTCTGACATATAACAGTGGGACAAATAAATTGAATATACGTCTCATTTAATACGTTTTACGGTCCGACATACTTCGTGTTTGACCTTAGTTCTAACGACCCTCTTTATAGTTATTGGAATATATACGTCTACTGTGGTGAGGATACCGTCTTTCGTTTCTTCTTTATTTCTCGGTGATCCACTCTCACTTTTTCCTTTTACTTTTTCGACCGAATTTAGAGTTGTAAGTCTTTTGATTCAAGTACCGTAGGTCAAGGTAGTGAAGTACCGTTTATCTACTCCTTTGTTACCTTTTGACTGTCTGAAGTAAAAAAAAAACCGAGGTTTTAGTGACGTCTACCACTGATGTCGGTACTTTAATTTTCTGTAAACGAGGAACCTTCCTTTCAATACTGGTTGGATCTTTCGTATAATTTTTCGTCTCTGTAATGAAACGGTTGTTTCAAGACAGATCAGTTCCGATACCAAAAAGATCATCAGTACATAACTACACTCTCAACCTGATATTTCTTTCGACTCGTGGTTTCTTATTTATGAAAACTTGACACCACAACCTCTTCTCAAAACTCTCAGGGAACCTTATGTTCCTCTAGGTTGGTCAGTTAGGATTTCCTTTAGTCAGGACTTATAAGTGACTTTCCTGACTACGACTTGGACTTTGAGGTTTCAAAACCGGTTGACTACCCTTCTGGACTTATGAAACTTTTGTGGGACTACGACCTTTTCTGACTTCCACCCTCCTCTTCCTCTGCTGTCTCCCACTCTACCGACCTACCGTAGTGGTTTATTTACCTGTACTTAGACTCAGTTGAGACCCTCAACCACTACCTGTCCCTCCGGACCCCACGACGTTAGGTACCCCAACGTTTCTCAGTCTGTGTTGACTCGTTAACTTGACTTGACGTCTTATGTAGTACATTTTAAAGTCCGACGTACTTAGTGTTTGACCTTAGTTCTAGCGACCCTCTTTGTAATTGTTACAGTCTATACTTTAACTACAGTAATATTACCTTCTTTTTCTTCTCCTGGACTTCTCAGAGAACTACTCAATCAACAAGCCAGTACAGACTAAGATACTGGGGTACTTGACCTCGGGCGTTACGAGAACACAGGTACCCTGAGGACTCCGTTCTTATGACCCCACCCAACGGTAAAGAAGAGGTCTAATAGAAGAGTTGGGTCCCTAGTTTGACCACAGAGGACATAACGTCCGTCTAAGAAATGGTAGACTCGGAGTCCCTCGTTACGCGCTTTTTTTTTTTTTTTTTTTTTTTTTCTCCTTTTCTTCTCTTACCCTTTCTGATCTCTAGAGAAATTCTTTTAAACACTCTGGTTCCCTTGTAAAGTACGTTTCTACTAGTGTTATTTCCTGTCTTTACCATACTTAGATTGTCTTCGTCTTCTATGATGCTTTTCCACCGTTCTTATGTGGTTTCTTGATATGTTTTCTCTAGAAGTACTGAGTCTATTGGTGCTACTACACTAGTGAGTAGATGTCGGTCTGTAGGACCGTACGCTTCGGTTTACCTGGAATCCTTCGTAGTGATGCTTGTTTCGGTCACCTCCACTACCTTAAGGTAAACTTGATAAAGTTCAAGTTTTTCTACTACGACAATTTACACGACGTGAGTTATACGGTCGTTTAAATCTTTTGAGTCGTCACCGTGTCTTAACATTTTCCAGTCAAAAGTAAGGTTAGGGTTTCTTTCAGTTACGGTTTCTCACAAGTTTGATGACGGGTTAACGTGAGTAGAGTGTACGGTCGATTCATTACGAATTCTGAGAGTTTCCCTCAGAAGGTGTCATACACTTGGTACTTGAAGGTCTACAAGTTCGACCTAAATCTTTTCCGTCTCCTTGGTCTCTATTTTAACGGTTGTAGATAACCTGGTATCTTTTTGGTTCTCTCAAGGTCTCTTCGTAGATGAAAACGAAATGACAGATACGGTTTCAGAAACTAACACACCTAGTGCTGTTTGACCTTTAAAGAATTTCTCTACCCCTATAGTCTGGTGGAATGGACGGAAGACTCTTTATACATACGTCCAGTTCTTTGTTGTCCATCTTGACATGTATCTTGTTCTCTGACCAAGGTTTAGCCCTATTCTCATACAGTTCCGACTCATAAAACTGGGACTAATAAATTTAGTATACGTCCCACGTAGTACGTTTTACGACCCTAGTTGGTGTTCAACCTTAGTTCTAAGGACCCTCATTGTCGTTTTTGAAGTCTATACGTATACTGTGATGGGAATTCTCGGAGAACTACTTTCACTTTCTCCTCTCACTTGTTCTTCCGAACTTTGATTTGTAAGTTTTCACTTCTAGTACCGTAGATCAGGGTAGTGAAGTACCGTTTATCTACCCCTTTATTACCTTTGTCACTGTCCGAAATAAATGAGCTCGAGGTTTAAGTGACGTCTACCACTGACGTGGGTACTTTAATTGTCTGTGAACAAGGAAGCTTCTTTTCGATACAGCTTTGATCTATCGTATCATAACAATAATAATAAAATGAAATAAAATGAAATGTTATGACATAACCAAAACGGTATGTAGTTGTACTTAAGTGGTACCCACATGAGCAAAAGGGTTAGGACTTGGGGGGAGGGTGGAGGCAGAGGTATGGTAGAGAGACCTAGTGGGGTCAAGTGGTCAGGGTTCGTGGGACATAGGACGTATCTTGGATCTGACCAATAAGCAAAGAATATACTATAATACGTACAAAGTTACTGTAAAAGGATTTAGGTATTTATCTATCGTATAATTTTTCATTTCTGTAATGAAACGGGTGTTTTCAGGTAAATCAGTTCCGATACCAAAAAGATCATCAGAACATGTCTACAGTCTCAACCTGATATTTTTCCAACGTACGTCGTCTTGACTATGAAAGTTTAAAACCAAGACCTTTTCTAAGGACTCTCAGGGAACCTGATGTCCTTCTAGTTTGATCCGTTAGGATTTCCTTTAGTTGGGACATATAAGTAACCTTCCTGACTACGATTTGGAGGTTATATAAACGGTGGACTGCATTTCTCGACTGAGTAACCTTTTCTGGGACTACGGACGTAGTCTTTTTAACTTCCATTTTCCTCTTATACCTGCATCTCATACTCTACGAATCTATCGTAGAGGTTAAGTGATCTGTACCTTAACCGTGTTTTAGACTCCCTAGGACCGCACGAAGTCAGGTACCTCAACTTTTCTCAGTCTGTACTGAATCACTGACTTGATGTTACCCCATTTTTAAGTACTTTACCACTCCTCCTTCTATTACTACTCCTACCAATATTTGACACACACATGAGTTACTACAGGTTAATAAACATTAGGGTTCCTGACATCGGACGGTGTGAGTAGATAGGTACCTTAAAGGGTCCGTTCTTATGACCTCACCCAATGGTGCGGGAAAATGTCCTCTTGAAGGGTTGTGTCCCTAGTTTGCACACAGAGGATACAGAGGATCGTAACCGTCCTCCTAAGAAAGAGTTACCCAGTGAACCCAATACCAATACTTGATTGACAGTCAATTCAGTCAAGTCAGTGAGTCAGTACGGATTTAGATACACTGATGTACCTAACGACATGCGGTCCGAAGGGACAGGTAGTGGTTGAGGGCTTCGGATGATTTTGAATACAGGTAACTCAATTACTATAATAGGGCAGTAGATTAGGAGACAACAAGGGAAGAAGAGGACGGAAGTTAGAAAGGGTCGTAGTCCCAAAAAGGTTACTTAGTCAAGAAGTGTAGTTCACCGGTTTCACAACCTCGAAGTCGAAGTCGTAGTCAGGAAGGTTACTTATGAGTCGTGACTAAAGGATATCCTACCTGACCTACCTAGAGAAACGTCCGGTTTCTTGAGAGTTCTCAGAAGAGGTCGTAATGTCAAGTTTTCGTAGCCAAGAAACCGCGAGTCCAAAGAAATATCAGGTTGAGAGTGTAGGTATGCACTGACGACTTTTTTGGTATAGAAACTGATCTGTCTGAAAACAACTGTTTCATTACAGAGAAGGAAAATGATATGACATATCCAACCAGTATCGAAAAGAAGATTCCTCATTCTTAGAAAATTAAAGTATCGACGTCAGTGATAGACAACACTATAACCTCGTGTTCTTTTATTACAGACAGTCACAAAAGTAACAAAGGGGTAGATAAACGGTACTTGATTCACTACCCTGACCTACGGTACTAGAATCAAAAGACTTACAACTCAAAATTTGGTTGTAAAAGTGAAAGTAGTTTTCCGAGTAATCAACAACAAGGGAAAGACGGTATTCCCACCACGGTAGACTCATAGACTTCAATAACTATAAAGAGGACCGTAAGAACCAAGGTCGAACACGAAAAAGGTCGGGTCGTAAAGAATACTACATGAGACGTATATTCAATGTATTCGTCTCACTGTTATATGTTGGAACTTCGTGAGGAAAGGACTAAACCTTGGTCAGACAACAAGGTACAGGTCAAGTTTGACAACAAAGAACTGGACGTATGTATAAAGAGTCTTCCGTCCATTCCAGTAGACCATAGGGGAAGAAAACTTATTTAAGGGTGTCAAACAACACTAGGTGTCTCAGTTTCCGAAGCCGTATCAGTTATTTCGTCTTCATCTACAAAAAGACGTTGAGATAACGAAAAGGATACTAGGTTGTCTACAACCGTTAAAATAGAGACCAAGGAGACGGAAAAGATTTAAGTCGAACTTGTAGACTTTCAAGTACCAAGTGTATGACACCTTCTGAAAGAAACTCTTACAACTCGTAATGAATCGATCGTACACTCTACTCACGTTAGTACGTCATTAAACTTGTGAGAAATTGTAACTGAAAGAAACTCTAACCTTACTTTTGACTGGAAAATGTCAGGACATAGGTGACGACTCAAAGGTTTAAACAACCGTACAACTGACGTCGTGAAAGTATCGTAGTAGAAAATCCTAAAGTTTATCGAGTTTACCTTAAGGTAGTGGAGGTGATCGAAACAAGCATCACTACGAAGGATTCCGGGTCAACTGATGTGTAAGGTCCTACAGACTGAAATGGATTCACTATTGTGGAAACACCAATAGGCCCAGTAATTCTAGAGAGAGAGAGAGAGAGAGAGAAAAAAATTTTATCAAGAAGACACATAAAAAAGGTAGATAAGAATTATAGAAGACGAAGACAAACGATGTATGTTAAAGATAGGAAAAAACACAGACAGAACGTACTTAAAAAGGGAACTACACTGATTAAAAGAACTTCTCTAGAGATCAGAAAGGGTACGATAACGAAAGGACATAAAGAACCGTAACTAGTGACTCCTTCCGAAAGAATAGAGAGGTACGATAAGAAATCTTGTAATGTAAGTTTACCATAAACAAAGGAAATCAGGAAACGGAAAGTGAAGATACGAAAAGAGTCGATACACATTCCGGAGGAGTCTGCTTGTAAAACTCAAAAAACGTAAAGAAAAAGAATGGCTACCATAATTAGTGACGGAGGACATTTTACAGTACTTGGAGACAAGTATCAAGAAGTCCGTGAGACAGATAGTCTAGTTTAGGGAACTTAGATAAACAGTGAAGGCGACATAATAGTATTGCTAAACTAAATCCCGTATAGACTTAACAGATCACCAAAAGACATAAAAGAAGTTAAATTCCAACTTAAACCGTTATCGCTCAAGTACTGGACTCGTTGTAAGTCAAGAACCAGAACAAAAACGACTGACATATCTCGAAGAGGTATATACCGACGTATCTTATATTAGTTAGACTAAAACCATAACTGGTAGACCACTACGGGTACACATCTCAGAAGAGAACACAACAATATCCCCCACAAACAATACAGGTAACACAAGAGAACCGTTTTACGACGATTGGAAACGAAACGAAGTAAAACATGAGGTTCCGGTTTAAATGGATAATGAGGTCCATAGAGAATTGAAGGATGAAAACGTAAGGTCAGGAGATATTACTTTTCCTGTAGGAAAAACTCATAATCAAGATCTCCAGAACATTCAGAAGTATCCTGGTAAGTTGAATTCGAAAAAGTCGTAATTACCACCCCTGTATCTGAACCTAACGACACTATAACTTACTAAACGGAAACCTTGTTTGTCTAGTAAGACAGGAAAAACTCTGACGTGGGTTCATAACGTAAAGTCTGACAACAACTGATACTACCGATGAGGTGAAGAAGATTCCCTAAGAACCGGTGTCATCATCCATATTACGAGTGGACTTAATTTAGGTGAGTAAGGTCAGGTAAAATCAAGTGACTAAGGATTTTACAGTTACAAGTGAGAACGGTAGAGGACAAAATGGTAAAGGTTAAATAGACTAAGTACCTAGATTGTAAGGTCCCAGGATACGTTGAATAAGAAATGTCGTAACTTGAAATGAAGGTAGTTGTCAGTGTAGGAGTTGACCCTTAACAAAAACGAAACCGAGATAGAGAAGTAAGAAAGAACACAATTAAGACGTGAGAAAAGGTCATCGTATAACCCGTGGATGGGTGGACCCCTCAAGTAGAAAGTCACAGTATAGAAAGACGAAAAAGTATGACAAGTACCCCAAGAGTTCCGTTCTTATGACTTCACTATACGGTAACGGAAAAGGTTATTTGGTGAAAACAGTCTTCAGAGGTGGTACTGGGCAGGTAGAACCCACCGGGATGTGCCATACCGAGTATCGAAGTAACTCAATCTGTTCTGACACCAGGTACACAAGTCAAACTAAAATACTAACACTAAAAGTAAAACAGACGGGAGACTTCCTATTCCTATTCTCGTTGTCATTCATAATTATTTTGATTGATTATAGTCGATTGTCATACATAATTATTTTGTTTTCCTTACGTATCCTAAGTGAAACGATGTCTTGTAATCTTAAATGGTAGGATTCCTCGTACGAGATAGTTAATATATTTTACTATAACGACAGGACATCCGTTTCACCATTAGAGACCTACAGTCCATCTTCTGTTACCGTGTCACGATAACGAATCGTCCTTCTCTTAACAAACACTCTTACAGTCTCGGGAGTTCTTTATGAACTCATATGAAGGGTCTTCATGGACCTCCACTGGGATTCCATCTGATTTTAGAATATAATTTTTACCCTTGCAGGGACCCCAGGCCACCAATCCTGAGACTCGAGAGTTAAGTCCCCGAGATCCAAGCTAGGGACTAATCCGTCTATCTAGAGTGTACGGTGTTGATTCTCACGGTTACGAAGGTGATTTCTAGGACTTACGATATCGATTCTGGGCTATATCGGATTATCCATTTATTTATAAAAAGTTTCCATGTTCACTTACAATCTACTTAATTTAATATGATTTAAACTTAGAAATGATAAGTATTCAACCTCACCTGACCTCTTTGAGTGTAGTATATACGTTCGAAACATATATAAAATTTTCGATGACTTCCCGAAGGGACCGACGAAACGACTATTTCTTATACGGACGTTACGTCCTCTGGGTCAAACTGGGGTCAAACTCAACTCTTCTAGTGAACCTCTTCCCTATTCGATGGGTAAAGTCATAAGAACGGACCTCTTACGGGTACCTATCTCACCGGTCCGTCCGATATCAGGTACCCCACTAACTTATTGTGTTTCTTCCTCCATTTTTATTTCTGGGAAGAAACACTAGATTTTTTTTTTTTTTTTTTTAGGTTAGAACCCNTTTTTTTTTAAGGTTAGAACCCTGACTTTCAAGTAATGTATAACGGTTCCTACCCTCTGTCAATAGGTTAGTACGTAAGTGTTTACATTTAATAAGATCGTACAATTTTAGACATTTCCGTTAATGGTATCCAACATTCTAACTCTTTAGACATTATCTCGGGAGGTAACAGGGTCCCCCCTTTTTTTTTTAAGGTATTTAAGCATGGAGTCAACTATTTGAATTGAAAAAGTGGAATGTGAAACTAAACTTCAGAGTTACGTCATTAGACCATTTATTGTTTAATATAATCGTATAGAAATAGTTTAGGATATTTGTTACAACTCACTTTCTTTTTTCTGTTTTGTTTCTATAGGGTAAATTTATATACAAGGGAGGTGTATTTCGTAAATTTTTCGTTTTGATTTGATATATAAAAACTTCCGTACGTACCAATGATTTTGATACGTCTTTTCGTTTAAATGTTAGTATCAATGGGATACACCCTTTTCTTATGAATGACGTTAGAATATCTAATCTTTTACAAGAGAAAAAATCGATAACACTGATAAACAATTTTACAGTGTTTTTTAGGGATCACCGAGTCTGTTATTAACTAGGGACTAAACCCTTCTAGGGGACCTCTTCACTTATCGATGGATGGATCTTAAGAACGGACGTCTTAAGGTACCTGTCTCCTCGAACCACCCGATGACAGGTACCCCACAGTTTCTCAGTTGTGGTAACTGTCTCATTACGAAAGTGAAAAAAGGGAAGTGAAAGGACGTATACAAGACATAAAGTGTCACTTTTATAAATTTTATAAGAGAGAAGTAGAAGAAATTCGGTTTATTTTGTAAATACCCGAACTATCACTACCGTGGGATGTTAAAACACTGTTATCTAGAGTGTTCTACGATTTAGTCTTATATATTATAGGAGCCGTTTCAAAGTAAAAGAACGAACTACGAGAACACAAGCTCAAAGGGTCCAACACGTCACCATTTCTTAGAGGAACGGTTACGTCCTCTGTGTTTTCTACACACAAACTAGGGACCCAGTCTTTTCTGGAGGTCCTTCATAAGAACGAACTTTTCAAAGTACTTGTCTCTTCGAACCACTCTATCAGATACCCCAGTGTTTCTCGGTCTGTGTTGACTCGTGTGTGTGAGGACGTAATCATCTTATTATAATTATTAGTCATAAGAAAGTTAATAATGTACTTCCGATGGATACAGGTTTATAGAATATTTCTCAAAGTGTTTTATGGGGAAACTGAAAAATTAGTGTTAGATGGTGACATCAGTGACATTTTCCTTCGACTTGACCCAAATTGACTCCGTTTAGAATCTCTACCCGAGGTCCCACGTAAGAGATACGTAGTAGAAGTAAAGTCACTTTTGGAGATACAAGAACAATTTATACCTTTGATCACTTTGTATGGATTCTCTACACGACCATCTTAAAGGACTTCCAGATAATTGTGGACCACAACGTTTAGTCGGTGAAACTATAAATAAAGAAAGAGACGTCCAAAACTTTCGGTTGACAGTCAGTCTACTTCTAAGTCAAGGGACCCGTCGGGGTACATCACAGTCTGAGTAGAGACCCCCAACCGAGAGGGAAAGATTACGTAAGACGACGTCGGTGAGACCGTTATAAAGAAAGAGACCCCCGTCCTTTGGAAGATTCCAAATTCCATTCGGGTTGACCCGAATAGATCCTATCTCACTACTTGTTGTGGAGGAGGGAAGAGTTCCCAGTGAGTAAGAGAGACCGATAGGTTAACGTACTATCTTTTATCGAAAAGATTGAGATTTTGATGTACAAGAAGGGTGTGGTCACGGTGGTCGGTAGTCAAAGTGTCAGAGTCCGTAGGTTGGTTCTAAGTTTGACGACACAGACTTACTTATCTGAATGTCTCAAGGTTTTCCGATCTCTAATGTGGTAACATTTACACATTTCATGAATATCCTCGTCGTACTCTCTTCCTCCTTTGTCGAGAACAAGTGTCTAGATTCCATCTGAAGGCCGGGAGGGTGAATAATGATCATTAAGTTCGTTGATGTCGTACCCCATCCATATATAACGTTTACGTCCCATATCCCGTAACGTATATCGTTTACGAGTTACTGAGACTCAATCATACAATGACAATGGTAATGTGACTTTTGAAGTTTAGAATATGTTTTATATCTCGTCGATAAAGGTAAAAATATTTTCAGGTGTTTCCTGTAGTATTTATTTTGGTTTCGAAATACTTTAAAATTGAAGTTGATCCTTTTGAGACCGTTTTGAAACTTCTTTTAATAGATGGGGAAGTAAAACGGGTCTACTTGGACTTAAGAACGGAATGAGAGGGGGAAAAAAAGTAGTAGAAAATCGTAGGTCATTCTAAAATGTAAAAGATACAGAAAAGGGGGGGAGTCAAGTGGTTAATAGATCACAAATGTACAAAAAATTATCAAATTATAAAAGAGATCAAAAATTAAAATAAAACAAGGATATATTACCATGAAGAATAGATAATAACGACGATTTTACAATCTATACATCCAATTAATTTTTTAGGTGACTGTAAGTCCTATGGTACAGACACCTGATCAACCAATTTAATGGATTCATTTTGTATCAACTCAATAATTAAAAACTCTTTAATCTGTTTCTTACCCTCTTAAACTTAATTCTCAAGCATATTTAAAGAGAGGAGAATGTGACGTCAAGTCCTAATTTCCGTTAAAGTATCTTGACTTTAAACAATCTTTTAAGTCAAGTTGACTTAAAGTTGACTTTTGAGAATTAAGTTTAAGAGGGTAAGAAACAGATTAAAGAGTTTTTAATTATTGAGTCGATACAAAATGATTCCATTAAATTGGTTGATCAGGTGTAGTCATTGGAGTCTATACGTCTACTGTGGTTGGAATACCGTCTTTCACTTCTTAATTACTCAGAGAACTACTTTCACTCTCTCCTCTCACTTTTTCAACCGAATTTCGAGTTGTAAGTCTTTTGCTTCTAGTACCGTAGGCCAGGGTAGTGAAGTACCTTTTATTTACCCCTTTGTCACAGTCTGTAATAAAAAAACCCGAGGTTTTAGTCACGTCTACCACTGACGTCGGTACTTTAATTTTCTAGGAATGAGGAACCTTCTTTTCAATACTGGTTGGATCTATCGTGTAAGTTTTCGTCTCTGTAATGAAACGGCTGATTCCAGGCAGATCAGTTCCGATACAAAAAAGGACACCAGTACATATCTCCACTGTCAACCTGACACTTCTTCCGACTCGTGGCTTCTTAACTACGAAACCTTGACACCACAACCTCTTCTGAGAACGCTCAGGGAACCTGACGTTCCTCTAGGTTGGTCAGGTAAGACTTCCTAGTCGGGATCCTGAAGAAACCTTCCTTACTACGATTTCGACTTCGAGGTCATGAAACCGGTGGAGTACGTTTCTCAACTGAGTGACCTTTTCTGAGACTACGACCCTCCCTGACCCCCGTCCTCCTCTTCCCCTGCGGGGTCCTACTCTACCAACCTACCGTAGTGTCTGAGATACCTGTACTCAGACTCACTTGAGTCCCTCTACCACTACCTGTTCCTCCGGACCGTACGACGCTAAGTACTCCAGTGTTTCCCAGCCTGTGCTGACTCGCTGACTTGACTTGACTCAGGCGTCTGTACCCTAGGACTTACAGTCACATAAGAAATTAATTGGAGTCATTGGACGTAAAAACGTCATTATTACCTATTCTTCATGGTAACGACGACGACGACGATTCAACGAAGTCAGAACAGACTGAGACACACTGAGGTATCTACCGTCGGGTGGTCCGAGGGGGCAGGGACCCTAAGAGATCCGTTCTTGTGACCTCACCCAACAGTAAAGGAAGAGGTTACGTACTTTCACTTTTCACTTTCACTTTAGCGAGTCAGTACAGGCTGAGAAGTACTGGGGTACATAACGTCGGATGGTCCGAGGAGGTAGGTACCCTAAAAGGTCCGTTCTCATGGTCTCACCCCACGGTAGTGGAAGAGGTAATATATCCTTGTTGTTGATTTTTTTTTTTTTTTAATTTTTGAACTCTTTTATAATTTGATAATTGTTCGTACATTTATGACCCCTTAAACACTTACCCGCCCCCCCCCCCTTCTATTTATCTTGTTCAAACAGTTTTTTCTTCTTTTTATTACTTCGTTTACTACTAAGAATGGTGTGATACTACATCTAAGGTCTCTCCCTTCTTTGTTATAATATATTATTATTTTTTNCATATTTAAAGAGAGGAGAATGTGACGTCAAGTCCTAATTTCCGTTAAAGTATCTTGACTTTAAACAATCTTTTAAGTCAAGTTGACTTAAAGTTGACTTTTGAGAATTAAGTTTAAGAGGGTAAGAAACAGATTAAAGAGTTTTTAATTATTGAGTCAATACAAAATGATTCCATTAAATTGGTTGATCAGGTGTAGTCATTGGAGTCTATACGTCTACTGTGGTTGGAATACCTTCTTTCACTTCTTAATTACTCAGAGAACTACTTTCACTCTCTCCTCTCACTTTTTCAACCGAATTTCGAGTTGTAAGTCTTTTGCTTCTAGTACCGTAGACCAGGGTAGTGAAGTACCTTTTATTTACCCCTTTGTCACAGTCTGTAATAAACAAACCCGAGGTTTTAGTCACGTCTACCACTGACGTCGGTACCTTAATTTTCTGCGAATGAGGAACCTTCTTTTCAATACTGGTTGGATCTATCGTGTAAGTTTTCGTCTCTGTAATGAAACGGCTGATTCCAGGCAGATCAGTTCCGATACCAAAAAGGACACCAGTACATATCTCCACTGTCAACCTGACACTTCTTCCGACTCGTGGCTTCTTAACTACGAAACCTTGACACCACAACCTCTTCTGAGAACGCTCAGGGAACCTGACGTTCCTCTAGGTTGGTCAGGTAAGACTTCCTAGTCGGGATCCTGAAGAAACCTTCCTTACTACGATTTCGACTTCGAGGTCATGGAACCGGTGGAGTACGTTGCTCAACTGAGTGACCTTTTCTGAGACTACGACCCTCCATAACCCCCGTCCTCCTCTTCCCCTGCGGGGTCCTACTCTACCAACCTACCGTAGTGTCTGAGATACCTGTACTCAGACTCACTTGAGTCCCTCTACTACTACCTGTTCCTCCGGACCGTACGACGCTAAGTACTCCAGTGTTTCCCAGCCTGTGCTGACTCGCTGACTTGACTTGACTCAGACGTCTGTACCCTAGGACTTACAGTCACATAAGAAATTAATTGGAGTCATTGGACGTAAAAACGTCATTATTACCTATTCTTCATGGCAACGACGACGACGACGATTCAACGAAGTCAGAACAGACTGAGACACACTGAGGTATCTACCGTCGGGTGGTCCGAGGGGGCAGGGACCCTAAGAGATCCGTTCTTGTGACCTCACCCAACGGTAAAGGAAGAGGTTACGTACTTTCACTTTTCACTTTCACTTTAGCGAGTCAGTACAGGCCGAGAAGTGCTGGGGTACATAACGTCGGATGGTCCGAGGAGGTAGGTACCCTAAAAGGTCCGTTCTCATGGTCTCACCCCACGGTAGCGGAAGAGGCAATATATCCTTGTTGTTGATTTTTTTTTTTTTTTTCTAATTTTTGAACTCTTTTATAATTTGATAGTTGTTCGTACATTTATGACCCCTTAAGCACTTAACCCCCCCCCCTTCTATTTATCTTGTTCAAACAGTTTTTTCTTCTTTTTATTACTTCGTTTACTACTAAGAATGGTGTGATACTACATCTAAGGTCTCTCCCTTCTTTGTTATAATATATTATTATTTTTTCGTTATCCGATTCTTTTATTTTATTATTATTATACAGAATGGGATTAAATTTTACAGTGGGATGTCTAGTAATTCTTCAAAGTCCCCCCTTTGTAATATCGATGTTTCAATTCTTTAGTTTGTCAGTTATTATTTTAGTAGTCACTACGTTTCTACCTGTGAAGGTTCACACTATAAGATTTTTTTATGTTAAGAATATTCCATAAGTCCGATTAAAAACAACAACAAATTAGTGACTCAGTACAGTTTGAGCAAACGTTGGGGTACTAACATCTGGCGGTCCAAGGAGACAGGTACCCTAAAGGGTCCATTCTTATGATCTTACCCAACGGTAAAGAAGAGGCCCCTAGAAGAACTGGGTCACTAACTTGAGGACGACTTGACGTAGATTAAGATCATGACTCTTTCGAAATCTATCAGGGTGTTATTTTCCATAAGAATTGATATAGTTATAACAACCTCGTTTTTTTCGACACACTTTGAAATTTCCAATTTTATCTCTGTACTGTGAATCTCCGTCCTAGAACACACAACCAAACTTTTGACTGAAGACTTGTGTTTACCCTCCTTCTCTGATTTCTCCGTCTGGTGGGTCCTAGCTATCCACCTTCCAAATTGTTCGTTCTTTTGAATGTAAAATATGAATATAACCCACCGGTATTCTACTCGTCTAGACACGTTGACGTACGGTCTTAGAATTTTCAAATATGTGTCCCGACGTATATGGAAAGTCTACCAGAGTTGTTGTGTCATGAGAGATATTCCGACGTCGGAATTTTGTCGAGAATGAGAACCGTCTTGTATGTGAGATTTCTGTCCCCTCTCTCACTCCTCAGAAGGTTAACGGGTCCAGGTCGAGTACCCAGTTGATCGTCAGTATAGAAAAATTACTAAATAAACTTTTAACGTATGATCCCCTTTAGTTTATGTTACTTTATGTAACTCTGTTCACTGTTTTAACTTTATACTTATTATATAAATCATACTACATTTATAGTCAAGTCAAGTCAACGAGTCAGAACAGGTTGAGAAACGACGACGACGATTCAGCGAAGTCAGCACAGGTTGAGACAAACTGGGGTATCTACCGTCGGGTGAGACGAAGAGACAGGGTCCCTAAGAGGTCCGTTCTTATGACCTCACCCAACGGTAAAGGAAAAGGTTACGTACTTTAACTTTTCACTTTCACTTCGGTGAGTCAGCACAGACTGAGGATCGCTAGGGCACCTGTCGTCGGATGGTCCGAGAAGGTAGGTACCCTGGAAGGGCCGTTCTCATGACCTCACCAAACGGTAACGAAAGAGGCCAGGCTGAGAAACACTGGTATACTTAGCGTCGTACGGTTAAGAGGGACAGGTAGTGGTTACGGGCCTCAAGTGAGTCTGAGTACAGGTAGCTCAGTCACTACGGTAGGTCGGTAGAGTAGGACCCAGCAGGGGAAGAGGAGGACGGGAGTTAGGGAGGATCGTAGTCTCAGAAAAGGTTACTCAATTGAGAAGCGTACTCCACCGGTTTCATGACCTCAAAGTCGAAATCGTAGTAAGGAAGGTTTCTTTAGAGTCCCGACTAGAAGTCTTACCTGACCAACCTAAAGGAACGTCAGGTTCCCTGAGAGTTCTCAGAAGAGGTTGTGGTGTCAAGGTTTCGTAGTTAAGAAGCCACGAGTCGGAAGAAGTGTCAGGGTGAGAGTGTAGGTATGTACTGGTGTCCTTTTTGGTATCGGAACTGATCTGCCTGGAATCAGCCGTTTCATTACAGAGACGAAAACTTATATGATAGATCCAACCAGTGTTGAAAAGAAGGTTCCTCATTCGTAGAAAATTAAAGTACCGACGTCAGTGGTAGACGTCACTAAAACCTCGGGTTTTCTTAATTCAGACTGTGACAAAGGTGACAAAGGGGTAAATAAAAGGTAATTCACTACCCTGGCCTACGGTACTAGAAGCAAAAGACTTACAACTCGAAATCCGGTTGAAAAAGTGAGAGGTGAAAGTGAAACTAGTTCTCCGAAAAATCAAGGAGAAGTGAAAGACGGTATTCCCGTCACAGTAGACGTATAGACTCCAATAACTATAAAGAGGGCCGTCAGAACTAAGGTCGAAAAGAAAGAAGGTCAGGTCGTAAAAAGTACTACATGAGACGTATCTTCAATTTATTCGTCCCACTGTTATATGTCGGAACTACATGAGGAAAAGGATAAACCTTGGTCAGATAAACAAGGTACAGGTCAAGATTGACAACGAAGGACTGGACGTATGTCTAAAGAGTTCTCCGTCCAGTCCACCAGACCATAAGGGTAGAGAGAGTCTTAAAAGGTGTCAAATAACACTAGGTGTGTCAGTTTCCGAAACCGTATCAGTTATTTTGTCTTTATCTACAAAAAGACCTTGAGAAAACGTAAAAACTACTAGGTCGCCTACAACCGTTAAACTAGAGACCAAGGAGACGGAAAAGATTTTGGTCGAACTTGTAGTCCTTCAAGTGCCAAGTGCATAACGACTTCGAACCGAACCTCTTAAAACTAGCAATGAAATGATCGATGTTTAATTATATTTTTAACACATAGTAAAAATTTAAGTCACGTCAACTATTGAGTCCAATATATTTGTTTGAGTCCACTCGACGCTGGAGGACTCAGTGTACTTAATAACAACGAAGTTTGATAATTCAAAACTCAAAAAACAATACATCGTCATAAATTAAACACATGAATAAAAGGAATACAATCAATAATCTAGTGGTGAAGTAAAGGATTCTTTCTGTCGTGACGACGGTGTGAATATCTTCAAAGTACGAATGATTACTACTCTTCTAAGTAAAAAAATTAAATACATTAATAAGTTGTTTGTAAGGAATTCGTGGATGATGTACAACCCGTAAAGAGAGTCTGGAACTCTGTAACACTTTTTTTTTTAAGAGAAGAGGACCGATTATTCGTTCCAACAAATAATGATTTTATCACGTATACTAAGGGGATTCCTTTATGGAGGATGTTTTCATTGTAACACAATTCACAACACACAGAAACCCCCAATATACCGATTGACTTTCAGTTTATTATGAGTCATCCATTTCCGAACTAGTATTTATATAGAGATAACCTCCTTTTTGTTCCATTAATTCCCAATCTTACTAATATTAGTCTTAAATTTTTTGTCAGAGGTTATAAAACAAAGAAAAAAAAAGGGGGTCTCTCTACTCTTATCACAGACTTAACTGATTTGTCATTGTATAACGGAAAGTGTCTACAGAGATGAGTTGGTGACGGAAAACAGACAATGTGACTAAAACTTTTTATGACGTAGATAAGATGACATTTTAGGGGAGTAACACTTAAAACAGTTGACGTATGAGTCCCACAATAAATTGTACAAGGACACGGAGAACACACCCTTTCAAATCTAAATTAATTAAAGTTAAAAGACCCTTACGCAATTTTAAAGGTTTTCTCATCAAATAAACTTATTATTTTTTTTGAACGGGTAAAGTTTTAGTATTAAGTACTTCGGGTCTTTAATATATATATATACATGTACGTACACACACACACACACACACACACACACACACACGCACACACACACATCCTAACTTGGGTTCAGAGAATGTAGAAGACGTAACCGTCAGTCCAAGTAATGGTGTTCACGGTGGACCCTTCGGATACACACACATATATAGATATACACACACACACACACACATACACACACACATAAACTGTTAAAGAATATGTCGATCAAAGGATTACCCGAAGAGGGGTTACTTCTATTACCGTTAGTATGACGATCATAATATAAACAGTGAGTCACCTTTTTGAAGTTTGTATTTGTTTTGATTTTGTTTATCCTGTTANAACGTAAAAACTACTAGGTCGCCTACAACCGTTAAACTAGAGACCAAGGAGACGGAAAAGATTTTGGTCGAACTTGTAGTCCTTCAAGTGCCAAGTGCATAACGACTTCGAACCGAACCTCTTAAAACTAGCAATGAAATGATCGATGTTTAATTATATTTTTAACACATAGTAAAAATTTAAGTCACGTCAACTATTGAGTCCAATATATTTGTTTGAGTCCACTCGACGCTGGAGGACTCAGTGTACTTAATAACAACGAAGTTTGATAATTCAAAACTCAAAAAACAATACATCGTCATAAATTAAACACATGAATAAAAGGAATACAATCAATAATCTAGTGGTGAAGTAAAGGATTCTTTCTGTCGTGACGACGGTGTGAATATCTTCAAAGTACGAATGATTACTACTCTTCTAAGTAAAAAAATTAAATACATTAATAAGTTGTTTGTAAGGAATTCGCGGATGATGTACAACCCGTAAAGAGAGTCTGGAACTCTGTAACACTTTTTTTTTTTTAAAGAGAAGAGGACCGATTATTCGTTCCAACAAATAATGATTTTATCACGTATACTAAGGGGATTCCTTTATGGAGGATGTTTTCATTGCAACACAATTCACAACACACAGAAACCCCAATATACCCATTGACTTTCAGTTTATTATGAGTCATCCATTTCCGAACTAGTATTTATATAGAGATAACCTCCTTTTTGTTCCATTAATTCCCAATCTTAATAATATTAGTCTTAAATTTTTTATCAGAGGTTATAAAACAAAGAAAAAAAAAGGGGGTCTCTCTACTCTTATCACAGACTTAACTGATTTGTCATTGTATAACGTAAAGTGTCTACAGAGATGAGTTGGTGACGGAAAACAGACAATGTGACTCAAACTTTTTATGACGTAGATAAGATGACATTTTAGGGGAGTAACACTTAAAACAGTTGACGTATGAGTCCCACAATAAGTTGTACAAGGACACGGAGAACACAAAGGACATTTGATCTACAATCTACCCTTTCAAATCTAAATTAATTAAAGTTAAAAGACCCTTACGTAATTTTAAAGGTTTTCTCATCAAATAAACTTATTATTTTTATTGAACGGGTAAAGGTTTAGTATTAAGTACTTCGGGTCTTTAATATATATATATACATGTACGTGCACACACACACACACACACACACACACACACACACACACACACACATCCTAACTTGGGTTCAGAGAATGTAGAAGACGTAACCGTCAGTCCAAGAAATGGTGTTCACGGTGGACCCTTCGGATACACACACATATATAGATATACACACACACACACACACACATACACACACACATAAACTGTTAAAGAATATGTCGATCAAAGGATTACCCGAAGAGGAGTTACTTCTATTACCGTCAGTATGACGATCATAATATAAACAGTGAGTCACCTTTTTGAAGTTTGTATTTGTTTTGATTTTGTTTATCCTGTTACTTGGAGGTACATCAATAATGTTTCGATACTTTCTTTTTTTTTTTTTTTTGTTTAGGTGTCTGAACAAAATACGAAGATTTGACCCCACAAAACTCGAATTAAGATTCTATCGTATTGAGGTCATTATAAAAAATGGACCTTCCTTTTATATTCATTAACTATTTTAATTCATACGACGGTCTCAAGTTTAAAAACGTAAAAAAAAGTTTCTTTCAAGTACATGATCGTAAATCGATTCAGAGACGAATTGTTTACAAAGAAAGGAGAAAAAAGACAAAATTTATTCGATAAGTTGAATCTAGTAAAAAGGATATCACAAGAATATAAGATTTAAAATGATTAATGTACGAACCTCATAGTAAAATATACAAGATGGTACGAACGTAAAAGAGATTTGACACTCTAAATGTATATCAGATAAACAAAGTCCAAAAGAAAAGAAAAAAGAATAAAAGAAAAACCATATGATACAGTATGAACACAATTCATGTAGTTACTCAAGTCAAGTCAAGTCAGTGAGTCAGTACAGGTTGAGAAACGCTGGTGTACCTGACATCGTACGGTCCGGAGGGACAGGTAGTGGTTGAAGACCTCGAAGGAGTTTGAGTACAGGTAACTCAGTCACTTCGGTAGGTTGGTAGAGTAGGAGACAGTAGGGGAAGAGGACGGAAGTTAGAAAGGGTCGTAGTCCCAGAAAAGTTTATACAATCAAGAAACATAGTCCACCGGTTTAATAACCTCAAAGTCGAAGTCGTAGTCAGGAAGGTTAGTTAAGTCCTGACTAAAGGAAATCCTACCTGACCAACCAAGAGGAACGTCAGGTTCCCTGAGAGTTCACAGAAGAAGTTGTGCTATCAATTTTTCGTAGCTAAGGAACCGTGAATCGAAAGAAGTATCAGGTTGTGAGTGTAGGTATGTACTGGTGACCTTTTTGGAATCGGAACTGATCTACCTGGAAACAACCGTTTCATTAAAAAGGCGAAAAATTTTACAATAGATCCAGCCAGTATTGAAAGAAAGGTTCCTCATTCGCAGAAAATTAAAGTACGAACATTAATGGTAGACGTCACTAAACCCTCGGGGGTTTTTAATTTCAGACTGTAACAAAGGTGACAAAGGGGTAGATAAACGGTACTTCACTACCCTGGTCTACGGTACTGGGATCAAAAGACTTACGACTTGAAATTCGGTTGAAAAAATGAGAGGAGAAAGTGAAAGTAGTTCTCTGAGAAGTCAAGAAGTGAAAGACGGTATTCCCACCACAGTAGACGTATAGACTCCAATGACTATAAAGAGGACCGTTAGAACTAAGGTCGAACACGAGGTAGGTCGAGTCGTAAAGAGTACTACATGAGACGTATATTAAATTTATTCGTCCCACTGTTATATGTCAGAACTGTATGAAGAAAGGGATGAACCTTGATCAGACAAGGTACAGGTCAAGATTCACAACGAAGGACTAGACGTATGTGCAAAGAGTTCTCCGTCCAGTCCGCCAAACCATAAGGGTAGAGAAAGTCTTAAAAGGTGTCAAATAACACTAGGTGTGCCAGTTTCCTAAATCGTATCAGTTATTTCGTCTTTATCTAAAAAAAGACCTCGAGAGAACGAAAAAACTATTAGGTTACCTACAACCGTTAAACTATTTATGATAGATCAACAAAGTGAAGAAACACTATAGTTACGGATAACTACTAATAACAGATCAAAGTAATAAGATAATATACAATTCTATGTAATGTTAATATAAATACAGTCAAAATAGTTAACGTCTCTTTTAGTTACTGTTTAACGTACAAGTAGAAGATATCCCATGACGAGTCTAATGTGAAGGTACTAAGTAGATCGTTTCATCTTAGACCGATGAATGTTAAAGGGTTTTAAAATGCAATAAATAAGACGTATCTAAGACAGTCTGTTACTTAGTTAGTAATTGTGTATAATTCATGTCCGTATGAAGTAAAAACAAACGAAACGAAATAATACGAAATGTCTACAACATATGAAATATTTATAAAAACCGGTGGTATACACATAGTTCAGACAGTAGTGGTCAAAAGACTTTTGTAATAAAAAATTTATTCAATACATGTACCACAAATTTCTGTACTACGATTTTTCTTTTTTTCTGTACTACGAAAATGTATGAATTATCTGATGTCATATTGGATTTAAAATATACGTGACCCTTTGGTTTTTACACGTTAAACGTGATAACGTTATGAGTAAACTAACGTCAGGAGACCTTGACTCGGGAGTTATAGTGGTTCTTCACGGACATAAATTATATTATGTTCAAGAGAAGATCAAATACTCCTAAGTAGTCCCTTGTTCTCTCTGTTTCAAGGAAGGAAATACATGAATTATAGGATAATCCCTTACTAACTTTTACTCTTTAAGTTGTTTAAAAATAAAACAATTTGTGACTCTCTTTTACGACACAATAACTAGTCATACTCTCATGTGGAATATTTTCCACCATGAAAAGAGGGTTAATAGAAGAACTTGTAACGGGATTATAGACTGATGGTACCTGACTTTTACCTTTTAGGTCAGAACTAAATCTTATTTTGATTAAAGATTCTTCTTTAGTCAAACCATATCTTACTTTTCTCCTTTAAACCCAACTACATTAAGAACATGGGTCTAAATGAAGAGACTGTAAGTACGAATACTAAAATTCTCGTTATTGTAAGAAGAAGAGTTTTAAGACCTTAAGATTATTTATTTGATCTCCCATTCTTTTAACTAAATTAAGTCATTTGAGATACTCTGGTCAATGTTGTCGTTTTATATATTTTATTGACTCACACAAGAGAATTTTTTTATTTGTAACGTACATACGTACATAATAATTATAATGTACATTACAAACACTTCACTCTCCGTAGAGGGAGTACGTTTTTTGTTTGTGTGTTTTTTCTTTATTATTTTAGTTCAGATTAAAAATTGAGAAAGGGTAATGAGTCTTAGTGAGTTTCAGGTGTCCCTAGGTAAAGAACTTTATGTCCTCTTTCTATTCTACCCGTCAAGTTGTTCTTACCTTCACCTCTAAACCCTCAAATAAAAACTTCTTAGTTTTATATTAATCTCTCTAAACTTTTTATTAACTCTTTTTAAAAAGAGTATCGAGTTAAGGAAATTCGAGGTCTTCATACTCAGTCTCAAGAGGTCTCTTTGTCTTAGTTATCTGGTATATCTCTATACATACTAACCTCTAAATATTATTTTAACCGAATATACTAATACCTTCAACAGAGTCAATACTACACCTTACGGGGGTAAGTCGACTCTTCTACAGTCCATTTTTGTCGTTTATAGATAGATTTTACAGAAACACGGGTCCCGAAATAACATTTTAGTTGAACGGGAAGAACTGGACCTTTACACGGAGATGTTACTCATCCCCAATGAGGGAACTGGAACCAACCCACCCTGCACTCACAATCCCAATAAGACTTCCGTCAATCCCGTTTAAAGTTTACAGAGAAATTCCAACAGCAAGTTACTGAGTCAACACAGAATGAGACACTGGGGTGTCTGAGGTCGTACGGTCTCCAGGGACGGGAAGAGATAGAGGTTCTCAAACGAGTTAAGTACGGGTGACTCAACTACCACGGTAGATTGGTAGAGTAGGAGACAACGGGGGAAGAGGAGGTCGGAAGTCAGAAAAGGTAGTAGTCCCAGAAAAAGTTACTCAAAAAAGGGTACCCACCGGTTTGATAACTTCGAAGTCGAAGTCGTAGTCAAGAAGGTTACTTATAAGTCTTAACTAAAGGAAATCTTGACTGACCAAACTAGAGGAACCACAGGTTTTCTGAGTTCTGAGGAGGTCGTAGTGTCAAACTTTAGTAGTCAAGAAACCACGAGTCGGGAGAAATACCAGGTTGAGAGAAATACTAGGTGATGACCTCACCCAACAGTAAAGGAGGAGGCCCCCTAGAAGGGTTGAGTCTCTAGTTTGGGTACAGAGAAAACAGTGGAAGTAACCGTCCCACAAGAAATGGTGATCATGATGTACCCTTAGAGTTACCATTAACCCTCATCAGTACCTAAACTACTTGGTAATTATTGGTGACTATATCTCGGAGGACGGACATTACACACGAGACTACTCGAAGAGACTCCTGAACCTCACGGTACTGACTCCCCTTCTTGACGACGGGTACTGATAATTGTTAGGTGGGACCCATAAGACCCCATTGACGTAAAGTTTCACCTAAGTACAGTTACATACCGTTTTGGTTAAGTCATAACATTTCATTTTATTTCATTTTTAATTTTTTTAATTTTTTTTTATGTGTGTGTGTGTGTGTGTGTTTCACTCATGTTATTTTATTGACGTAAAGTTTTAGAAAAAAGGAAAGAAGATCACATATATACCTTCACATCCTCAATCCCAGACCCTCTCGGTTATTCTCACCGTCAACTTCATACTAGGGTAGGAGACAAGGAACACAGCGACGGTATAGTTGAGACAATCAAGAAGTAATAAAGACAAAGAGGTAAAACAACCGGAGATCACTTATTGAAGATGGAGGACACCGTCTTCATAACGGAGACTTTCGATGTATTAAAGGAGGGGTAAGAATCAGAAAAATAAGGGACTCCAGTCGTTAGGAGAAAGGAAGCACAACCGGGGTTCCCGGACATCCTAACTTATCCGTGTAAATATCAGTCACATTTATAACTGTTGAAAAGAAAAGGGATCAAGATGACGACACTAATTCCGTTAATTAAACCGTAAGACCCGTCTTATCGGACTCCTGTTTCGAAATCGAAGGTGGTGAAGACACTACCTTTGGATGACGTTATATTTGACGGAAAAGAGAGAAAGTGTTTTGATGAGAGTGGTTACTTGGTAAAGTTAATACATAAGAGTGATATCTAGAAATGCAGTCCGACGACCTCATATAAACAAAGTATTGAAGAAATGTGAATATTCAATTAAAACCTGGACAAACTTCATCTTTCATCTGTCCAAATTCCTGTAATGTCTCGGAATCTCAGTGTCTACCAACAGATCTTTGTAATGAACCTGGTCTTCTAATAATTAGACGTTGATAGGAAAGGAAATTTTCCCCAACCTTCACCGTCACTATGTTTTTTACACCGAAGACACAGGACTACGGTAAACTTAGTGTCTCAAAGTCCACTTCATCTTTTCTTATCGAAATTAACAGACGGTCCGTTTCCTCCTGTGTAATCTGAGTACTGGACTCCACCGAGTCTACCAATTCTTAGGTGGACGTAACGTCCTCTGTACCCAAGTTAGGGACCCGACCCGTCTACGGGACCTTCTTCCGTATCGTTGGGTGAGGTCATAAGAACGGACCTCTTAGGGGTACCTGTCTCCTCGGACCTCCCGATGTCAGGTACCCTAACGTTTCTCAGTCTGTACTGACTCGTTGATTCGTGTGTCGTGTTGACTACTCATAAACCAGTCAAGTCAAGTCAAGTCAGCGAGTCAGCATAGGTTGAGACTTTGGGGTACCTGACATCGTGTGGTCCGGAGGGACAGATAGTAGTTGAGGGTCTCAAATGAGTTTGTGTACAGGTAACCCAACCACCACGGTAGGTTGTCGGTAGAGTAGGAGACATTAGAGGATGAGAAGGACGGAAGTTAGAAAAGGGTCCTAGTTCCAGAAAAGTTTACTCTGTCAAGAAAAGTAGTCTACCGGTTTAATAACCTCGAAATCGAAGTCGTAGTCAGGAAGGTTACTTATAAGTCCTGACTAAAGGAAATCCTAACTGACCAAACTAGAGGAACGTCAGGTTCAATGAGAGTTCTCGGAAGAGGTTGTGGTCTCAAGTTTACGTAGTTAAGAAACCGTGAGACGAAATAATTATCAGGTTGAGTTTAGGTATGTACTGATGACTTTTTTTGTATCGACACTGATCTACCTGAAACAACCGTTTCATTACAGAGACGAAAAATTATACGACAGATCAAACCAGTATCGAAAAGAAGGTTGCTCGTTTACATAAAATTAAAGTACCGACCTCAGTGGTAGACGGGACTATAACCTCGGGGGGTGGGAGGGGTTTTCAGACAGTGACAAAGATAACAAAAGGGTGGATAAATGGTACTTCACTACCCTGGTTTACGGTACTAGAATCGTAAGACTTACAACTCAAAACTCGGTTTAAAAAGTGAGCGAAAGTGAAAGTAGTTCTCCGAGAAATCAAGAGGAAGTGAAAGATGGTATTCACACCACAGTAGACACATAGACTTCGATAAGTATAAAGAGGACCATTAGAACTAAGATCGGACACGGAGTAGGTCGGACCGTAAAGTGTACTACATGAGACGTATATTCATTTTATTCGTTCTACTGTTGTATGTAGGAACTGTATAAGGAAAGGCTTAAACCTTGGTCAGACAACAGAGTATAGTCCAAGATTAACAACGAAGAACTAGACGTATGTCTAAAGAATCCTCCATCCACACCATCAGACCATAAGGGTGAAGAAATTCTTAAAAGGTGTTTAACAGCACTAGGTGTGTTAGTTTCCGAAACCGTATCAGTTATTCCGTCTTTATCTACTAAAAGACTTTGAGAGAATAAAAAAGATACTAGGTCGTCTACAAACGTAAAACTAGAGACCAAGGAGACGTAAAAAATTTAAGTCGAACTTGTGGACCTTTAAGTATCAAGTGTATGACAACTTCGGACCGAACCTCTTAAAACTCGTAATGAAACGATCACACACTCTACTCACGGTAACACACCATCAAACTTGTAAGAAACCGTAAAGGGAAGAAATCCTGACCTTACTTTTGACTGGAAAAGGTCAGGACACCGGTGACGACTCAAAAGGTTTAAACGACCTTATAACTCCCTTCGTGAAAGTGACGTAGTAGAAAATCTTAAAGTTTATCGAGTCGACCTTAAGGTACTGCAGACGATGGAAACAAGTATCACTACGAAGGATTCCGGGTCAATTAAAAGTACGGTCCTACAGAGTGATGTCCACTCACTAGTGTAGTAACACTAATAGACACAGTACTTCTAGTAAAAACATATCAAAAAAAAGACACACAAGAACGATGAAGAAGAATCATAGACGAAGACAATCCAGGTATGGTAAAAACAGGAAATATCACGGGTACTTTAGAAGTTAAATATAGCAGTTAAAAGACCTTCTCTAGAGATCATAAAGGGTAAAATAACGAAACAAGATAAATAAACGTGACTCCTTCCAAAAGAATAGCGAGAAACGATAGGAAACCTTGGGAAAGTTTACCCATATAGAAAGAAAAAGAGAAAACGGAAATCGAAAAGAAGACAAGAATCGATAAAAATTCTGGAGGAGTCTGTTTGTAACAAGGAAAAACGAAAAGAAAAAGAACTACTACCAGCACTAGTGACAGAAGATATGTGACAGTGTTTGGAAGTAGGTATCAAGAAGTTCGTATTTCAAGAAGTCTAAAACACACGTGTAAGATGGGTGACCTCCCTCTAAATTAGAAAAACAAACTTTGAAATATAGGAGAGAAACGGTCTACTGAATGCCACAATTTATATAATATAAGTCTTTCAAGAATCCACCCCGACTACTAATCTTACAGTAGGAGTATAACTTTAAATCAAGGAACAAGATTGAGTTCCAGTATAGGAGTCGTTTTAAAAAAGGTTTTTACAACCGTTTCAAAAATTTAGGGATTCCGTCTGCACAGGTCATGTTGACAACAAAAGGGGACGATAGACTAGGACGGTAAGTTTTCGTTTTCATAATTCTTAGGTCTCGATTCTCGTGTGTTCTCTTCCGTAGAAAATTTAGATTGTACCTTATGGTCTAAGAGGGTCCCAAATCTCATCTCTTTTACCACATTGACAACCCATGGTGACCCACTTAGGAATCATCGAAATAAACGTCGAGTTCCTTCGACTCATTCGACCGTAAAGAAAGAAAGAAAAAAATTAACCGTTCTATCCTCCCAACGTTCCCCTGTCTGTCCCAGATTCTTCGGGAACAAACTCATTCGGATGTTCAATTTTCAGTACAAAATAACGTGTCTGTAAGATTAAAAATACTGAAGTTCAGAACCTCGGTCGTAGAGTCTGTCGTGATTTTTTTTGATGAGACTCCTCCGTTCTCCCCTCGATCCTATAGATCAAAAACGTTGTTTCCTGTCCATCAGTCTTACAGTTTTACAATAACACTTATTTCTTTTGTTCTATGGAGTTCAATTCCTTAGAGTACAGAAAGATACATACTACTACGTTCTCAGACCCGAGTGACTAAATAATAAGGAAACTATACTTAGAGTCGATAGACCCCGGTCGTAAGACACAAAAGAGTAGAAATCAAATGAGTTCGATGTGGTGACACCCACCGACGTCAGACTCCTGACGATCTACCGTCCGTAAGGAACGAAGGTAGGACTCAAGGGAATACTGTTAACTACTACAACACTGTAAGAAAAAAATAACTATACCGTCCGTCGTAAAAATCAGGTGTCCCATAACGAAATATAAACCCACTGACCTCAGTCCAGTTTCGAACTGTTCCCCCTAGAGGACAGAGACGGATCACAAGTAAACAGGTATAACTCCCTAATTTAGGGAAGTTCTAATTAGTCCGGTAATAGGAAGTGTCTCTCACCATCGTTTTCTCAATATATTACCTTCTCTCAGAACCATATATCTATCATTCCAAAGACAGAGACACTATTTAACATCTATGGTTAAATATATCATTCAGAGAAGAAGAATCGTCTTAAGTTGTAAGACCTTGTATATTCTTTACTACTCTATTAGGAAAGGGAAAGTTTAGTGTGAGTTCAACGAGATATTTCAACGAGAGGACACCGAAAGGAAAGTGAGGGTGATAGAATATAAATGGTAACCAGTAAGACGGAAAAATCAGGGGGACACAAGTGATTTTTAGTTGGAAAAATAGGGATTACCAGTCCAACTCGGATCCAAGGAACCCCATAAAGGTCCCAAGAGGAACCTTGGGACCCAGTGAATCGTGAGAAGAAACGACCCACTTTGGTCACACCTACTCAGTCCAGTACTGTCAGACGAATTAAAGAAAGACTCTGTAAACCCCGTAAAGGGAAAGGTTACCCTGAAGGGACCACCGTTAATGGGAGGAGACACGTCACACATGTAACCGAAATTCTGAAAGAAAGGTGACACGTCCACCAGAAACTTTGAGGCCTGTCAAATAGGTATAATGACCCAAGGAAGTCCTGTCCACCATACTCCCCTCCAGTGGGGACCCTACAGTTCAGTGGGACTTAACGATTTCGGTCTTATGACCGTTTAACAAGACGAGTAGATAGAAGGAAACGTAGTCGAAGGTCTATGACCAACAACTTGTACGTTTTACAACTGATGTGGTCGACTCTTCACCGTACTATCCGGGATAGCGGTTGTAAACATATAACTTATTAAAAAAAGATTACAGACCCTTTGAGACCCTTCAATTTACTCTGAATTCTTACCGAACCGGGAGGTGACTGAGACCCAAGTGTAAACATAAGCGGACTTCTGTTAGAAAATCTGTGAGTTCTCTTCAGGTCCTTTACAGGAAGGTAGAGACCTATTGAAAGACTTTGGATGAAGTTAAACACTTAAAGAAGGGACAACTGACTTACAGGAATACTTATTTTAGGGACTTCACACACTCCACGACGATTTCTGACAAAAGGAGAGTCACCAGGGTCGGTCTTTGTTAACACTCTTGCCCGACCTGAGGTTCGACTATATGTCGGAAGTGACTTAATAAAAATAATCAGAATAGTCGAAGGAGGGAACGTTATTAATATTAATCAAGAAAAAGAAGGGGTCTCTTATACTACAAATGCTCCCAAACTTGTAGGTGGGGTCACCCTTTTATTCACACCTTATAAGGGACTTGTTTCAAGTTCTCAGGGAACCCACCCTATAAAGGAGTTTGGGAACCTCGCTAGTATCTAGACTCCTTCTCTTCCCATACATGACACCAGTCAGGTGGGGAGGTAACCCCTGTAGTGTCTCCCTCTTATCGAATAACTAAGGTCCCAGACCACACGACGTAACTCACACGTAACCTGATCAAAAACAACCCTCCGTACGTCTCTCTGTCTCCACCCTCTCAAGTCCTTCCATAAGTAGACAACCCTTTTCCTTCTTCGTAGATTATCCTTCCACTTATTAGACTTTCGTATCTTCCACGACCATGAATCCTCTCTATCGATGAGAACCGTCTCCTTAAGTTCTCCTAGGAACCTGACTCTAAAGTTATAACCCTCTCGTTCTAAACTTGATCGAAGTACAAAGAATGTCTCCGGGAATAAAACCGTTTAGTGGTACTTTTTGACCTGTATCGCCTAGAATAGGGTATAAAATTTCAGACCGTTATCTCTAGGTGAACTTTTTCTTATGTTTAAAAAGGAGGTGTGGGGTACTCCCTGGGATGTTTGGTAAATGGAAACCCTTAGGACTACCTTATTTTAATAGACTTTATGGTTCTATATACTTAAAAGTAAAAAAGGAAAAGTTTGAAAAAAAAAGAAAAGGATGTACGGATATACGATACTCTAGATTACTGTTCTGTCCACAAATTGGTACATAGATATCTAGTTTCCATCTCACAAAACTATTGGTGGTAGTAAAGGAAGGAAAGAGAGTTTCCTTCTGAAACCGTGTTTTCCTGTCTTATCTAATGTCATGTAGAGATTCTGGTTTATTTTTATTATAATTTAAGAATATATGGAGGAAATACTATGAAGATTCGGTATCCTTCTTATCCTTTATTTTGAAAGTCCTCTTGTGTTACCGAAGTTTCTGTTTCTTCAAAAGGATAATTTCCTCATTCAAACCAGTAATACTCGATTACAAAGTGACAGAGAATTTTTAACTACAAACAGGAACGTTACTTTCAATAATAATCATCTAATAATAAAATTATGTAGTCACGTACGTACGTATGACAGAACAGGACGAGAAACACTAGGATACCTGACATCGGGTGTCCCGAGAGACAAGTACCCTAAGAGGTCAGTTCTTATGACCTCACCTAACGGTACGGGAGGAGGTCCCCTAGAAGGATTGGGTCCTCAAATTAGACGTAGAGGACGTAACGTCCGTTTAAGAAATGATGACTCGGTGGTCCCTCCGGTTATGTAGTCATCATTTCTTAATCATCCAGATATCGGATCTCTCTCATAACTTTTCCTACGAACTTAATTTTTTTTTTTTTTACGTAAAGAGACTGAGTACTCTATCGTTATTAAATAGAAAGAATGGGATAAAGATGAGGGCGGAGTGGTGTTATTGACACTTTGAGTCCTAGTCTGTAATATTTATAACTTACAAAGAACTAAAACACATCGGGTTTAAACCTGGTAACGCGTCTAGGATGTTCCTTAAAGGTTTTTCGCATAAAGAATAATTTCTCTTCCCTAACCTCAAAGTCTAGTTGTCGGAACTTCTCCATAAAAGGTTTGACTTCTGTTTTTTTTCAGTCTAATCCTGTTTTATTTTAAGAGGACTCCTGAAAGTATAGTCAGTTTTGGAATTGGAAATTGAAGGATGTGACATTAAGGACAGATTTTAACGAGATTGGGGAGTTGTTTCTTTACAAAAATTCATGTTACTTCGGTGTAACTGGTTTATGACCTATCTATTCACAATTTAAAAGATAAGTCGGTTTCGGTTCTGACTTCGTCTTATAGTAATTGTATCTTACTTGTAACCTCTATCTCCTGATTTTATATTTTACATGAGTACATGACTCCTCGTGATCGTGTTAATATATTTAAATTTCGTGACACCACCGTAAAAATTTCCAAACCATAATTTCAATTTTTTCTTGTAAAGTCGTAAAAGTGGACGATTAAAGAAGACGTCTCCGATGTGACTGATGAATGTCATGATTTATTTACAGGTGAAATTCGACTCCCATCACTTTCGTGTTTCATTTAAACTGGTTGTGTTAGAGATATCCAAGGAACTGATAATACTACAAAGGTGGTTCAAGAACCCGAGAGAACGTGAGATTACATCCACTGGTTCCACTTCAAGTTTATATCAACTTGATATAAAACTTGATATAAAACTTGATATATCAAGTTCAAATATTGATATCAATATATCAAAACTTGATATATCAAGTTCAAATTTAGAACTTGAAATTTTGACATAGTCAATACTACAACGTTAAAGTACCTCCATTAGTGTGTATTATTGAAACATACAAAATTCTTTTACGAAAGTGTCATAAAAGTCTTTGACAGGTCACGATAAAATATAAAGAGTGTAAAACGTGTGTAAACGATAAAGTGTATTAGTAAATTTCCTTAAAACGACAATTTAGAGTTAGTTTTTGACGCTGATCCATCTGTACACTTAAAGGTTATGTAGAGTCTAAAGGAATATACTTATGGTTAAAATTGTAAAAAGTTCTTACTCTCTTTATGGACGTGAGAGTTTTGACGGTAAAACCAATGTGTAGTCGTCCAAAGTCATTTACTCGTTATAAGAAATTTCGTTAGTCACCAATGATCACAGATAAAACCGTAACAATATAATAAACTTTATACATATGACTATAAGGAGTCACCGGTCAGGATGATCTCCCACACATAAACACACACGAGACAGTACAGGCTGAGTAACCCTGGAGTACCTGACGTTGGGTGGTTAGAGGAGATAGGTACCTTAAAAGGTCCGTTCTTATCACCTCACCCAACGGTAAAGGAAGAGGTCCCTTAGAAGGGTTGGATCCCTGACTTGAGTGTAGAGAACGTAGAGGACTTAATCGTCCGTCCAAGAAATGATAACTCGGTGAACATTACTGGATGTTGTGGTACGTGTGACAACTCTCCATTAATATCGAAAAGATCTATAGGATGTGATAAAAAAGCTCATACAAAAATATCAATCACCGGAATTTTCCATCTCTCTCGTAGAGTGAAATCCAGTCACTTGTCTAAATTGAGGACTGGTTTCATTGTTTTATTATAGAACAAGTCCATGTTTTAATCCCTCGAGTACTACCGAGTCACCATTTCTTATACGGAAGGTTCGTCCTTTGTGTCCAAGGTAGGGACCCAGTCCTTCTATGAGACCTCATCCTTTACCCTTAGACAAGGTTATAAGAGCAGACCCTTTCGGGTACCTGTCTCCTCGAATCACCCGATGACAGATACCCAAGCGTTTTCTCAGCCTGTACTGAATTGCTGGTTTGTTGTCACTGTAATATTCTGACCACCAAAGGATAGTCTGTGTATAGGAAACTCAAGAGTCACAAGTGGACCCGGACGGAGGTATAGTTGAGACATCCTGAACCCTCCTTACCCTTTGGTCACTTTTTAAGTCCTACAGACCACACGACCACTCATTATGTAATAGATTTTCTCGTAACAAAAGAATAGATAAGGTACAATCCCGAAGGGACAACCGAGTCTCCAATTTCGCAGACGGAGGTTACGCTCTCTGGGCCCAAACTAGGGACCCAGCCTTTCTAGGGGACTTCTTCCTTTACCGTTAGGTGATGTCATAAGAACGGACCTCTTAGGGTACCTGTCTCTTCGGATCATCCAATGTCAGGTGCCCCAGTGTTTCTCAGCCTGTGCTGACTCGCTGAAGTGGAGTGGAGTGGATAAGTTACATGTTTTCACGCTGTTCATGTGGATCTTAATGTAATAACGAATGTCCAATGTAAACAATGAATCCATTGGATCGTCAATACAAGTCCGAAAGGACCATAAAGTCGACCATTTCTTAGACGGATGTTACTCCCTCTGGACCCAAACTAGGGACCCAACTCTTATAGGGGACCTCTTCCCTTACCGATGGGTGAGGTCATAAGACCGGACCCCTTAAGGTACCTGATATATAAGGTACCCCGATGTTTCTCAACCTGTTCTGACTCACTAAAAGTAAGTGAGTGTCGTCGATACAACAACAAATCCCCTTCATCCGGTATAATCTTCTTGTCGGGTCCCTTATATAGTAGTTCTTTCTTACGTACCCGTTTGAAAGACGAACATAGGTATCCGATCTTTTTTTGTAAAGGAGGTGTCTCCTCTCTTCTCAGATCGTTTGTTTAGCCCGAATGAATTTAATATATAAATCCGTCCGAAGGGACACTAAGTCTACGGACGTAACGTCCGTCCTCTGGGTCCAAGCTAGGGACCCAGTCCTTCTAGGGGACCTCTTCCCTTACCGTTGGGTGAGGTCATAAGAACGGACCTCTTAGGGTACCTATTTCCTCGGACCGTCAGATGTCAGATACCCCAACGTCTCAACCTGTACTGAATCGCTGACTGTGAAAGTGAAAGTTCAATACAAAGGACTTTAATTAACAAGATGGATAAAAAACACCTGTATACTAGTGTTGATTCGTTAATTCTTTCCGTCTTATAACTATGATTACGATTTTGTGAAAAATTTTTAAAATCGTATCCTTTCTTTTTTATTGATCTGTTCCTATTAATTTTTCTGATGAATATTGTTATTATCCTTCTTATAATTTTTACATTTCTACAGGTTGTTACTTTACGAATGAACAAATTGAACTACCACTTGTGTTTATTCGTTCTTAAGTTCGAGACCCTTCTACTTTTTACTACTGATTTTATAAATTGGTTGATTCGGTAAACTTGTTCTTTATTTGCAAATATAAAATTTACAGTGTGATGTAAGTCCGTAAAACGAAGTCACGAAAACATCTCATTTTGTAAATACCCGAAACACTATTCTAAGAAATACCCTTACACAATGTCACACACGAACGAAATTATTGTCGTGTCGAGTATAGTCACTCCATTAGGATATTCAGTGTAGACAGAAATAGATTGAAAACGTTTAGGAAAATTCTACGATATTCGTACAGACCTATGAAAACTGATGTTTCAAATGATCAACATGTGTTTATCAACAACTTAAATTATATGAATTTGTATTACAGAGGACACTATAAACGTCTTAGAAATAAAAAAGAAGTATATCTATACAGTCAAGTTAAGTCAAGTCAGTGAGTCAGCACAGGTTGAGAAACACTGGGGTACTTGACGTTGTGTGGTCCGGACGGACAGGTAATGGTTGACGGTCTCAGGTGGTTTTTAGTACAGGTGACTCAACCACTACGGTAGGTTGGTAGAGTAGGAGACAGTAGGGGAAGAGGAGGACTGGGGTTAGGGTGGATCGTAGTCCCAGAAAAGTTTACTCAGTCGAGAAGTGTAGTCCACCGGTTTCATAACCTAAAAGTCGAAGTCGTAGTCAGGAAAGTTACTTATAAGTCCCAACTAAAGAAAATCCTACGTGAACAACGGAGAGGAACGACAGGTTTCCTGAGAGTTCTCAGAAGAAATTGTGGTGTCATCTTTTCGTAGTTAAAAGTCACGAGTTAAAAGAAATAACAGGTTGAGAGTGTAGGTATGTACTCATAACCTTTTTGTATGGAGACTGATCTACATGGAAATAGACGTTTCATTACAGAGACGAAAAAGCATACGACAGATCCAACCAGTATTGTAAAGAAGGTTCCTCGTTCACAGAAAATTAAAGTACCGACGTCAGTGGTAGACGTCACTAAAACCTCGGGTCTTTTTATTTCAGTTGATGATAAAGATGTCAAAAGGGTAGATAAATGGTACTTCGCTACACTGACCTACGTTACCAGAATCAAAAGACTTACAACTTAAAATTCGGGTGAAAAGGTGAGAATGTTGGGACATCAAAACCCCCGAAGGGTCCACCGTGAACACCATTTCTTGGACGGAGAGTTACATCCCCTGTATTCTCTATCCCCAAATCAGGGACCCAATCCGTCAGGGGACCTCTTCCCTATCCAATGGGTGAGGTCATCAGAGTGAATCTCTTAGGGGTACCTGTCTCCTCGGACCACTCGATATCAAGTACCCCAGTGTTTCTCAACCTGTGTTGACTTTGTTGAATTGTGTGTGATCCACCAAGAAATTTCTACTTACCCTGAAAGTCAGTAAAAAATTTTTAAACAAATTTCCAATATCTTTCATTTACCCGGAAGTCACACCAGAGATCCAGTGTATTAGTGTATCAAAACGTCAGAGACCAAAATTTGTTCGTACCAAAGACTAACTATCGTGTCCTCGTTCGTGTTCTCGTTTAACGAAGTCTATGGCGACCGGAAGGGAGGTTTTATGAGAATTTTTATCCACAAGTTCAGACAAAGTAAGATAGTTTACAAATTTGTTGTTTATTGTACTTAAAATATAATCCAAAACACCACTTCAATGAATAAAGTGTCACACGGGTACTACAGGTACCTCTCTCCAACTCTGACGCCTCGAGGTCGGGATCTGTTACCCCATGGTCCTACCACTCCTACAGTCGAAGGAATCAGACCAGGTCCAAGGGTCGACACTCGTTCTCCTTCACCGTCGGTGGACCCGACGGGAGTGGGACTACGGAAGTCGTCATTTCTTCTATTTTGCTGAAGAATTTCTATTCGGACTTGTACAACCACAGACTTGGTCCCCAACATTACCGGAAAGGATGTGAAATCTTTTATATTTCTCTTTTCCTCTGAGACTACTTCTTCAATAAGTTCTACCACAGTCTCACAAGTAACTCTTCTTTCGTGTCTACTGTTTGACAATCTTTGTCTTTACCTGATACAACTTCTGTTTAATAGGTCACTCAAACACAAGTCATTGGGTTTGTAGTTTCCTTGAACAACGACACCTCTTTCGAAATTGTAAACTGAGGAGTCTTGATGAACCCGACATCCGGGGTCCTCTCGACACCTTTGAGATTCCAAATAACTTCTTTAATACACCGACAGTGCACCAATTCCACACATTACATGCCTACGGAGTGTTCCTTTTATTTCACTACACAAACTCTTACTTCGGTCATACAATCTAAGGTCTTCTTAACTATGAAAACAAGAAATATACCCTGTCTTTTCCTCTTAAGTAAAACCCATTAGAAACCCATTAGAAAGACTAGTCATTTCTTTTTCGATTTAAGAGGAAGGACGTAGGAAAGAGAATCTTGATCAAGGTACCGTTAACGGAAGGACTCTCCTAAAGTCTTTTACATAGGAAATAAAAATAAAAAAATGAAATGTTATGACATAACCAAAACGGTATGTAACTATATGTAACTGTACTTTTGCATAAGAATTGTCAACATTCAACCACCTAGAAAACTTTCTCAACTTCCATGTAGAGGGTTCTTCTAATTACTGAAAACTTTAAGTGTCCTTCCTTCAGAACTAAGGACCACAGTACACTACCACGTGGTAAAAAGAGGGATCTGAACTGTATCACAAGGATGTAAAAAATAGGTTTTAAAGTCACAGTCTACAGAGTAAGGGAATAATAAGACATCGTTAGGTCGGTAATCTAATCTATAACCTGTTTATAAAGAACTTGAGGTCACGGGTTATCAAGGTTTTCTACTCTAGCCTTCTATTTATGAAGTGGGTTGACAAAAATTCAGGTAAATAAAACGGTGGGATTCACAGACGGGTGTCCACTCTACAGTTCGACTGAACCTAGGAAAGAGAACCTAAGAGAATTCCCTGAACGGACGACCAGGTGATTCATACTAACCTACGAAGGTGACGTTCCCTGTACCCAAGTTAGCGACCAGTTTCTTCATTCTAGGGTTGTTTGATGTACAGTTTCGGACCTTTTTTTTTCTTTTTCCGTCCTTCAAGAGAATTTTCGGTAGATTAGATAAGGGAGTTAGAAATGGACCCCTTCTTTTGGGGTCCCTACGACTTCCCGAAAACAAGGGGGGTTGTGACGTCCGACCCATCCCCGTTCCACTCCTGGTGAGTGTGGAGGAGAGAACATCCACGGTGTGGTCAAGACACGAGACTCCGTCAGTCACCCCCATTTACCCACTAGACCGAACAAATAGACCAGTTGTAAAACTAATCTTAAGGAACAGTAAACCTCTACTATAAATCGAAATAAAATAAAACTTACTCTTCTTAGAATAAAATTTTGTGTAAATACACTTAATGGTGGAACAAAGTGATCCTGAATCTTCTCATCAAATATGATCGTCCCTTCTCCTGTGGTATCGTTGGGTCTTAACAAGGAAGTCTTGTACTATCATTAACACTTCGTCTTGTATCTCTAGAAAAGAACATTAAGGGTCGCACACATGTGAAAGACCTAGAATTCATGTTAACGATTTTAAAATTCGGATTACAAAATTGGATTGTAAAAATAGTGATGGGAAAGAAATTGTCAGAAGGAAAACAAGAAATAAATAGTCAAAAGGACCTAAATTGAATAATTTATAAGATACTCTACTGTATAAACGAAGAAAACTTTCGGACAAGAACACTTAATTTCATCGACTCAAGGAAATACAAACAGTATAAATGATTCCATGGACCGTGTTTTACATGGTTTTGGATGTCGTCGTCAAAATACATTTACGGGTACTTAAACATAACAATGATATTAACAGTTGGGTGAATTTTAAATACGTTATAACACATATATCTCTCTAGCTCAACGGTTATTTTTTTCTCATCGGAGGAACACTAGTATTTTTTTTCGTCATTGAATAAAGTATACGGAAGATTATAATACTGTTTTAAATTCAGTAAAATATATCTAGTCAGTCAAATCAACGAGTCAGTACAGGCTAAGAAACGCTGGGGTACTTAACGTCGTGCGGTCCGGAGGGACAGGTAGTGGTTGAGGGACTCAAGTGAGTTTGAGTGTAGGTAGCTCAGTTACCACGGTAGGTCTGTAGAGTAGGAGAAAACAGGGGAAGAGGAGGACGGGGGTTAGGGAGGGTCGTAGTGTCAGAAAACGTTACTCAACTGAGAAACGTACTCCACCGGGTTCATGACCTCAAAGTCGACATCGTAGTAAGGAAGGTTTCTTTAGGGTCCTGACTAGAGGAAGTCTTACCTGACCAACCTAGAGGAACGTCAGGTTCCCTGAGAGTTCTCACAAAAGGTTGTGGTGTCAAGTCTTCGTAGTTAAAAAACCGTGAGTCGGGAGAAGTGTCACGTTGAGAGTGTAGGTATGTACTGATGACCTTTTTGATATCGGAACTGATCTACCTGGAAACAATCGTTTCATTACAGAGACGAAAACTTACACGATAGATTTAACCAGTATTGGTAGTCCCTTTACGTTTAGTTTTTGTGTTATTCTATACTGGAGTGTGGACAATCTCACTGATAGTAGTTTTTCTTTTCTCATCGTACATAACCTCTCTCATATTTTCTTCTCTTAGGAACAAGTGACGACCACCCTTACATTTAACAACGTCGGTGATACTCTGTATTAGACTTCCAAGGAGTCTTTAAAGGACCACCAGGTCACCAATCCTAAGGTAAGAAGGTGACGTCCCTTGTACACAAGTTAGGGACCAACTCGTTGATCTTAGAGTGTACGACATGACGTACCGGTTTTTTTTTTTTTTTTTTAGACCTCCCAGGAGTTTTTTAATTTTTATCTTGATGGTATACAAAGTCGTTACGGATTTTGAAGACCCGTATACAGGTTTCCTTTACTTTTGTCTTTGGTTACTCCATATACGTTGGGGTACGAGTAATGTCGTAATGAGTGTCATCGGATTTATACCTTTGTTACAGGGATTTCCCCTGTTGTCCCCTACTCTACCGACCTACCGTAGTGACTGAGTTGCCTACTTACCTATTTTTTCACTATATATATATATATATATATATATATATATATATATATATATAATAACTCAGTTATCTTTCTTCCTCTAAGAAGGGAAACGTTGTTTTTAACCTGGAATTTCTGTAATATTCACTTTATTCAATCCACCTCTTTCTGTTTAAGAAGTTCCATAGGGAATATACACCTTATATTTTATATCTCGAGTTTTTGTCTCTGATCTTATCACAATTGATCCCAAACCTCCCACCCCCTTTACCTCTCTACGACCAGTTTCAATGTCTGAACGTTAATATTCTACTTATTCAGGACTCTTAGATTACATGTCGTATTACTAATATCAATTATTATGACATAGTACTTGAATTTTCAACGATTGTCTTTTCTGACATTTACAAGAGTGACATTTTTTCCCTTGTCATTAATACACTACACTCCATGTGAAATCAATTATATAGTACCATTATTAAAACGTTTCTTACACATAGTTATGAAGTATTAAATTTGATTATGTTGTAATATAAAGTTGATATAGAGTGATTTCAACCTTTTATTGAGTATAAATAATAAACCTTCTTAACAAGGACACACGGGGGAGACTACCTCTTCCATTACCGTGGGGTGAGGTCACGAGAACAGACCTTTTGGGGTACCTACCTCCTCGAACCATCCGATGTCAGGTACCCCAGCGCTTCTCAACCTGTCTGACTAGCTGAAGTGAAAGTGAAAAGTGAAAGTACGTAACTTCTTCCTTTACCGTTGGGTGACGTCACAAGAACGGACCTCTTAGGGTCCCTACCTCCTTGGACCACCCGACGACAGATACCCCAGAGTGTCTCAACCTGTGCTGACTTCGCTGAATCGTCGTCGTCGTCGGGGGAGACTTCAATTTATATCAGCACACTGAAAAAAGGGGTTCACTTTCCAATCGTCTTCACAGTTAAGACCTGATACCGAAATTCTAAGTCTTGTTCTAAATGGTAGAAAGAAGGATAACGACTCTACTAAAACCTTCATACAAAATTTTACACAGACTCAAGTCTGGGTAAATAAAGAATGTATCGGGATCATCCTTTATTTGAATAAAATTCTTAAATCTCAGTAATTATACGCTTTATTTGGATGGGTACGACTACGTATATCGGTGATGTCTATTAGACATAGTATTTTAATCTGTCCGAAAAACGGACTCTCTTTGATATTTATTTCTCATTAACACTTAAGATATAATACTTCGTCACTTAGTTTTTAATTTCAGTAAGTAAATTTAAATTTACCTTTAATTTCCTGTTAAATAAGTAAAATCGATTTTGTTTTCTATAAAATATAAGGTCTAAATTATGAAAGATTTTATTACCACGTTTCTAGTTCTTGTAAAAAAAGTAAGGTATGTCGAGATTTTCCTACATTGATTAAAGCCTTCGTAGTAAGTTTAATGATAAGATACGTGTAAATAGTATAATTGATAGATATTTATTCAAAGACTAATTAATATATATAATTAAATTTAAATTATTAGATATGGTAATAAATTAATATTCATATAAAATAACTTAAACTCGTGATATAAAAAAATAAAATTTTCATTACAATATAAGATTATATGGTACCAACAATAACTATGTGACAATTACATAAATAAGTAAATAAAACTCTTTTTATTATCGTGACAATGGATTATAAGTTTGATAGTGTCAGATGTAATATATACTGGTTATAATATAAAAACTTTGTAAGATTAAAAAAAACTGAACAATTACAAATCATTTTTTGATTAATATCCTTTTGTAGTGGACAATTCATATTTCTTATAAAAACTTGTCTATCTTACTCCTCATACCATACTCTTTGTGTAAGTTTGGGAAACGAGACGAATATCGATATTGAGTCAAAAGGATATGACCCAGAACATGAAAGTGACAGTATAAAACTTCTTATATATGGACGTTTCAAAACGAGAAGATCAAACAGAAGATGAAGTACAAAAAAAAGCAGAATCCAAAGTCTCTTAAAGTGAGTCAAAATATCACATTATATCAGAGATTACAGGACAATCAGAAAGAATATCAAAGAGTCCTAAGGATGAGTGAAACCTATAAACTTAATTTCTTCACTTATCAGTCTTCACGTAGTCAAGTCAAGTCAGTACATCTGTGTAGACTGACACTGGGGTACCCAACGACGTACGGTCCGAAGGGACAGGTAGTAGTTGAGGGTCTCGAACGAGTTTGAGTACATGTAACTCAACCACTACGGTAGGTTGGTAGGGTAGCAGAGAACAGAGGAAGAGAAAGACGGAAGTCAGAAAGGGTCGTAGTCCCAGAAAAGATTACTTATTCAAGAAGTGTAGTCCACCGGTTTCATAACCTAAAATAGAAGTCGTAGTCAGGAAGGATACTTATAAGTTCTGACTAAAAGAAATCCTAACTGACCGAACTATAGCGACGTCAGATTCCCTAGAGTTCTCAGAAGAGGTTGTGGTTTCAAACTTTCGTAGTTAAGAAGCCACGAGTCGAAAGAAATACCAGGTTGAGAATTGTAGGTATGTACTGATAACCCTTTTGTTATCGAAACTGATCTGACTAGAAAAAACCGTTTTATTGCAGAGACACAAAATGATGTGACAGATCCAACGATTACCGAAAAGAAGGTTCCTCGTTCACAGAAATTAAAGTACCGACATCAGTGGTCGAAGTCACTAAAAACTCGGGTGGGTTTATTTCAGACAGTGACAGAGGTATCAAAGAGGTAGATAAACGGTACTTCACTACCCTGACCTCCGGTACTAAACTCGAAACCTTGAGACTCAAAATTCGATCAAAAAAGTAAGAGAAGAAAGTGAAAGTACTTCTCCGAGAAATCAAGAAGAAACGAAAAACGGTATTCCCACCTCAGTAGACGTATAGACTCCAATAACTATAAAGAGGGTTGTTAGAACTAAGATCGATCACGAAGTAGGTCGGGTCGTAAAGTGTACCACATGAGACGTATATTCAATTTATTCATCCCACTGTTATATGTTGGAACTGTATGACGAAAGGGTTAAACCTTGGACAGGTAACAAAGTATAGGTCAATATTGACAACGAAGAACTGGAAGTATGTCTAAAGAGTCCTCCGTCCATTCCACCAGACCATAAGGGTAGAGAAATTCCTAAAAAGTGTCAAACAGTACTAGGTGTGCTTCTGAAACCGTATCAGTTATTTCGTCTTCATATACAAAAGGACTTTGAGAGAACGAAAAAGATACTAGGTTACCTACAACCGTTAAACTAGAGGTCAAGGAGACGGAAAAGATTTAAGTCGAACTTAAACTTAGTCTTTACGTATTATAGGAATATGTGTATGAACTTAGTCTTCACGTATTATAGGAGTATATGTATCCGAACAAATACGTCCAAAATTTTTTACTATCCATAGATTAAAATGAACACCATTAGGACTGTAAGTAGGTTTTACTTGTTAGTGACTCTTTATTACATCAAAAATATAATTTAGTGATAGTAGAGAGTTCTAATTGACCTACGTGTATACTATAAAATTACATAGTTCAAAAGTCTAAACTTTAATGGTCAGACTGTTACTGTTACCAACCACCCCTCTCCAACTCTCTTTCTTCAATGTATAACCTCTCTTACTCGTGAAAACTAAGAGACCCACTACTATTTAATGTATCTTCTTATTTATCACTTTTACTGTATTTTATCACTATCAAACTAACGTTTTGAAAGTCATCAAAATATATATATATACATATATATATATACATATATATATGTATATATATATATGGTAACAAAGGATCGGGTTGATTGGAACAGGAAGACTGTTCTTTTGTTAAGGACTCAACGAGTACATTTCCTGACTAATTTATCAAAATTAGTTATTAGAACTAAGTCCAGTGAAAAGTCTGAGGTATAAGGTCGGAAGGTCGGGGGAGTGAAGAAAAGGTCACCTGAGTCATAAATAGTGGTAAAGGTTCTGTTAGGTCGAGGAGAATTGTTGAAAAGATTTAAGTACGATAAGAGAGAAGAGGTGGACCGTTCGAGGATGAAGTCTTGTAATCAAAACGACAAAATTCATCATTATTTTTCTTCTTCTTTTCTCCTGTTAAAGTTTCATGGAATTTATGATGACCCTTAAATAACTAAGTATTGTCTCTCAATCCAAAATTTCACAATCAACGAGCCAGCTCAGACTGAGAAACACTAGGATGCTTGACATCGGGTGGTCCAAGGAGACAGGTACCCTAAGAGGTCCGTTCTTATGACCTCACCCATCGGTAAGGGAAAAGGTCCTCTAGAAGGGTTGGGTTCCCAGCTTGAGTCCAGAAAACACGACGTCCTTCTAAGAAATGACAGACTCGGTGGTCTCTTTGGGATCAATTCAAAATACCGGCTCAATTAAATACTCGAGAACAACTGTAATTTTTAAATGAAAAAACAGGGGAACTTGTCCTCTATTACGATACTCGGAATAACTTTTTAGTAGACCTTTAGTGAGAACGAAAGATTTTACATAGAAAGACAATAGACAGGTCACAGAGTGTTTGTATAGTAAAAGTTACAGTGGTAAAGTGTATTATTATTAAAATTATTATCTATGAGGTCTGATTTAATTATTATTACCCTTCTATATAATTAATCTACCTCCAGATTGTTAAAACTTTTGAAAACTTAGAAAGTTACAGGGGAAAGTAAGATTCAGGATACACTTATTTATCGACACTTACTTATTAGTTTGTAAATTTATTGTATTAAAAGAAGACAAGAAAAATTACGGGGCTTTTTAACAAAATCTAACAGGGTCACTTAAGAGTGTAGAGTTCGTTAGGGTAACCATCAAAATTCAAGACAACAAACACTTCGTTTTACAAAACAACCTATATCGTCAAAAAAAAAAAAGAAAAAAAATTATATGGTCTTACTCCGTTCCAGAGACGTATAAAATCCCAGTCTTTGAGGATAGGAGTACTATAATCAATGAACATATCGGTATTACTACCTTTGTCTGACCTTCTCAATATTACCTTTACAACAAGATAAAATTGAAAAATTTGTATAGAGAGACTTAGGTAAAACCACATCCTACAACGGATGAAGTTTACTATACCCATTCTCGTAAAGGAGTATATTGGGATTCCAAACAGACAGGTCGTCAAGGAAAGTACGCACTTTGGGGATCGAGTCTTTGGGGTTCTTGGTAGGTATTATTTTTTCCTTGATATACTCTGTACTCATGATCCGAAGGGTCCACCACGTCACTATTTCTTAGGTGGACGTTACGTTTTCTGTTCCCTCTACGTCCAAGTTAGGGGCCTAGTCCTTCTAGGGGACCTCATCTTTTACCGTTACGTGAGGTCATAGGAACCGACCTTTAAGGTACCTGTCTCCCCGGACTGCCGATGTCAAGTACCCCAGTGTTTCTCAGTCTATACTGAATCTTTGAGTCGTTGTTGGTTCCTGTACACATGATTGTCAGTTTAGTGAACGGTCTCTTTTTACAAACTTCAAGTAAGATTTACGTTACCCTTTAGGAGTCACGAAAATTAGTCCTTTTAATTTGAGACCAATGAAACATGTCTTATTGAACATCCTTTTTCTCCGACTTACGTCTTGTGAGTCCTTCGTTAATTTTATCTGATCCTCTCTCTATTATTATCGATCTACTTCCATAATTCACTACCTTATTTCTTCTATTTAGACTTTATGTTACCATCATAGTTTCTTCAAATAAAAACCAAGAAACAACTTAATTGTAGGACGTCTAGTAATATCTTATAGTTATTTTCAGAACGATAAGTACTTTGTAGATATAAAATCACTGAAACGTTTATCTACAGGACAACACGAATACAAGTTTTGATGTTTGAGGAGGACATACAGTAATAATAATCTGGTAAATGACTTTGACAGTTGTTACGATTCATTAATACCATATTTATTTAATTAAAAATTTTGGAAAACTTATGAATAATACCGACCTATTTCTATTAAATTGTTTTAAAATTTTGTAGGTAGAATAATTTATATTAAGTTTTACGGGGTGTAAAAAAGTATAATAAAATTAAAATTCCTATCCTAAAGTTTTATAGTTTACTAAGAAGAAATTTTAACTTACTTCCACAAATAAAACAATATATATTCACGAGACATTTTTAGGTGATTTACTAAGTGTACTTCCTGATAATGTCTTACGTTCGAGTTATGTACGTACGAATGAGTCAGTACGGATTGAGAAGCACTGGTGTACCTGATATCGGGTGGTCCGAAGAGACAGGAACCTTAAAAGGTTCGTTCTTATGACCTCACTTAGTGGTAAAGAAGGAGGTTCCTTAGAATGGTTTGGGTGTAAATAACACAGAGGACTTCACCGTCCTCCCAAGAAATGGTGACTCGGTGGACACTTCGGGGATATTGTCATATGAACGAGAAATAAGAATTCACAAATTTTGACTCATGGTTTCCCTGCATAAAAATCATGATACATAGTAAATTTAATCCCTAAGTGTATCTAAGTATTGAGAGTCTCCCTTTTTTTATGTCGAGTCACGGACCCTAAGATAAAATGGAATGAATGTTTCATTATTTGATCAAATAGTGTCAAAATTCTTACGACCGTATACTGTGTCTAAGGTCCTAATCTCTGTTTACAGAAATAATGAATATTCGTGTTGTTGTTCGTGTCGTATTTTAGTCGTAACTAAGGGTAACTAGGAAGTCAGGATACCCTCATTACGTTTCGTCTATCACGTACACGTCACCCAGCGTACGTAGTATCAAGTAAGGAAAAATAATGACTCATGATAATCACCATACCTACATGGTTACACTATTTGTGTCTAACTCTGAGTAATCGAAATGTCATTCACAATCCTTTCATACGAAAAAAAAAAAAAAAAAAATTGGTCTCCTTCTACAATAGAATAAGGAGTTCCAACGAACGACGTTTACGTTAGGGTTCTTCACTGAACCCATTTTCACCAGTTCTGGAACGTGAGAACTACACTAGTCGTCCTTGTACAGAGTCTTGGATACCACCTCAAGAAAGTGGTTGTCATGTAGGTATTTCAACGATCCTAAGTTAGATTGTCCATATATTCATTTGTTAAAATTTACTTATTTTAATCACTCCCGGTTATTTTATTAGTAAATTCAACAATCAAAGGATCTAATAAAAACAATGGTAGTTCTACCTACTTCACTACTACTACTAAAAGGAGTGATGTCAGATCTAGGGGAACTTCAAAGATGGAGAACGAGAAGTTAAATGAGTGTGATACAGGAAGTTTAAAAGGGTAAATAACATAACTTAAACACTTCAGACACCATTAATTAGAATATCTTATAGATACACTATCGTAGGGGTGAACGTAGGGACCAAATGTTTCTGTACTTTCATTGGTACTGTAACAATAGATCCACAAGTCAAATATCTCTGTATAGATCATATCAAAACTACGAATAACTACTAATATTAGAAAAGAGACGAACACTTTTGAATACTTCAAAACCTTATACCGGTTCTTTGAACTTGAAATCTCATAAAATTACAACATAACAAAACCAAAACTAAATTTAAGAAAGTATACCGACACCCTTTGGTTTAAGATTTTACTAGTGTTACTGTATTCTTTATCTTAAGATGACAATCCTAAACCGTGATTGGTTATCTATCTTATAAGTTCTTCTGACCTCTTACTTTGAAATGAGGAATTTAGTGTCGATTCCAGTACTTCGATACTTTGATAATTTGAAAAGTGTTGAGACTTTTCCTCACACTTAAGACAATCAGATATAATCCTATATTAGACAGAATATAAAAAGAACATAACCAGAAGTCGTGTCGATAAAGTTTTGTAACATATCATAACGTATTAAAGATAACGTATTAAAGAGTGAAACCTTATCTTCGGTGAGATTCCGAATTCAGTAACATTTCCAGTTTAAAGAGGAACACATTGTAAAGTGGGAAAACTACCGAGGGAAGGTAGGATAGTTCTTAACTAGTGAGTCGGAAAAACATTCGTGAAGGTTATTCTCTAATGTTAATATACAATTTGACAGTAAGTGAAAAGTGTATTTAAACCCATCTTTTAACTCTGATTAAACGGAGAGGTTTTAAAGTAAAAATTATTTAATTAAAATTTCAAAAGTTTATTAACAAATATACGCACATCAACTTTCTTTGTTATATCACACTAGAACAAATAGGAAATGGGTCTAAACGTGATACGATTGTAAAACGTTTCGATAGAATGTTATACTATTTGTACTATAATTGAAACCATGTTTTTATATGGCCTGTCTAAGTGGTGTCTTCCGAAGGAGTCAAACGGAAAAATATGGTGTAGATATAGGGATCTTGTCAGTCAGAGAAAAACGGAAACCGTTCGTTAGTAGGAAAAAGATAAAGTTCTTACAAGATATGTACCTTAGAACGACATGCATTTGAGACTCCTCACCGAAATAAGTGAGTCGTCTTTATAGACCTTTAAGTGGTTCGATTAACACATAAAATTTCGAACAAGGACAAATATTGATTCATTAAAAGGTACCATACCTACGTAGTTCAAACAAATTGGTAAGTGAGTAACTTCTTAAGGACCCAACAAAGATTAAACCCCCGATAATGTTTATTTAGACGATACTTATAGGGACATATATTAGACCCATTTGTATGTAAAAGTAAATAGACCCTATTTTACGGACTCATGTTAACGACTTAATGTACTATCAACGTACAAATGTATAAATCCTGTGTCGTTCGACAAAAGGTCTCACCGACATGATAAATGTGAAGTTGGTCCTTTTGTTCTTTGGGTCAAAAAGAGTAGGAATAGTAGTAAATCATCACAGGGATCAAAATGACATTAGTATCACTGTCCACGTATTATTATCGATTAACTCTTTGTGACCTGACCTTCTTTGTGTTCGACCTTAGTTCTAACGACCCTCTTTATAGTTATTGGAGTCTATGCGTCGAGTGTGGTAGGAATACCGTCTTTCACTTCTCCTTGATTTTTCGGAGAACTACTTTCACTTTCTCCTCTCACTTTTTCAACCGAATTTCGAGTTGTAAGTCTTTTGCTTCTAGTACCGTAGGCCAGGGTAGTGAAGTACCCTTTATCTACCCCTTTGTCACCTTTGTCACAGTCTGACATAAAACCCCCCGAGGTTTTAGTGACGTCTACCACTGACGTCGGTACTTTAATTTTCTGCGAATGAAGAACCTTCTTTTCAATACTGGTTGGATCTTTCGAATAAGTTTTCGTTTCTGTAATGAAACGGCTGATTCTAGTCAGATCAGTTCCGATACCAAAAAGGTCATCAGTACATACCTACCCTCTCAACCTGACACTTCTTCCGACTCGTGACTTCTTAACTACGAAACCTTGACACCACAACCTCTTCTGAGAACTCTCAGGGAACCTGACGTTCCTCTAGGTTGATCAGGTAAGATTTCCTCTAGTCAGGACCCTAAAGAAACCTTCCTTATTACGATTTCGACTTTGAGGTCATGAAACCGGTGGAATACGCTTCTCAACTGAGTAACCTTTTCTGACACTACGATCCTCCCTAACCCCCGTCCTCCTCTTCCTTTGTTGTCTCCTACTCTACCGACCTACCGTAGTGACTGAGCTACCAACACTTAGACTCACTTGAGGTCCTCAACCACTACCTGTCCCTCCGGACCGCACGACACTAAGTACCCCAACGTCTCAGCCTGTTCTGACTCGCTGACTTGACTTGACTTATCGATTACTACAAATTATACAAAAATTATCCAAATAAAAGGTTAATATACAGGAGAACCGACTTTACACATAGGTAATAAAATGGGTAAGGATCAACCTAAAAATTAAACAAAATGTCATCTCAAAACTCTCAGGAAAGACGTCAGTTCCTAGTTAGAAATCGACTTATAACACTAAACATTTATAAAAGTGGGTCAGAAATCGATAAATACAAATTAAAAATCGTTACAAAAGGTTTATTGTAAAAATTAAGACTATTAAGGTTAGATATAAAGGAAATACCTAGTTCGATAACCGGTTTTCACACACACTCACACACACACACACACACACACACACACACACACACACATACAAATTGGATTGGAATCTTTGACTAAAAAAGGTTAAAGAATAAAGTATTAAAATTCAGAACGAAAAACCAGTAAGGTAAAACTTAGTTAAAAATATACTCTGAACTCTAAATCCAACTCCAACTTAAAAGAGGAAGACCTACAGGTTAACAAGGTCATGGAAAACAACCTTTCTAATGTTAAGTAGGGAACTTGACAAAAAATCAAAAAGTGTTGACAGTTTTTAGTCAACGTGCATATATAAAACACAAATAAGGACCCGACAGATAAGGTAAAATACTAACTCTATATATATATATATATATATATATATATATATATATATATATATGAAAAAAAAAAAAGAGACGGTTATAGTGTTTCAGACCTATTGACATCGATATTTTCGTTTAGGTCCTTAGGCCACTTGAGTGGGAAGTATTGAATAAGGAGGAATATTTTAACAAATCGATAATATAGAGTAATCAAAAAGACTTATTTAAAATCTTATTATAACAGATTTACATGTTTACCAAAGACCCTAAAACTTTCAAGTCAAGTCAGCGAGTCAGCACAGGCTCAGAAACGTTGGGGTACTTAGCGTGGTGCGGTCCGGAGGGACAGGTAGTGGTTAAGGGCCTCAAGTGAGTTTGAGTGTAGGTGGCTCAGTCACTACGGTAGGTCGGTGGAGTAGGAGACAACAAAGGAAGAGGAGGACGGGGGTTAGGGAGGTTCGTTGTTTCATAAAAGGTCACTCAGTTGAGAAACGTACTCCACCGGTTTCATGACCTCAAAGTCGATATCGTAATAAGGAAGGTTTCTTTAGGGTCCCGACCAGAGGAAGTCTTACCTGACCAACCTAGAGGAACGTCAGGTTCCTTTAGAGTTCTCAGAAGAGGTTGTGGTGTCAAGTTTTCATAGTTAAGAAACCGAGAGTCGGAAGAAGTGTCAGGTTGAGAGTGTAGGTATGTACTGATGACCTTTTTGGTATCAGAACTGATCTGCCTGGAATCAGTCGTTTCATTACAGAGACCAAAACTTATACGATAGATCCAACCAATATCGAAAAGAAGGTTCTTCATTTGCAGAAAATTAAGGTACCGACGTCAGTAGTAGACGTCACTAAAACCTCGGGGGGTTTTATTTCGGACTGTGACAAAGGTGACAAAGGGGTAGTTAAAGGGTATTTTACTACGGTACTAGAAGCAAAAATCTTACAACTCGAAATTCGGTTGAAAAAGTGTGAGAAGAAAGTGATGGTAGTTCTTCGAAAAGTCAAGCAGAAGTGAAAGACGGTATTCCCACCACAGTAGACGTATAGACTCCAATAACTATAAAGAGGGTCGTTAGAACCAAGGTCGAACACAAATAAGGTCAGGTCGTAAAGAGTACTACATGAGACGTATCTTCAATTTATTCGTCCCACTGTTATATGTCGGAACTTCATGAGGAAAAGGATAAACGTTAGTCAGACAACAAGGTACAGGTCAAGATTGATAACGAAGGACTGGACATATATCTAAAGAGTTCTCCGTCCAGTCCACCAGACCATAAGGGTAGAGAGAGTCTTAAAAGGTGTCAAATAACACTAGGTGTGTCAGTTTCCGTAACCGTATCAGTTATTCCGTCTTTATCTATAAAAAGACTTTGAGAGAACGAAAAAGGTACTAGGTCGTCTACAACCGTTAAACTGGAGACCAAGGAGACGGAAAGGATTTTGGTCAAACTTGTAGTCCTTCAAGGAACCTCTTAAAACTCGTAATGAAATGATCGTACACTCTACTCACGTTAACACACCATCAAACTCGTAAAAAACCGTAAGGGAAAAAAACCCTAACCTTACTTTTGACTGGAAAAGGTCAGGACACCGATGACGACTCAAAAGGTTTACACGACCGTATAACGCACACCGTGAAAGTGTCGTAGTAGAAAGTCCTAAACTTTATCGAGGTGACCTCAAGGTAGTGGAGGTGATCGAAACAAGTATCACTACGAAAGATTCCGGGTGAACTGAAGTGTAAGGTTCTACAGACCGAGATCTAATCACTAGTGTAGTAGTACTAATAGACCCAGTACTTCTATAAAAAACATGTCAAGAAGACACATAAGAACGGTGGAGAAGAATTATAGAGGACGGGGAGAATCCAGGTATGTTAAAGACAGGAAATAGCTCGGGTAGAAACGTACTTTACAAGGGAACCATGGAGATTAAAAGAACTCCTTTAGAGATCAGAAAGGGTAACACAAGGAAAAGAGATAAATAAAGGCAACTAGTGAATTCTTCCGAAAAAATAGAGAAGAGCGATAAGCAACCTTGAGACGTAAGTCTACGAATATAGAAAAGAAAAGAGGAAACGAAAAACGGAGACAAGAAAAGAGTCGATAATCATGCCGGAGGGGTCTGTCGGTAAAACGAAGAAACATAAAGAAAAGGTACCCCTACCAGAACTAGGAACAGAGGACATGTTACAGTACTTGCAGTAAGGTAGCAAGTAGTCCGTGAGATAGATAGTCTAAATCCGGGAATTTAGATAAAGAGTGGAGGCGACATATTAGTATTCCCTATAGTAAATACAGTATGGACTTACAAAAAGGGATGAAAGAAGTTAAATTCAGACTTAAAACATTATTCCTCAAGTACTATACTCGGTGTCAGTCGAGGACCAGAACAAAAACAACTGACATATCTCGAAGAGGTAGAAACCGACGTTTCTTATATTAGTTAGACTAAAGCCACAACTGGTAGACCACTACGGGTACACATCTCAGAAGAGAACACAACAACCTTCTCCCATAAACGATACTGGTCACGTAAAAGAACCGTTTTGAGATAATCAGAAACAGGACGAAGTAGGGTGTAAGGTTCTGGTTTATATGGACAATGAGGTCCACAAAGAACTGAAGGATGAAAACGTAAGGACAGGGGATATTACTCTTCTTGAAGAAAAAACCCACAATCAAGATTTTCTAGAACATCCTGAAGTATTTTGGCAAGTTAAGTCGAAGAAGTCGTAATGACCAACTCCGTATCTGAACCTATTGACACTATAACTTACCAAACGGAACCTCTGTCTCTAGTAAGACAGTAAAAACTCTAACGTAGGTTCATGACGTAAAGTCTGAGAAAACGACTGGTACTACAGATGAAGTAAAGAAGACTCCCTAAGGACGGGTGTCATCATCTATATTACCAGTAGACTCAAGTTAAGTGGGTAAGGTCAGGTAAAATCAAGAGACTAAGGATCTTACAGCTGCAAGTGAGAACGGTAGAGAACGGACTGGTGAAGGTTAAACGGAACTAAGTCCCTGGACTGTAAGGTCCAAGGATACGTTATAACCAGAAATGTCGTAACCTGGAACGAAGATAGTGGTCAGTGTAGATGTCGACCCATAGCAAAAACGAAACCGAAGTAGGGAAGTAAGAAAGATCTCAATAAAAAGGTGACTAGAGGTCATCGTATAACCCGTGGATGACTGGACCCCTCATGGAGAAAGTCATAGGATAGTAAAACGGAAAAGTATGACAAGTACCCCAAGACTTCCGTTCTTACGTCTTCACCAAACGGTAAGGGAAGAGGTCACCTGGTGTAAGACAGTCTGCAGGGGTGGACTAAAACTATTCCTATCGTAATTTGGACATGTGAGGTGTAATATAACCTAATGAAACTAAAACCGACCGTCGAACTAAAATCGAGGATATATGTTTTGTATGTGTGTCGGTACACATGTGTATCTCTTTATTATCAGTAACATGGATGTTTATAGTGGTGTTAAAGAAATCATATTCTTTAAATCCAGTAATTGAAGATAACAATGACTCAGGTTCGAGTATCACGAACGGTATACTGTCCAGTTATTTAGTTCTCTGTTTGACAACCCCGTTCCTTACCATTAAAATAAGTCTTTCAGTCACCTGGTTCTTCTACCACGTGATCAAAGGGTCTCTTATTAAAATGGACTTAATCTTAAGTCCGAACAGAGCTTTTCCCTCCCTTAAACCGACTAATAAAGTTTGAAGGACTATGTCCTTAGGAAACAAGAATATCGAAATGTACATCCAGATCAGGGTTACAAGGACATTTGGAGGTTGTTCCGTTTACGATAAGAGACAAGACGTTGAAGGATAGAGACATACTTACCTTTGTACAATATGGAAGTCTACAGTCTTTGAAGTCTTGTCCCGTTAACACATATAAAGTCCAAGATCCGTTATAAGAAAATGTTTCCATGTCTTTGTTGTGTTGGTTCGTGTCCGTTTTCTCGTTTTTCCAATCTCAATTTTCTTATCCGGGTACCTCAGTCCAAAAAAGAAGAGACAATGTGATAATTGTTACCGTAATTTTTTTTTTTTTTTTTTTGGTTCCCTCTTCCTTTACCATTGGATGAAGTCACAAGAAAGGACCTCTTAGGGTCCCTGCTCCACGTACCGTCCGATATCTGACACCCTAACGTTCTCAGTCTATACTGAATCGTTGATTTGTTTCGATGATAATTTTTTGACTCTCCACCCGTGAAAAGACAAAAAGACTCGGTTAGAATATGAGTCCTAGAGTCTCGATCGTCGATTATTGTCGTTAACAATGAGTTTTCTTATTTTCCAATAAACAGAAAATGTGAGTGACAAGAGGAAAACTTTCCATAAACTCTCTTAGACTCACACATAGGAAAGGTCTTTTAAGTAAACACCAATTTGAGTATATAGACCTCCTCAAGTACGAAGAAAGAAGTGTGACTCTTCGTCGTCGTGACTAGTTTTCGGTTTCGAAAATGAAAGATTAAATTCGTGTCTTTATTAACATAAGTTTTAGAAACAGTATAGAGACGTAATTTACAGAATTGAGACTTCTCTGTTGATATTTTGTGAGTCTCTTTTTCCGGATTTTCACTGACACTTTATAAACTTTATGAAAAACGGAGACCCCGTTCGGGTACTGTTCAGGAAGTGAACAGTGTCCCTTAAGAGGGGGAAAGGATAAAAGAAAGATAGACCAGAGGGGTCAGGATGAATTATCGGAAATCACCACTGAACCCACAGGGTCCACCGTGATTACCATTTCTTAGACGGTCTCTGTATTCTCTACACCCGAGTTAGGGACCCAACCCTTTTAGGGGAGATCTTCCTAATTTACCGTTGGGTGAGGCCATAAGCACGTACCCCTTAGGGTACCTCTCTTGTCGGACCGTACGATGACAGGTAAACCTCCGTTCTCAACCTGTATCACTGATTTATTTTTGTTGAAACTCGTGTGGTCCGTCTTAGATTCCTGTCTGAGACCCAATATTGACTCTGGAACACTGAAAATCTTAAAGAAGTATCAGAACTGTTGGATGCACTTTTGTGTGAAGGACTACTTTGGAAAATAAATAACCAGTTTCGACGATAACAATATAAAGTCTTTATATCCGTCAAGACATTGGGTTCTGAGAATTCTCTATCATTCTATGGGACTGAAAAAGGAAGTAAGTTATTTTTTAAATAATCTATAAACGGAACTCATTCTTTGTTTCAAAATGTTACGATTTATATTACGTACAAGATTCAGTGAAGTCAGAACAGACTGTGACACGTCGGGGTACCTGACATCATGTACTCCGAGGAGACAGGTAGTCTAAGAGGTCTGTTCTTATGACCCCTCCCAACGTCACGGGCGGAGTTACATTACGTCTATAACACAGATTACCAGTGTCTTTGGGACATTTTATCCAATAGGAGGAAAACCTAAAAAATTAAATTCCTACTCAGTTAAATTCGTTAGACGGGTTCTTGTGTGATGTATCTTCCGATTTGACCCCCAATGTTAGATAAAGTCACATCGTTAGTAAGTTAAGGTTACGTATATAACGTTCAGGTGAAACACAGTCTTTAACACGTTCCTGATTACTTCTTCTACTTCAGAGAAGATTGGTTCTTATGTAAAAAGTCACCTCGTCTATTTTTATGTTCATAAGATATATACATTTATGGTACGATTGTCGTATTTCCATCACGTCACCTCGAACTTCTTTGTTCCTGTTTTACCTCTTTTGATTTTAAGTCTATTTTAGAGGTAGAGTCCTACAAGACGAAAGGGTCCATGTTCAAGTCGTGGTTCTGATTTACTATTTCTCATCTATATAGACGGTAAAGAAGATAGAGACTAAGGTAAAGAAAGGAAAACGAGGAGGACACACACACGAGAATCAACGAGTCAGTATATCGACTGAAAAACACTACGATACCTGACATCGAGGAGAGAGGCACCATGTAAAATTCGTTCTTATGACCTCACCCAACGGTAAAAGAGAAGGTCCCTAGAAGGGTTGGGTTGCCAACTAGGACGTAGAGGACACAGAGAACGTAATGTCCACCTAATAAATGGACGACTCGGTAGTCCCTCTGTATATTTTGACGTCCACTAACGTAGTTGACTTACGGGAACGTCGTTCATACTTGAACGAAAGGAGAGAAAAGATCACAAAGTTTCTCTTTTTATAATTTGTAAAATCTTTCATAAAAGTTTACTTTACCTCTTCAAGTTGTACAGTTTTTTCAAGGTACTTTTTTGGTTTCATATTATTTTATTATTTCGTCTAAAATTATTTGTCATAAATCCAGTATTTATCATTATCCGGTCTTATAACCTCACCCATCGGAAAGGGCCAGAGGTCCCCGAGAAGGATTGGGTCCCTAGTTTGGGTCTAGAGGACGTATCATCCGTCTAAGAAATGGTCGACTCGGTGGTCCCTTTGGGTTTATTTATTACCGTAGGACAGGTTCATTGAGTTTGTATGTCTATACAACTCTTTCAACCTTTAGAATCCGATCGAACCGTACTTACTCTTAGTTATTTGCCACGTGTATTACAAATAGAACCCCTAGAACGATTTTCTAGTCACATAGGACTACCTATATCGAAACCAAATATGGTTAAAAACTTTTGGAATTAATGGTTCAATGACATAAAAGAACGTCAAAAAAGGACACGATTATACAACAACAAGTCAGAGAGCCAACACAGACAGAAAAACGTCGGAGTACCTGAAGTCGTAGGGTCCGAAGGGACTGGAAGTGATAGAGGACCTCAAACGAGTTTGAGGACAGGTAACTCAGCTACTACGGTAGGTTGGTAGAGTAGGAGACGGTGGGGGAAGAGTAGGACGAGAGTTAGAAAGGGTCGTAGTCCCAGAAAAGGTTATTCAGTCAAGAAGTGTAGTCCACCGGTTTCATAACCTCGAAGGGGAAGTCCTAGTCATGTAGGTTACGTATAAGTTCCAACTAAAGAAAATTCTATCTGACCAAAATAGAAGAAAGTCAGGTTCCATGAGAGTCCTCAGAAGAGGTCGTAGTGTTAAGTTTTCGTAGTTAAGAAGTCACGAGTCAGAAGAAATCCGAGGTTGAGAGTGTAGACATACACTGATGACCTTTTTCTTGTCAAAACTGATAAACTGGAAACAACCGTTTCACTACAAAGAGAACAAATTATACGACAGATCTAAAAAGTATCAAAGGGAGGGTTGCTCGTTCACAGTAAATGAAAATACCGACGTCAGTGGTAGATGTCCTTTGTGAATGTTCTCTATTTAGCCGTGTAGAGTCGGTACAACGGACTCTGTGCTAGATTATCTACTACGTAGTGTGGTTGTTCCCCTCCCCTCTATAAAGAACCGTACAAATCAACAAGTACGGTATGTTATTGAGTTATGGAAAACATGTATATCATACTGAAGGTTCTATTCCTACTGATTCCTAATGTTTCTGGTAGGTGTCGGACATGAACAATCGCTGAGGAGTGATATTGTCCTCGGAGGGACCACCGATTCAACCATTTCTTAGACGGACGTTACACCCTCTGGATCCAAACTAGGGACCCAACCCTTTTTGGGAACCTCTTCCCTTGACGATGGGTGAGGTCATAAGACCGGACCTCTTAAGGTACCTGATGTGTCACATCAGGTACCCCAGGGTTTCTTTCTCAGTGAAAGTGAAAGTGAAACATCGATATACTGTTCAAAAAAACAAATGAATAAAAAACACATCATCAAAATAGGTGGGTAATATACGATGGACCTTCAAGGTAAAATTGGACCTTTAAAAGAAGTGCGTGTGAGATTGAGGAGAGTAAATCGACTACGTGAGAGAAAACGAAAAGTTAAAATCTACGATGATGACGACTTTTCAGAAGGGACTGACCGGGACGTACCTGGGTTATAGGTGGATACAGGGTGAATACGAGGGGGAATAGTGGGTTATGTGGTAAGATATACGTGATATTTGTGTACATTGAACGATAGATCGACAGAGGGGTAACCTTCACACAAAGATTCCCGTACTTTTTATAAAAGAAGAGAAAACGAGTAATGACATAGAGTCTCAGACCGTATCTTGGATTGTAAACCATCAAAGACGTTGTTTTTAATTAACTTACTTTTACATCACAGGAGGTGACTCTTATTTAAATATAAGTCCATATCCAAAAGTAGAAGTGGTTAATAGTCAAGGTCATAAAACTTGTTTAACAACTAATCCGATTATTAGTTCACAATCAAAAGAAATTAAACCAAAGATCCAAAGAATCAAACAGAGTGAATGGATATCATATTCCGTACCTTGGTTAATACTTACTCCTGGATCATGAACAGAGAATCTAATTAGACAAAAAATATAGAGAGAGGTTATTGGGATAGAATATTCCCCTTGCTAACAAAAGTTTCAGATTTTCAAGATAAGGTGATACAAAAAGAATTCGTTTAAAGATATTAACGGTTTCACTAATTATCACGGTATTCAATGATAAACTTTCAACAATGGATAATATAATAGTGTCAAACAATGATTCTAATAATTCAGTAAAATTATTTAAGAGATTGGTCGTAAACTTTTCTTTTTTTAACTAGAGTTTCTCTATTACTTTTAATCCTATGTATAAAAGAGACATTTAAAATTCAAGGTCATAGTCTTAGAGATGTTTAATCTTTGTCGTGGAAAGAGGACATTCCCTCTTTTTTTTTTTTTCGTTGTTTTTGGAAGTCCTATAACCCCTTCTCATCCATTAGTAGACCTAATTTTGAGGTCGACATTGAATCTTAGATACATAGGATTCTTTACGAATTTGTGTTAATGGATTAGACATTTCCTATTTATTATTATGAATGAAACCTTCCAAACCGTACCTAATTTTTATAGTACATGGTCTGTGGATCTTGTTTATAAACTCTAGAACAACTCTTGAGTCATTGTCTATTTGATATACTGACTACTTCTAAAACTCAATACAAAGTGTAATATAATTACTATATGAACACTTTTATAACTTTTAGGAAATTATTATGATCATTAGTAATATGAACCTTTGAAAACAGAGACCCCTTTTACTAAATTTTACACTCTTGAAAAGTTTTAGTTTACAAAATTCCTCTTTTTTCTCCTATCAAAATTTTATATTATTTTTGTACAATTTTCAGTATTTACTAGTTATATTTCTTTGACTACATTCAAAATGAGGATCGTGTCATCGAATTCACATGTTTCACCGTATCTGTGTTAAATCGAAATCTCTAAGGTGACTTTACTTTATAGTTGATATAGTACTGGAATTATCTGAAATGGAGTACTAATCTATTTCTAAATTCATTTTTTTATAAAGGATATACCAATTACGTGAAATTTACGTCACTACAATTAAACTAAAAATTTTTTATTCAGTAATATGGATCAGTTTTACGGAAATGAAAGTTCCAGGATCAAAGGAGAAGAAAAAAGAGATCAAAGAAAATGTAGTAGTGAAATCAGTTCCATCACAGTCACCTAGAAAAGTTGACATTATGAGGGACTAAAAAAAGACACTATGGTTTCTCACACTGACCCGACCATTAGTGTTCCAACTGGTAGTGTGAAACGGTGTTTCTATTTCCAAAATATGTTTGATTTCATTTCGAGGATAGTTTTTCCTTAGTAAGAATCAGAAAACCCTTCAAGATCTTGGTAAATGTTTCGATTATTTCGATACCGTAGAAAGTGGTTTTGGTATATTGTACAGTCTTCTAGATAGATACTCGGGGCTCCATTTTTGGAGACGTAATCTTTCAATACGAATTGTTACGACACACTCAAGGACCACGGAGTGTGACAAAAGGACTCTATTTTTGTGTATGGAGTTTGTTAATAGGGACCGTTCAAATTTTAGGTCTATAGTGGTGTTTTCAAACTCTTAACGGAGTTCTATCAGTGAAGGAAACTTCACTTCACTGTACTTTCAGTGAGTCAGTACAGGCTGTGAAACACTAGGTCCGGTCTTATGATCTTACCCATCAGAAAGGGAAGAGGTCCCCTAGAAGGGTGGGTCCCTAGTTTGGGTCCAGAGGATGTAACGTCCGTCTATGAAATGGTCGACTCGGTGTCCCCTTCGGGTTATTATGACCTCATCCATCGGATAAGGAAGAGGTCGTATAGAAGGGGTGAATCTTTAGTTTGGTCCCAGAGGACGTAACGTCCGTTTAAGAAATAGTTGACTCGATAGTCCCTTCGGCCCGAAGGAAATAAAATGAGTTTTGAAATAAACCATCGAAAAAGATAATATTCTAAATTTCATAAAGAAGAATCAACTCCTTTATTTGAGTATTTAGATTTTAGATAGTTTTAACAGTGGAACTTNCGAAGGAAGTGTACAAATCCGACTTGGAGTAGTGTCGTCACGTAGGCTCGGTAACGAAGTCTGTCTGCCTAGTACGAGAGTTCGACAGCGTGACATTAGGAGGTACTTCTGAACCAATGGGGTCTTGGTAGGGAGACCGCCTCCGCAAATATGACAAGGTGTTACTTCAGGAGACTGAGAAATCTTTAGAACCCAAATTTGACAGAACGTTTGTCTTCTATGGAGGACTATAGTAGCTCCCTTATGTGTGCTAGTTACCTTAGGAGTTAAGAACTTACGTTCAGATGATAAGCGGACCGTTATCGTATTAGACATTGGAGTAATGTAAGTAGGTGTTCATATTTCTTCTCTAGTTTAGCACTGTACTATCCTCGACTGTTTAAATATAAGACAAAGTTGCTGAAACTAGACAGCATCACAGGTGACTACCCCAAACGACGACGGTTTTACCTACAGGACCGTAAGTCTCATCGGAAGTGAGGACGAAACCACTATCTCTACCAAACGACAAGGTATCGAAGTACTTATCGTTGAACTAGGGCGTGTAGGTAGAATAGTTTAAGTAGTTATGTTGTATGTGGTAATAGTCGGTCGTAGTTCCGAGGTCGGAGTTACTGTTTGAGTACTCTAAGAAGTAGAGAGTGTTGTCGTCGACAATTCGGTCGTCGTGACCTGCGAAACGGTGACCACATCTGTCGAGACCCTGACTTAAGGAGATGCACGAACTCTTTGACCGAGAATCGGCATGAACCCAGTGGTTGTTACGTTTGTAAATATAGGGGAGCTTCTCTCCAGGGAAGGGGACAACAGAAACCCTGTGGTGGTTTCTCGTAGTCTTTCTGTGGGGCAAAATGAAGTAGTAATGGTACATATCATCCCTTGTCCGAACATGTTTCTAACACCATGTCTAAAAATAGAACTGAGTAAAGTTTGTGAAAGAGGGTGAGGAAGTGTCAGTAAACCAAGAATTACGAGAGTCGACAGACAAGGAGTAGAGCCTCGAGAAAAGGAGGTTTGGAACCCAACCAACCACGTTGTGTCGTCCGTTCTTTCTGATCGGACATACTTTCCAGAGATTGTGGTTCCCGGGCCTCTGGAGCTTGTGGAAGACAGAGTATAGGTAGTTGTGGTGACTGAGCCCTTAGTCAAAGACGCGCACGAGGACCACACGATTCGAATCTGTGCAGTCCGTGTTGTTAGTCGCAGGGACATTTCAGTGTAAACAGTGGTCGGACTCGACTGAGGTGTCGAAGTCGGGAGTTCTAGTGAAGATTTGACGCCCCCTATGAGGGAGCTCCTTCGAGTCGAACTCAGAGAACTTATGCTTGGAAAACTTTTAGTTGTTTAGAACTAAATAAGCATAGGTCGTCCTTAGAGGCAGACAACCGTGTGTGACCTAAAGCTGTCTACAAACCGACACACATAAACTTGACGACAAGGTGTAGGAACTAGTGACAGACTGTCAGGTCCGTGTCCTTTCAAGGCGAGTGTTCGAGACCCACTTGACCTACTCAGGCATGGTGGACGGGTGACTACGCTCATTCGTTTGGTTAAGACCTACTCCACTCGAGAGCTTAAAACACAGACCATCCATCCAGAACTTTGCGTTGTATTTTTAGGAACCGTTCTCCCTAGAGAAATGCCAGAAACTGTTTTCAAAAGTTCCGAGCTGTATCCATTCCTATTTGAGATATCTTGAGGAGAACTTACCACCATCTTTCAACGACCAATTTAACGAGGTCCAGGTGTTTTGAGTGTTGGTTGCACAAAGAGAGTCCTGCTTAATTGAGGAGTCGATTGACGTTCATGAATTAAAGAGGTAGCGACAAGACTTTGAGGAGGTTCTTCAGGTCCTTGTCAAAGACCGTGAAGAGCCGGTGGAGCAGCGCCTGAAGGTCTACGACCGACGGCCGCGGGCCGAGGCGGCGCCGTCGCTCCAGGTATAGACGAATTGTGACTTCCCATCGACCGCGGTGTGATGGACCATCGAAAAAGATAATATTCTAAATTTCATAAAGAAGAATCAACTCCTTTATTTGAGTATTTAGATTTTAGATAGTTTTAACAGTGGAACTTCTTTTGTTAAAGAATCTCGGGAAACTTAGAGTCAAAGAGGATAGACATTTAATTCTACTACTGTGTACTGTACAGATTGGTACCCGACTGATACTTTTTGGCGATTCTAGTACTTATATCGTCATTATTATTATTAAAATTTTAATGTATCATTTAATGTATAATTTTAATAATAACTTTCAATAATAATAGAAATGTTCAATAAAAGGTCAATAAAAAACGGTTTGAGAAACGATTCCTCGTATGTACGTATTTAAGTAACTTAAGAATGTACATAGGTTACTTCATCCAGACATATATGCTCCTTTACCTCCATGTCTCTCCCTTCGTTGAACATGTTTTAGTTTCAAGATCATCCCTACGTCAGTCCTAAGTTTAGTTCCGTCAGACTACCGTCCAATTTCTGAGAATTCACAATGTTATTTAATGAACGAAACTCTCGGTATGAACTTTCTAGAACGTTTTTTATGGATTCTTCAATAACGATACATGTATACGTACTCTGTAGACACTATTTCCTACTTCCAACTTTTAAAAAAATTTTAGAGGTACGTGTCTTTTCTGACCGTTAAGACACCAATATCATACTACATTCCATTACTTATATCGTTCAGAAAAAGTGAACCGGGACCAAGTAGAGACGTCGATACTATTGTTCAGAACCAATCTGAAACTCTTGACTAGATAACCTTACAAAGGAGTCAATGACCCATAACTACGATAAGAAAAGTAAATTTTGTCACCTATTTCAACTTGGTTCAAAAGGTATACAAATTTCATCTGAATTTCTAAGTACTACTAGGAAACATAATGACACAACAGACATCACCAGAGAGGTAAAAGTAAAGATTAAAATAACTAAACTAAAAAGAGGGAAACAAAGAACTACTGAGACCGATTACCAAACAGCTAGTGTTGTCTGTTGTGTCTTTATGTTTCCTAGTGTTCTCTGATGATAGTCGTTAATATACGGTTATTTTACCTGTAACACCTTCTTTACCTGTTTAAGAATCTTTTCATGTTGAAAGGTTTTGACTTGGTCCTTCTTTATCTTTTAAAATTGTCTGAGTAGTGTTCGTGTCTTTAACTTTGACATTAGTCTTTAGAAGGTCGTTTTTTTGCGGGTTTAGGTCTACCGAAGTGTCGACTTAAGATGGGTTTTAAATCTCTTCTCAATTGTGGATAGGATGAGTTTGAGAAGGTCTTTTAACGTCTCCTTCTATTTGAAGGTTTGAGTAAGATACTCCAGTGATAGTGGGATTATGGTTTTGGACTGTTTCTACGGTGTTTTTTTCTTTTGATGTCCGGTTATGTTGACTACTTGTATCTACGTTTTTAGAAATTGTTTTAAGATCGTTAGTCTTAGGTAGTTGTGTAATTTTTCTAGTATGGTTTTTATTTTATTTTATTTTTCTAGTATGTGGTACCGGTTCACCCGAAATAGAGTCCCTACGTTCCTAAGAAGTTGTAGACATTTAGTTAGTTACATTATGTGGTGTCATTGTTTAACTTTTATTTTTTCCGTATACTAATAGAGTTATCTATGTCTCTTTCGGAAACTGTTTTAAGTTGTATGTAAATATTATTTTTGAGAGGTCTTTCGTCCTTATCTTCCTTGTATGGAGTTGTATTATTTTCGATATATACTGTTTGGGTGTCGTTTGTAATAAGAGTTGCCACTTTTTAACTTTTATAAAGGGGATTCCACTCCTTGTTCTATTCCTACGGGTGAAAGTGGTGATGATAAGTTGTATCAAGACCTTCAAAACCGGTGTCGTTAGTCTCGTCTTTTTCTTTATTTTCCTTAGGTGTAACCTTTTCTTCATTTTGAGAGTGACAAACGTCTACTGTACTAGGAGATGTATCTTTTGGGATTTCTGAGGTGGTCTTTTAGTGATCTCGATTAGTTACGTATATCATTTGAACGTCCTATATTTTAATTGTGTGTCTTTAGGGAACGTAAGGATATGTGAATGTTACTTTTTTATGTTTCTCTTTAATTCCTTTGTTAAGGTAAGTGGTAACGTTATTTTTTTTATTATTTTATGAATCCTTATATAGATGGATTTCTTTGATTTCTGGATATATATGTTTTGATATTTTGTGACCACTTTCTTTAGTTTCTCCTGTGATTATCTACCTGTTTATTTGGTACAAGTACCTAGTCTTCTTAGTTATATCACTTTTACTCATTGATGGGTTTCGTTAGATATCTAAGTTAAGTTAGGGATAGTTCGATGGTCGCCATAAAAAGTGTCTCGATCTTGTTTATTAAAGTGTTAACATACCTTTATGTTTTTTGGAGCTTATCGGTTTAACTAGAACTCTTTGTTCTTACCTTGACCTCTTTAGTTAGAAGGACTGAAGTCCGAAGTGATGTTTCGGTGTCAGTAGTTCTGTCATACCATGACCGTGTTTCTGTCTTTATATCTAGTTACCTTGTTTTATCTTTCGGGTCTCTATATATGTGCGTGTATACCTGTGGAATAGAAACTGTTTCCTCCGTTCTTATATTTTACCTCATTTCTGTAAGAGAAATAGTTCACCACGACCCTTTTGACCAGTTGGTGAACATTTTCTTACTTTGATCTTGTGAAATATTGTGGTATGTGTTTTTATTTGAGTTTTACCTAATTTCTAGATTTACATTCTGGTCTTTTATATTTTGAGGATCTCCTCTTGTATCCATTTTGTGAGAGACTATATGTAGTGTCGTCCCAGGAGATACTGGGTGGAGGGTCTTATGACCTTTATTTTCGTTTTTATTTGTTTACCTTAGATTAATTTTAATTTTCGAAGACGTGTTGTTTCCTTTGACATTCTTTCCACTTTTCTGTCGGAAGTCTTACCCTCTTTTATTGTCGTTTACTTCGTTGACTGTTTGTTGATTAGAGTTTTTATATGTTCGTTGAATACATCGAGTTAAGGTCTTTTTATTTGCTGGGTTAGTTTTTTACCCGGTTTCTTAATTTATCTGTAAAGAGGTTTCTTCTGTATACCTACCGACTGTTTGTATACTTTTGTACGAGTTGTAGTGAGTAATAGTCTCTTTACGTTTAGTTTTGGTGTTACTCCATGGTAAAGTGCGGTCAGTCTTACCGACAGTAGGTTTTAAGATGTTCTTTATTTACGACCTCTACCACACCTCTTTTCCCTTGGGAGAATGTGACAACCACCCTTACGTTCGATCGTGTCGGTGATACCTCTTGTCACACCTCTAAGGAAGTTTTTGACCTTTATCTTGACGGAATATTAGGTCGTTAGGGTGACGACCCGTATGTGTGGTTCCTTTGGTCTTGACTTTCTCTGTACACATGAGGTTACAAGTAGTATCGTAACAAATATTATCGGTCCTGTACCTTCGTTGGATCTACAGGTAGTCGTCTACTTACCTATTCTTTCGACACCATGTATATGTGTTACCTCATAATGAGTCGGTAACTTTTCTTATGTAAACTTAGTCAAGATTACTCCACTTACTTTGACCTCGGCTAACATGTCTTACTTCATTCGGTCTTTCTTTTTGTGCTTATGTCGTATGATTGTGTATATATACCTTAAATCTTTCTATCATCACTATTGGGACATACGCTCTCTCGTTTTCTCTGTGTCTACATATCTTGTCAGAAAACCTGAAACACCCTCTCCCTCTCCCTCTCCCTCTCCCTCTCCCTCTCCCACTCCCACCCTACTAAACCCTCTTACCGTAACTTTGTACATATTATAGCATATACTTTACTTAGCGGTCAGGTCCAAACTACGTACTATGACCTACGAACCCCGACCACGTGACCCTACTGGGTCTCCCTACCATACCCCTCCCTCCTCCCTCCCCCCGAGTCCTACCCCTTGTGCACATATGGACACCACCTAAGTACAACTACATACCGTTTTTGTTATGTTATAACATTTCATTAATTGGGGATTAATTTTATTTATGTAAATATATAATTTTTTTTTTTCTAAGTACTACCTGTGCACCATGACCCAAATCTGACGTGGCACCGATCGGACCACCATTTATACTTTGGTCGAGGGAAATTCTTTCAATCTGAGTTCAGAGTTGGTCCTAATAAAACCCGTTACAGTAGAGTATATGTAGGGACTTTAAGTAACGACATCTCTTTCTACAAAGACACACTAGAATCTCTTTCTTGTGCTTCACAAAACAAGTCGAAGAGATCGAACGTGGAAAGATAAAGAAAAAGGACGATACGACCTGACATGGGTAATGACACTGTTTAAATTCGTAATTGACATCAAATACAACTCAGTCCAACGACTACTAGTACTATTGTTTAGTTGTGATCTTTACCAAAATTTAGACAAACGGGTTAGATAACGTCAACATATTGGTACCACGGATATTTCTAGTTTTACAAAATTCGGACTGACTAGTTACTGTAATTCGAAGGTATTTGTGTTGAATTGTGAAACTTTCAGTCACCTACCTGATACCTGAGACCAGTCACTAATAAGGAGATTCCGACTACAGTTAGGTAAAGAAAAGACTTCAGTTGTATTTGTACAAATTTGTTGACCATATATCCGTGAGTATAGACATTGGTTGTTTTAAGCTTTCGGCTGAGAAAGGCTTTTAGAATACATTAAAATTGTTTAACGAAACGATGTGTTCTGATAGGGTCATCTTACAGAAATGTGTTTGTTACTTAAGTCGAAAAACGAAAGTATATAACTCACAAATGAAACATAAAGTCACTCCAGTAACTTTGATCACCACTATACTTTTGTTCTTGTCGTCTCTGAACCTAAGTATAGGGTCGAGACGGTGAATGGTCGATACTGAAACCAAGTCAATTAGAGGAAATGGGGAAGAAAGAAGTCAATTTTTAACACTTGTTTTTATAGATAAAACCCACAGATCATAACTTTTTTAGGTATGATCAACAGACTTTTAATCCGTTGAAAACACTACGATAAAATACGGTTATTTAGGTTACAACAAATCCGTTAAAAATGGAAAAGTCAAAAGGTTGAATATATCCTATACCTTTGTATGTATATATAATGTACCTATTATACAGTTATTCTTAAACTACATACTTGTTATAAAATAAATAAACTTTCTAATAAAATATTAAAATTTCTGTTAGATTTGAAAACTTTTTATTTATAAGAATAATAAATTACGTATTAACAATTTAAGATATATGGGAAACGTAATGACTCAATTTTCTCTGGAACCTTTGTGACTTAAATATGTAAACAATAAACCTACTCTTTGTCTTCAGAGTCTGTCAAATACACTGAACAGGTTTCAGTGTTTCACGATTTGAGGACAGTCTCGTCCTCGACTGATAACCAAATCACGGTAAAGGGAGTATGATACGCCGGAAGTCACAAAAAGAGTCCTAATATTTGAATGATCAAAAGACCTCACTAATAAATTAAATCTTTATAGTCAATAATATCACACACAATATCCAAATGTTTTTTTTTTTTTTTTTGTCGAACTTATTAACCGAAGAAAAAAGTCGGACTCGACGTTAAATTCGATTTTAACTAAAATAAAAAGTTTTATCCTCTCGAACAAAATGGTTTAATTTTTTTTTTGTTTTTGTTTTTGTTTTTCTGAGGAATAGTTACGGATCGTTGTCTTTAGTTTCGGACTTTTGTTACGTGTAAAAGGTGTAATTTCGTATAATTTGACATATAAATGAATCGTTTGGTCTTAAATAATCAAGAGTTGTTCGTTCCTTACCTACGTGTACGAAAGGTGATTATACAAATAACGTATATCAAACTTGTTCTCGTTCAGAGATTATTGTAAGGTTTTATGAAATATTCCAGTTGTAATAAATGTATAAATTGTCGTAATTTATTTTCCTTCTGGTTAGATTCACATTAAGGAAACCCCAAAGGAATTCAGACAGTACTAGATTCCTTCTATAAAAGTTTCTCGATATAGGAGATTACGGGAAGTAGGTTACACGAAGGTTCCACCCCTAATCGAATCTTACTTATCGTATGAAGTTTTCTCCAATGACTATCCTATAAGAATTCGTAGAAGGGCTTTTCCGTCAGTTCGGAATTTTCTTGTCACATTCACCCTTTACAAATGATTTGAACTGAATTTCCTTCTTTGACATGTCTTTGTCATATCAGAAACATCAATATGTCTGTTTTAAAATTAATTTTTTTATTGATAACTGTGATCAATACACCGGAAATCAGGTAACGAATTGAAGAGTTATATACTCAAAGGAACACATAATTATATTTATATCACTCTAGAATCTCTAAGGGACCACCGAGTCGACCATTTCTTAAGTGGTCGTTACGTCCTCTGGGTCCAAGTTAAGGTCTAGTCCTTCTAGACGACCTCTTTCCTATCCGATGGGTGAGGTCATAAGATCGTACCTCTTAAGGAACCTGTTAAGGTACCCCAGTGTTTCCCAGTCTGTGTTGACTCGCTAAAAGTCAAAGTAGTCAACTCTGATTACTACATATACCACTCTTGATGATCAACTTACTAATCATAAATCATAATTTACTCTATTATTCATTTCGGTCAATAGTAATGAATTTTATCTTTTAAAATAATACCTCCATAATATATCAATAACGACTAGTATCTACTGTCACTACTACTACCATCACTAAATTCACATCGTCATTGTTACATCTACCCTTACAACCACTAAGTAATGAAATGGTCTCCATGTGTTGGTAAATTAATGGAATTTCACCTGTTATATATTCCCATCTTATTTTTATTTTCATATAATGAGTATCTTAGTAATGAATCTCTAGGAACCAGAGGGGGAAGACAACCGTATGTCAGGTATTTCACCTTCTGGATGGTAATATAATCCCGACTACCATCTCAAATCTTCTATGATTGACTTTAAACACTATAGGTTCTCTCATAAAAATAGAGATTATCGAATTGGAGGGTGTAAGAAGTGAGTTTGATTGGAAAAAAGTTCTTACAAGTCAAGTCAAGTCAGTAAGTCATCACAGACTGAGAAGTACTGGGGTACCTGCTGTCGTGTGGTCCGGAAGGACAGGTAGTGGTTGAGGTTCTTAGATGAGTTTGAGTAGAGGCAACTCAGCAACTACGGTAGGTTAGTAGAATAGAAGACGGCAGGGGAAGAGGAGACGGAAGTTAGAAAGGGTCGTAGTCCCAGAAAAGTTTCTCAGTCGAGAAGCGTACTCCACCGGTTTCATAACCTCAAAGTCAAAGTTGCAGTCAAGAAGGTTACTTGTGAGTCCTGACTAGAGGAACTCCTACCTGACCAACCTAGAGGAACGTCAGGTTCCCTGAGAGTTCTCAGAAGAGGTTGTGGTGTCAAGTTTTCGTAGTTAAGAAACCACGAGTTTAAAGAAATATCAGGTTGAGTGTAGACATGTACTGATGACCTTACAATGACGTAAATTAAGGGTGTCAGATGTAAAGTTGGTTCAAGAATTTAAACAAATACCTTAACCAGTTTCTTGGAAGGATTTTCAGACTCTACTATAAAATCTCCGTATTTCAAAAGACAAGTTTCACGAGTTCTTGGTCTTTATGTGGACATAATTTCTCTAGATTTTCTCAATTCTTTTATTTAGACAACTACCCTAACTCAATCCGTCCTTCCTTCTATGGAGTATTACTTACTACTATTCTGAAAAGAGGAGGAGAAATGGTAAAGATCTAAAACAGATTTTCCTCTCATCTTGACGTAACGGTTAAAAACATGGGTGGAAAAGGAAGAGGGTGAACGAAAATCCTTAAGAACTAGAATATCGGTTTTCATGGGTCTCATTCTCAAATTTAGAACAGTTTATATTGTGTATTAATCTTGAGACTCGAAATCTTGTGATCAAAAGAACGATTGTTTATTTCTATTATACTTTTTACAAAGTACTGTTGTCAGCGTGTTATAATAATTATTGACGAACAATAATAAAAATATTGAGTAGTGATTATGATAACACTATTAATTAATTCCGTCACGACCTTTGTTATATGTGTTTTAATGAATTGACGAACGATTCACTTCTTTTCAACTTCTCTTAGAGAGACTCTAGTCCCAGTACTCGTTAGACCGACTGATGTTAGAAATTCTTGAGAGATGTTCTTTTTTTTTTATCTAGTTAATATACTACGAACTGACTCCAGAATTTTTGACTAAACTGTAAACCGGTCGAACGACACCCCAAACACACCCTACTCATCTACATTTATCTAAAATATATTTGTCTACGTTTCGAGAAATGACATTTTTTGACCTAAGTATTTATACTTAAAATAACGTCAACTTTCGTTCACGAAAGAGAAACGTGAGGGTCAGTACCTTAAAGTATTTGGTACTAAAATAGTAGGATCATTTACCTCGTTATTAAGTTGTAAGGAGTGTAAAATTATTTCAACACACTAAATCTTATTTAAAAGAAAATTTTAGTGATACCTTATTTCTAAGATTAGATATACTTCTTGAAATAATATAAAAAAAGAGGATTTTTCTTTGTTTTTCGGGGTGTAGACTTATCGATGTTTTTATTTCCCGAACAAGAAACAACCCAAAAAGACCGAAGGATTTTACGTAGAATATGCTAAGACGAATCAAACTTTTCTTCCTATCTACGTCCTACTGGGGTACTTACTTTTCTTGGTGAGTGAGACCGACAACTATCCGTCTAGGAGAATAAGACAAAGAAACAGGGTACCTAAGGTTATTCAAGGGAGTTCCTCAGACACGACTAATGAGGTCTTTACCCCTACGGGTAGAAGGAAATAAAGTAAATATTTGATTTACCTATCAAAAGTCCACAACTAGTCTGACACTTTTCAGATATCTTTTCACGAAACTCGTAAAGTGTCGTTAATTCTCACCATTAAAGATGTCCGAGTCTGAACGGGTGAAGTAAGGTGTGATACTCTTTGACCCCACTGACGGAACAGAGTCGGACACTTTTCAAAGACTCCCGTATTTTCTCTCTGTCGTTGTGAGGTCACCGAAAGAGGTAAAGTCGTCTCCGTAAGAGGCAATAATAGGAAACGACACCAGATATAGTAGATAGTCTAGTTATTAAGGGTTTACTATCTAAGAACTTTTGTAAAATGACCCTTCTGACCATACCCCATACACTCGTAGGTTTCGTCTTCATCTTCACGATCAAAGGAAATGTCAAGACTATGTCCTACTACTCTAGAATCTGTCCCGTCAATGGGAGACACAGAGACACAAGTGTTTAATGATCAAAAAATTATAATACAGACGAATATGAAACCCTATGTTTCTCTTTATCATTCAAGAACGGTCATTACGTACACTAAAAGAAATTATATCTTTGAAGTCAACGACGACGATGACGACGATTCAGGGAAGTCAGTACAGTCTGAGACACACTGGGGTCTCTGCCGTCGGGTGGTCCGGTGGGCAGGGACCCTAAGAGGTCCGTTCTTGTGACCTCACCCAACGGTAAAGGAAGAGGTTACATACTTTCACTTTTAATTTTACTTCAGTGAGTCAGCACAGGCTGAGGACCGCTGGGGTACCTGACGTCGGATGGTCCGAGGAGGTAGACACCCTAAAAGGTCCGTTCTCATGACCTCACTTCACGGTAACTGAAGAAGCTTTGAAACCAACCTTAATTTTATTACAATATATTTATTTACGTTATCTCTTATATAAAATCGTGATTTTTATTACAAGTGTTCCTAAAAAGTACTTGTTTTATTACCAGTATTATATTTAATTTATTACTTTTCGGTGTTTGTCGTGATATACCCCCCGACCAAAACTACAAATAAGTAAAATATGAAACAGAAGATATTTAAATCTTCTTTTACGTGGTTTCAATTTTATTATAAAAATAGACTAGTTAAAGTAAAGAAATTTAAAAGACTTAAAAAAGTGTCAATTATTTAAAAATCATACCTTTAAGTGGTTTCTTTTTGAATCTGTAAAGATGTACATGTCGAGAATTCTAGATCCGGGAACAACAACAACAAGTCAACGATTCAATACTACCTAAAAAGCACTGGGGTACTTGACGTCATACGGTCCAAGGAGACAGGAGGTAACAGAGGACCTCAAACGAGTCTAAATCGCTAGTTACGTTTCTTTATCTCCTTTTGTTGTCTTACTCTTTCTGATCTCTAGAGAAGTTCTTTTCATCTCTATGGTTCCCTTGTAAAACACGTTTCTACCCGAGCTATTTCCTGTCTTTACCATACCTGGATTGTCTTCGTCTTCTATAATTCTTCTCCACCGTTCTTATGTGTCTTCTTGACATGTTTTTTCTAGAAGTACTGGGTCTATTAGTGCTACCACACTAGTGAGTAGATCCCGGTCTATAGACCTTACACTTCAGTTCACCTGGAATCTTTCGTAGTGATTCTTGTTTCGATCACCTCCACTACCTTAAGGTCACCTCGATAAAGTTTAGGACTTTCTACTACGACACTTTCAAGACGTGATTTATACGGTCGTTTTAACCTTTTGAGTCGTTACCGGTGTTCTGACCTTCTCCAGTCAAAAGTAAGGTTAGGGTTTCTTTCCATTACGGTTTCTTACGAGTTTGATGGCTTGTTAACGTGAGTAGGGTGTACGATCATTTTATTACGAGTTTTAAGAGGTTCGGTCCGAAGTTGTTATACACTTGGCACTTGAAGGACTACAAGTTCGACCAAAATCTTTTCCGTCTCCTTGTTCTCTAATTTAAAGGTTGTAGACGACCTACTAACTTTTTCGTCCTCTCAAGGTCTTTCTGTAAATAAATACGAAATAACTGATACGGTTTCGGAAACTGACACACCTAATGTTATGTGACACCTTTTAAGACTCTCTCTACCCTTATGGTCTGGTGGTTTGGACGGAGAACTCTTTAGATATACGTCCAGTCCTTCGTTGTCAACCTTGACCAGTACCTTTTTGTCTAACCAAGGTTTATCCTTTTCCTCATGTAGTTCCGACATATAACAGTGGGACGAATAAATTGAAGATACGTCTCATGTAGTACTCTTTGCGACCTGACCTTCTTTGTGTTCGACCTTAGTTCTAACGGCCCTCTTTATAGTTATTGGAGTCTATACGTCTCCTGTGGGTGGGAATACCGTCTTTCACTTCTCCTCGATTTTTCGGAGAACTACTTTTACTTTCTCCTCTCACTTTTTCAACCGAATTGAGAGTTGTAAGTCTTTTGTTTCTAGTATCGTAGGCCAGGGTACTGAAGTACCCTTTATTTACCCCTTTCTCATCTTTGTCACAGTCCGAAATAAAAATCCCCGAGGTTTTAGTGACGTCTACCACTGACGTCGGTACTTCAATTTTCTGTGAATGAGGAACCTTCTTTCAATACTGGTGGGATCTATCGTATAGTTTTGGTCTCTGTAATGAAACGGCTGATTCCAGGCAGATCAGTTCCGATACCAAAAAGGACAACAGTGCATATCTACACTCTCAACCTGACACTTCTTCCGACTCGTGGCTTTTTAACTACGAAAACTTGACACCACAACCTCTTCTGAGAACCCTCAGGGAACCTGACGTTCCTCCAGATTGGTCAGGTAAGACTTCCTCTAGTTGGGACCCTAAAGAAAAATTCCTTACTACGATTTCGACTTTGAGGTCATGAAACCGGTGGAGGACACTTCTCAACTAAGTAACCTTTTCTGAGACTACGACCCTCCCTAACCCCCGTCCTCCTCTTGCCCTTCTGACTCCTACTCTACCGACCTACCGCAGTTAATGAGCTACCTTCACTCAGACTCACTTGAGGTCCTCAACCACTACCTGTCCCTCCGGACCGCACGACGTTAAGTACCCCAGCGTTTCTCAGTCTGTGCTGACTCGCTGACTTGACTTGACTAACAGTAACTCAGTCACTACGACAGATTGGTAGGTAGGAGACAATGGGAGAAAAGGAGGACAGGAGTTAGAAGGAGTCGTAGTCCCAGAAAAGGTTACTCAACCGAGAAACGTAGACCACCGGTATCATAACCTCGAAGTTGAAGTCGTTGTCGGATAGGTTACTTGAAAGTCCCAATTAAAGGAAATCCTTACTGACCAAACTAGAGGAACGTTAGGTTCCCTGAAAGTCCTCAGAAGAGGTCCTGGTATCAAGTTTTCAAGTTAAGAAACCACGAGTCGGAAGAAATACCAGGTTCAGAGTATAGACACATACTGATGACCTTTTTTTGTATGTAAACACCTGAAAACTATAGAGACAAAAATTTATACGACAGATCCAAACAGTCACCAAAGGTAGGTTCCTCGTTCACAGAAACTTAAAGTAGAGACATCGTGACAGACGTCACTAAAACTTCGGGTTCTTTTATTTCAGACAATAACGAAGATGAAAAAGGGAAGATAAATGGTACTTCATTACCCTGACTTACCTTACTGCAATCAAAAAAAGATACAACGCAAAGTTCGTAGTCCCAAAGAGTGACAGGAGAGAGTGGGAGTAGTTCTCCGAGAAATCAAGGAGAAGTAAAAAGACGGTATAGTAGACGTATAGACTCCAACGACTATAAAGACGGTCGTTAGAACTAAGGTCGAACACTCAGTAGGTCGAACCGTAAAGTTTACTGAATGAGACGTATATTCAATTTATTGGTGCCACTGTTATCTATCGGAATAGTATGAGGAAAGGGTCAAACCTTGGTCAGAAAACAAAGTCTAAACCAAGATTGACAACGAAGAACTGGGTGTATGTTCAAAGAGTCCTCCGTTCATTCTACCAGACCATAAGAGGAAAGAAATTATTAAAAGGAAAAAAAAAAAAAAAAAAAAAAACACTGGGTGTGTCGGTTTCCGACATCATATAAGTCACTTCGTCTTCATCTACGAAAAGACCTTATGGAAACGAAAGAGATACTAGGTTGTTTACAACTGTTAAACTAAAGTCATTATTGAAAAGAAGGTTCTTCATTCACAGAAAATTAAAGTACCGACGTTAGTTGTAGACGTCACTAAAACCTCGGGTTTTTTATTTCAGACTGTGACAAAGGTGAGAAAGGGGTAGATAAAGGGTACTTCACTACCCTGACCTACGGTACTAGAAGCAAAAGACTTACAACTCGAAATTCGGTTGAAAAAGTGAGAGGAGAAAGTGAAAGTAGTTTTCCCAAAAACTTAAGGAGCAGTGAAAGACGGTATTCCACCACAGTAGACGTATAGACTCCACTAACTATAAAGAGAGCCGTTAGAACTAAAGTCGAACACGAAGAAGGTCAAGTCGTAAAGAGTACTACGTGAGACGTATCTTAAATTTATTCGTCCCACTGTCATGTGTCGAAACTACATGGGGAAAAGGATAAACCTTGGTCAGACAACAAGGTACAGGTCAAGATTGACAACGAAGAACAACTTATAAGTTCAAAGAAACCCGAGATGTAAGTTACATCCGTTTCGTAGATTAACTGACCTTAAGGATCGAATTTTACAATGAATTTTTTGTTAAAAAGAGAGACATACATATGAGTCAGTGAAGTCAGTACAGTCTGAGAAACTCTAGGATATCTGACATCGAGTGGTCCGAGAAAACAGGTACCCTAAAAGATCCGTTATTATTACTTTACCCAACGGTTCGGGAGGAGGTACCATAGAAGGTCTGTAACCTTACCTTGGGTGTAGAGTACAGAGGACGTAACCGTCAGCCCAAGAAATGGTGATTGTAGTGAACCTTTCAGAAAAAGAGAGAGACTTTCACTTCATCGAGTCAACACAGGTTGAGACACACTGGGGTTCTTGACATTGGAGTACCTGACGATCTGAAGAGACAGGTACCCTAAGAGGTTCGTTCTTATAAATCACCCAACAGTAAAGGAAGAGGTCCCCTAGAAAGGCTGTGTCCCTAACTTGGGTCCAGAGGATGTGTCGTCCGTATGAAAATATCAGACTCGGTCGTCGCCGAGGGAAAGAGAGAGAGATGATTAAGGATTAAAACTTTCTAAATATTTACTCCACTTAGACAGAGTGAACTTAGAGGGAGAAGTCAGTTCAATAGGACTATAGATAAGACCTATAATCAACTGATGGTTTTATTACCTATAAGTTAATCATAGTCACTGTCATACGACATTGTTGCAAGGAACCGTATACTAAGGAGTTTATAAAGTGATCTTCATTAGGTTCCCGGTTCTCCTTTTTAAGACTTTCATTCGTAAGATAAAGGTCAACCAACACATTTATCTGATGAAATGATAATCCATAGGACCCCAATATTTGTACGATTACACGCAGCTATTAGATTTTTTCTCTCATTTATGTAACACATCATAAAGAGGTTTAATAAATTATTTTTATCAATCAGTTCCCTGGTAAGGAAAAATTAGGTATGAGTAACCAGAGATCATAAAAATCCTCGTACCAAACCCTTTACAAGATTCCTCGTCCTGACCTAACCAAAAACTCTAAAGTCTCTACTCCAAATAGACCCAATAAGACACGGTACGTAAAGTCGTACAACAAAGACTTTACTTAGTTCCTCGGACCGGTCCTATTAAGTCTCTCACCTTCCAACAGTGTTCATATTACAGTCCTTTTTTTTTTTTTCGTATTTATTTCTGGAGATATATTTCTGGTGACAAAAAGACATAAGTCTCTTTGACATCAATTTCTGCTTTAGGTTACCGAGACTAGAGCCAACCTTCCGGGATTTCTTTAGGAGGGTATCAAATGGTGGTCTGAGAGAATAGTATGAGTCGGACCCAAACAGTCGATACACTCGGACTCTAAATCCTAATACTCCTATAGTTGGTTAGTATGTGTATCCCGAAATTTAAGACCTGAGAGTAACACCATCCGTCTTATTGTTGGTAAGTTTCTACAAGTAAAGGATTAGGGTCCTTAGCCACTTATATGACAATGTACTATTTCCTTAACGTGTACCCTAATTATAACGAATAGTCGACTGTTACTTTGTCTATCTAATAGGATCTAAAAGGTTTACCAAGGTTACAGTTGTGTTTCCAAATCTTTTTACCTTACTACGTAGTCATCTCTCTAAGTCTCTTTACCGTTGTACTCTTAATTCGTCAACAACCATCCAAATTTCTACTTTCTTTCCTCGGTACTGAGTTTCTTATATCTACCGACATCCTCGACCTTTTCCGTTCCCTTACCTAATTGGGGTTTTCGGAGGTGTCCCTTATGTCGGACGACTGTGGAATTAAAATAGAGTCCTTCAAAATACCCCTGATTTTGTTTTAGTACGTATATTTTATAACTTGTGTCACATAAACAACAAATCAGTAATTAAGTACAGACTGAGAAAACACTTGAGGGTACCTGACATCGGACGGTCCTAAGAGACAGGTACCCTAAAGACTCCGTTCTTATCACCTTACCCAACGGTAAAGAAAGAGGACTTGTATCATACATCCCGTATCATTCTTTTAATAAAGAGACTAATTGAATTTTGAAACCTATATTAATTAGAAGGATTGGGAGTCTAAATTACACCAAATTGATCCTATTAAGGGGAATCGAAAGATCTAAACAAAACTCTTAATTTCTTATTACAAACATTTTGTCCGTAATTCATGAACTTTACGTTATCCAGGAGTCGTAAATAATCACCTTCTTCATTTACTGTTTTCAATTTCCGTCTGACACAGTTCTCTGTTATTCCTGTACCTGAATGTCTTTTAATATTCGATAACCACTCTTATATTTAGTCATATAGATGACATCATTTGTAAAATAGAATATTTCACTTCAACACACATTGAATATTTGAGTTATTAAGTTGAAGATTGACGTATGAGATCTCAGAGACCGTACATACAAGATCCTCTGTATATTGTTAAAAACTTAATCTTCCTTTCATCTTTTTTTTACAAGTGATGTTCTTTTGACTATTTTACACTGTGTCAGTATCTTAACTTATTATATATCGGGGTATTTTCACTATTTGATTACGGAGTGTATACTTGTATTTACTTACGATTTTTACATTACAACTCTCATTTTTCCTTTAGTATTTCCAAATACACATCATACTACACTAAATGAATCCTGTGTTTATTAGTCTTCTCTTTTTAACATAGACATATATGTACATTATTTTTAATACGTTTATTTCTCTTAATAATTCCGTTTTAAGTTTTATAAAATAGTAACCCCCGTTCTTCTTCCTTTCATACTTATAAATCTCTTTTATGACCCAAGTAGTTTCAAAATAGTCGAAGACTAAGATCGATTAAACATCCGTTATAGAATATATTCTGTGTCTTTTACGTTCGGTATTATCTTCTTTTTTTACTATTTGACCTTAATTAACTTTAATTTTTAATTTTAAAAGACGAGTAACTTTCTGTGACAATTTCACTTATCCGATAGATGTCCTACCTTCTTATATGAAATGTATTGATATTGTAATATAGTTATAACAGTTACTATACATATCTATATTATACTATCAGTGATAAGTATATGTATATTTTCATCTGTATGTTTGTTTGTTGACATAAGTCTTATAAATTTCTTGAGAATTCGTAATTCTTCTTTTTGTGTTAGGATAGTCTTTTACCCATTTTCACAAGTTGTCTGTTAAGTTGTTCTTCTTTTATCTATGTGATTTTTGATACAATAATTTCAACTTTTATTTTAATTTTAGTATTACATTATCACTTTGTGTTGGTAAATTTAACCGATACTAAACTTTCAGATTATGGTTTGTAACTGATCTTTCATATGATTAACCTTGACGGTGTATAACAACCACTCCTACATTTCGCTATATTCACAAACTTTCTGTTATAAAAGAATTTTACGATTTGTGTATCTTTAAAGTGAAGTTACGTAAATGGGTTTCTTTTACTCTTGTATACAGGTATTTTACTGAATATGCTCTTACGTATGTTGTTTGGTATTTTCCGGATTTGACCTCTGTTGGTGCTTGTTGAACACCATATTGATATATTGCAACAAGAAGAGTAGTTAACTCTCTGATCCAAGATCATGTGTTACTCTACGTACTTAGAGTTGTAGGAATTATTGTCTTGGACCTGTGTTTTCTGACAGAACACGTATTCAGGTCAATGTATTTCGAAGATCTTATCCGTTTTGATTGATTACCACTTTCTATAATTTTTTTTTTTTATGACAAGAGGACCCCTATGACTAACCTCCCCTTCCCGGTGTCCCATAGAAGACACTACTACCTTGTAACACATAAAATTATCCCAATTCAAAACGTCATCGTATACACAAACAGTTTTGGGTAGTCAGACATTGTGATTTTCATACTCGTAAACAAATAAAGATTTAGAATGGAGATTTTCTTTAAAACCTTTTGTTTTGTTTTGTTTTGTTTTGGAACGTGATAGGTGATGACAAAGAAGGGAACAAGAAGAAGAAGTAGAAAAAAAAAAAGAACAAGAAGAAAAGACTCAGAGTACATTAACTTAACTTAGACTTTTGAATTTTTTTCTATAGATGTTGGATGAACTATACCCTTAGACCCTTTACACTAGTGTCCGTAGTTTCCTTCCATTGATATGATTCACGATTGTCTGTTGAGCCTTATACTTCAGTTCACCCGGAATCCTTCTTAGTGATGATTGTTTCGATCAACGCCACTGCCTTGAGGTCAACTCGATAAAGTTTAGGATTTTCTACTACCACACTTTCACAACGTGAGTTATACGGTCGTTTAAACCTTTTGAGTCATCACCGGTGTCCTGACCTTTTCCAGTCAAAAGTAAGGTTAGGGTTTCTTTCCGTAACGGTTTCTTACGAGTTTGATGGTGTGTTAACGTGAGTAGAGTATACGATCATTTCATTACGAGTCTTAAGAGTTTCAGTCCGAAGTGGTTATGCACCTGGTACTTGAAGGTCTACAAGTTGGACCAAAATCCTTTCCGTCTTCTTGGTCTATAGTTTGACGATTGTAGACGACTTGGTATCTTTTTCGTTGTCTCAAAGTCTTTTTGTACATAAAGACGAAATAACTAATACGGTTTCGGAAACTGACACACCTAGTGTTGTTTGACACGTTTTAAGACTTTCTCTACCCTTATAGTCTAGTAGACTGGAAGGAGGACTCTTTAGACATACGTCCAGTCCTTCGTTGTCAATCTTGACCTGTACCTTGTTGTCTGACCAAGGTTTATCCTTTTCCTCATACAGTTCCGACATATTACAGTGGGACGAATAAATTGAAGATACGTCTCATATATTACTCTTTACGACCCGACCTTCTTCGTGTTCGACCTTTGTTCTAACGACCCTCTTTACAGTTATTGGAGTTTATACGTCTACTATGTTAGAAATACCGTCTTTCACTTCTTGATTTCTCGGAGAATTCCTTTCACTTTTTCCTCTCACTTTTTCAACCGAATTTCAATTTGTAAGTCTTTTGATTCTAGAATCGTAGACCAGGATAGTGAAGTACCGTTTATCCTCCCCTTTGTAACCTTTGTCACGGACTGAAATATAAAACCCCGAGACTTTAGTGACGTTTACCATTGACGTCGGTACTTTAATTTTCCACGAATGAGGAACCTTCCTTTCAATACTGGTTGTATCAGTCGTATATTTTTTCATCTCTCCCCCCGCCAGGATTCTACCACCTCCTTATCCTGTCCCTTTGGTGAAAGAAGGGGTGTTTAAGTTGTTTTCTTGTAAAGTTGCGACTCGTTTAAGTTGTTTTGTTGAAGACTTACGGCCGTCTTCTGTAGTCAGTGAGTCAGCACAGACTGAGAAACACTGGGGTACTTAGCGTCGTGTGGTCCGGAGGGACAGGTAGTGGTAGAGGACCTCAAGTGAGTCTGAGTGCAGGTAACTCAGACACTACGGTAGGTCGGTAGAGTAAGAGACAGTAGGGGAAGAAGAGGACGGGTGTTAGGGAGGGTCGTAGTCTCAGAAAAGGTTACTCAGTTGAGAAACGTACTCCCCAGGTTTCATGACCTCGAAGTCGAAATCGTAGTAAGGAAGTTTTCTTTAGGGTCCCGACTAGAGAAAGTCTTAGCTGACAAACCTAGAGGAACGTCAGGTTCCCTGAAAGTTCTCAGAAGACGTTGTGGTGTCAAGTTTTCGTAGTCAAGAAGCCGTGAGTCGGAAGAAGTGTCAGGTTGAGAGTGTAGGTATGTACTGGTGTCCTTTTTGGTATCGAAACTGATCTACCTGGAGTCAACTGTTTCATTACAGAGACGGAAAAAAAAAAAAAAAAAAAAAAAAACAAAAAATAAAAAATTTAAAATTTTAGAAATTAAGAATGTACGCAAGGGTTTGTACTTGGGGGGAGGGTGAAGGGAGGGGTATTGTAGAGAGACCCAGTAGGGGTGAGTGGTCGGGGTTCGTACGACATAGGACGCAGTCTGTATCTGACCGCTAAGTTAAGAATGTACTATCATATGTACAATCTTACGGTAAGAGGGTTTAGTAGGGTGGGAGAGGGAGAGGGAGACTCAGGTTTTCAGGTAATATGTGTAGACACAGAAAAAAGGACAGAACGTATGTCCCAGCAGTAACGGTAGAAGGATTTAAGGTATATATACACAATCATATGACGTAACCACAAAAAGAAAGACCGAATGAAGTGAGACATATTAACCGAGGTGAAAGTAGGTAGAGTAGTCTTGACTAAGTTTACTGAAGAAAAATTGTCGACTCATTATGAGGTAACAGGTAAGGAGACGACTACCTTACAGAGACGAAAACTTATATGATAGATTCAACGAGTATTGAAAAGAAGGTTCCTCATTCACAGAATTAAAGTACCGACGTTAGTACTAGACGTCACTAAAACCTCGGGGGTTTTAATTTCAGACTGTGACAAAGGTGACAATGGAGTAGATAAAGGATACTTCACTACCCCGGCCTACGTTACTAGAAGCAAAAGACTTACAACTTGAAATTCGGTTGAAAAAGCGAGAGGAGAAAATGAAAGAAGTTCTCCGAAAAATCGAGGAGAAGAGAGAGACGGTATTCCCACCACAGTAGTCCGTGGGTCTTTTGGTTGAGTAACAGAAACTTTTGTCCATCTTTTATACATTTTCCGTTTTTTTCTCTGTCTCACCATCCCTCCCTTGAGGCAGGACCCTTCCCTCAGAATTTTTCTCTCTTCAAAGGTTTGTGGTCCTTTGTGAGAGTGACGGCGCAGACACCACTCGCAACCTTCGTGTCTCCCGTTGTATTGTTCCTCGTTTTTATTTATTTATTAATTTAATAATTTAATAAATTTATTAATTTTGGGTGTCTAATGCTAGGGTCACCATTGAGGGGGTCACCTTTTCGTCACGTCTGTGGACGTAGATGGCGATCGTTCGTCCCCAACCCGTTCCTCCGTGCCCGACGTAACGAAAAATTCCTAACCGGGCTTGTCTCGTTTGATTGAACCTGATTGTTCCGTCTGTCACCCTATCGATAGTGCACTTTTCGAGATTGTATTCTGTGGCGGTCCAGGCGTGTGTCTTGTTTCCTACCTTGTCTTAATCGACCGACGTCTGGTAAGGGGAGGTCACTGTCCGTCGGTGATGACCTTCCCGGCCTTCCCCCGTTATCGTCGGAGTCTCTCTGTAATTGATGGTTTGACGTTTGTCCGAAGAAACGATTGATTCTGAAACGATTGAAACGATTGATTCTGAAAAACCCCAAGACCTGTCAGTAGTAGGTAGACTCTTCCACGTGGTCAACATGTGGGTCTTTTGACTCGTCGTCCCTGTCCTCTCCGCTAATCAGTGTCGCTGGTACGAACGGTTTGTGAACTCGATGAGCCTGGACCCTTCCCGTGTTTTTCGTCCGGGTTGGCTCAGACTCGGAGACTCCTGATGGACTCACGGACTCGGACTCGTCGAATCTGGACCCTCCACGTACGTCGGGTCCCGACTGGAGTCTACCGAGGGTCACCTCGTTGGATCTCGGACTCCACACACACGTCACTCGTCCCCGTCCGGGTCGCACCGACTCTGTGACACTCGTGTGCGGTCACAATAAACAAACGTCGTAAGGAGTGAAGGGTGTCGTGTTGACTTGTTCACTCCGATTTTTTTTCACAGGTGGTGACGGGGGGAACACAGTCCTGTCTTTAGTCTGTGACTTCTCTGGTCGTTTGTCTTCTTCGATTTTGTCTCCCTTCGCGGAACCTTTACTCTCCACATTATCTAATTTTGGGACAGTAATCACGGATGATGTATCCTTCCCCCGATATCTAGAACTCTTTATATTCGGTCTGGTTCCTTGATAGGCTTTTACTTGACTGGAGTGTTATGGGTATTGTTGTGGTCTCTTTCAGGATCTATATAGAAAAGATAAAAATACTAGTAAGAAAAAACAAACAAACAAAAAAGGAGAGAAGAAAAAGAAAAAAAAATTATAAAATTCAGGAGATAAAGAGGAAATTAAAAGTAAAAATATTGGATGCTAATGAAAAGTTTTTTTTCTGGTATAAAAATTCCGTTTGAAATATATATATATCTATATATATATATATATATATTAAAAACACTGAAAAAAAGAAGAAGAAGTAGAAGAAAAGAAATTATAACATAAAAACTTTTAGGTTGGAGATGAGATCTAAAAATTAGAAACGAAAAACCATAAAAAATAGTTAAAACGTGGAAGTTTTTGGGTTAGAAGTCATGAGTAAAAATGAACTCTCGTTCTATTGACCGGAATGACGAGAGAGGAGGAAACCCGAGAGGAAAAAGAGGTGGTCAGCGGAGACAGAGGAGGAAGGGGGAAGAGAAGAGATGGGTTGAGACACTTAGGGACACACAAGGTCTGCCACCTCTTGTGAATCCTTTGACTAATGACCGACCTAGACAGAGAGAGGAAAAGTAAGGGGAGAAAATAGGAGGACCGGTGGAGACGGAGGAAGGAGGGAGAAGAGAAGAGACATATTGAGATACTTGTAGAGACTCACCAGGTCTTACACCTCACGTGTATTCTTTCACTAATGACCGATCAAAAGAGAGAGGAGAGAACTAAGGTGGAGTAGAGTAAGTCCAGTGGAGATTGAGGGGGGAGGGATAAGAGAAGAGGTACATTGAGACACTTGGAGAGACCCACAGAGAGTGACACCTCTTTGAAAAGTAGAAATTGGATCTACAAAATAGTTTTCACACCATATCTTCCTCTTCAGAACTCGGATGACATTTTAATTTTGACTTTTGGTCTTCGTCCTCCGAATTCAGGTTTAGGACTCTTGTAGTCTCTTGAGGACTGAGGTCCCTTGTAATTAGCTATCCTCGAGTAGTTTGTGTAGGTATGGATATGACTTTGGTTCTTGGTAGGTTCCCGGTTGTTCAAGGTCTCGTTCTGTATGGTGGGTTTAAGAGGTCGTTGTGTCCTCGTGTTGGGACTCGAAGTTAAATTCCGTCGAGTTTCAATGAGGTTTTGGTGACTAGAGAGTATTGAGTAATGACCTGTGTAGTGACGTGAGGTCTCTGTTCTTTATGTCGAGGTGGGTGATCTTGAGGTTGTGTTCGAAGGGATTGGTTCTTTGGAACTGTTCGGTGACTACGTTGGTGTGGGTGTCGCTCCTTTGAGGTGTTATTTCTCTTGAGGTGTTTGACGGTCTTATGTCTTTCCGGTGGGGTTTGCGTCGTTATATTTGTTCTACTGCTCTGTCTCCTTATGGGTCGTCCATTTCCTTGTCCTCTTTACGGGTGGTTTTATTTGTTTTCTCGTTCTCTATACCCTAGATGGACTCTTTCTTAAGACTTATAACTATCACTTTTACTAGGTTTTAGAACTTTATTTTTACCTTAGTGTCTATTTATCGGACCTCTGTTCCTGACTCTTTTACGTTCTTTCCAAATTGTTCCTGGATCTTCTTTATTTTTTCTCAGTTATATATTACTTATTACGTTATTTACTCTAGTCTTTGTGAGACCTCCGTTGTTTATCATCTTATTACCTCCGTCTTCTATCCTAATCACTTTATCTTCTATCTTACCATCTTTATTTACTTAGTCTCTCCCTTTTTGTTTTTGCTTAATTTTCTGTACTTCTGTTAGAGTTTCTGGAGGTCCCGTTATACTTTGTGACGTTGTAATATCTTCAGGGTCTTCTTCTTCTGTTTTTCTTTCTGGTACTCTTATATGAACTCCTCTATTATCAACTTTTGAAGGGATTTTACCTCTTCCTTTATTAGTGGGTTCAGGTTCTTTGGGTCTCTCAGGGTTTCTCCTATTTGGGTTCCGTTTTGTGTGGTTCTGTGTATAATTAGTTTAATTATTTCTAGTTTGTGTTTCTTGTTTAAAATTTTCGTCGTTCCCCTTTTGTTGTTTATTGTGTGTTCCCCTAAAGGTATTCCTATTGTCGACTAGAAAGTTATCTTTGAGAAGTCGGTCCTTCCTTACCGTTCTGTATGAATTTCACTACTTTCTTTTATTGGATGTCGGGTCTAATGACATGGGTCGTTCCTAGAGTAAGTTTATGCTTCCTCTTTAGTGTTCGAAATGTCTGTTCGTTTTCGACTCTCTTAAGTCGTGGTGGTTTGGTCGAGAGGTTGTTTACAATTGCCTATAAGAGATCTGTCCTTTGTGTTTTCCCCACGTATTTGGGCTTGGGTTTTGTTATTTCATTTACCGTTGCCCTAGTATGAATAGTCATTAATGCAATTTGCATTTACCCAACTTACGGGGTTGGTTTTCCGTTTCTGACCAACTTACCTAAGTTTTTGTTCTGGGGATATATACAACAGATGTTCTCTGGGTGGAGTTTTGTTCCTTGTGTATGTCTGACTTTCACTTCCCGACCTTTTTTCTATAAGGTGTGTTTATCTCTGCTTTTCTTTCGTCCTCACCGTTATGAGTATAGTCTATTTTATCTGAAATTTTGTTTCGAACACTTTTCTCTATTTCTTCCTGTGATGTATTACTAGTTTCTTGGTTAGGTTCTCTTCTATATTGTTAATATTTATATATACGTGGGTTCTATCCTTGTGGTGTTATACATTCTGTTTACGATTGTTTATACTTCCCCTTTAATTGTTAATGTGTTATTATCACCCTCTGAAATTATGGAGTGAGTGTATATACCGATCTGGTTCATTTGTCTTTTAATTGTTTTTTTGGGTGTTTGAAATTTACTATGTGATCTAGTAAATTTGGATTAACTATAGATATTCTATAAAGTGGGGTTTTGTTACTTAAAGTGTAAAAGAGTTCACGAGTGTCTTGAAAGAGGTTCTATCTTGTGTAGGACCCGGTATTTAGATCGGAACTATTTAATTTTTTTTTTTTTTTACTTTAGTAAGGTTCGTAGAAAAGACTGGTATTACGTCACTCTAATCTAGAGTTAATGTCCTCTTTTTGATAATTTTTACGGTTGTATACCTCCCACTTGTTGTATGAAGACTTATTGGTTGTTTAGTGTCTTCTTTAGTTTTTTATTTAGTTTTATACGTATCTTTACTTACTTTTACTTTTGTGTTGTTTGGTTTAGGACACCCTGTGATATTTTCGTCACGATTCTCCTTTCAACTCTTGTTATGTCCGTATGCAGTTCTTTGTTCTTATTTCAGTTTATTTATTGGATTGAGATGTGTATTTCGGTGATCTTTTCCTCTTTATTTCTTCGGGTCCAAATCATCTTCCTTTCTTTAGAATTTTTAATCCCGTCTTTATTTATGTTTTCTTTGTTTTCTCTGGTATCATTTTTGGTTGTTTCGGTTTTCCACCAAGAAACTTTCCTATTTATTTTAACTGTTTGGGAATCGGACTGAGTAGTTCTTTGTTTCCCTCTTTTTAGTTTAGTTATTTTAATCTTTACTTTTACCTCTCTAGTGTTTTCTGTTGTGTATTTATTTTTCCTAGTATTCTCTGATAATAGTCGGTAATATACGGTTGTTTTACTTGTTGCACCTTCTTTACCTGTTTAAGAATCTTTTCATGTTGAAAGGTTTTGACTTGGTCCTTCTTTATCTTTTAGAATTGTCTGGATAGTGGTCGTGCCTTTAACTTTGACATTAGTCTTTAGAAGGTCGTTTGTTTTCGGGTCCAGGTCTGACGAAGTGTCGATTCAAGATGGTTTTTAAAACTCTTCTCAATTGTGGATAGGATGAGTTTAAGAAGGTCTTTTAACGTCTCCTTCCATTGAAGGTTTGAGTAAGATACTCTGGTGGTAGTGGGATTATGGTTTGGGACTTTTTCTACGGTGTTTTTTTTTTTTTTCCTTCTTCTTCTTTCTTTTGATGTCCGGTTATAGTGACTACTTGTGTCTACATTTTTATGAGTTGTTTTAAGATCGTTAGTCTTACGTTGTTGTGTAATTTTTCTAGTATGTGGTACTGGTTCACCCGAAATAGGGTCCCTACATTCCTAAGAAGTTATAGACGTTTAGTTAGTTACATTAAGTGGTGTCATTGTTTAACTTTTTATTTTCGATATACTAATAGAGTCATCTACTTCTCTTTCTGAAACTGTTTTAAGTTGTAGGTAAATATTATTTTTGAGAGGTCTTTCGTCCTTATCTGCCTTGTATGGAGTTGCATTATTTTCGATATTTACTGTTTGTGTCGTTGTAATAGGAGTTACCACTTTTTAACTTTCGTAAGGGGGATTTCAGTCCTTGTTCTGTTCCCACAGGTGAAAGTGGCGATGATAAGTTGTATCAAGAGCTTCAAAATCTGTGTCGTTAGTCTCGTCTTTTTCTTTATTTACCTTAGGTGTAACCTTTTCTTCATTTTGAGAGTGACAAATGTCTGTTGTACTAGGAGATGTATCTTTTAGGATTTCTGAGGTGGTCTTTTAATGATGTCGATTAATTACTTATATCCGTTCAACGTCCTATATCTTAGTTGTGTGTCTTTAGGGAACGTAAGGATATGTGATTATTACTCTTTCATCTTGTTCTTTAATTCCTTTGTTAAGGTAAGTGGTAACGTTACTTTTCTTATTTTATGAATCCTTATATAGATGGATTTCTTTGATTTCTGGATATATATGTTTTGATATTTTGTGACTACTTTCTTTAGTTTCTCCTGTGATTATCTACCTCTTTATATGGTACAAGTACCTAGTCTTCTTAGTATCACGTTTACTCATATGATGGATTTCGTTAGATATCTAAGTTACGTTAGGGATAGTTCAATGGTCACCATAAAAAGTGTCTCGATCTTGTTTATTAAAGTGTTAAAATACCTTTATGTTTTTTGGAGCTTATCGGTTTAACTAGAACTCTTTGTTCTTACCTTGACCTCCTTAGTTGGACGGACTGAAGTCCGATATGATATTTCGGTCAGTAGTTCTGTCATACCACGACCGTGTTTCTGTCTTTATATCTAGTTACCCTGTTTTATCTTTCGGGTCTCTACTTAGGTGTGTGGATACCTGTGGAATAGAAACTGTTCCTCCGTTCTTATATGTTACCTCATTTCTGTTAGAGAAATTGTTTACCACGACCCTTTTGACCAGTTAGTGAACATTTTCTTACTTTGATCTTGTGAAATATTGTGGTATGTGTTTTTATTTGAGTTTTACCTAATTTCTAGATTTGCATTCTGGTCTTTGATACTTTGAGGATCTCCTCTTGTATCCGTTTTGTGAGAGGCTGTATTTAGTGTCGTCCTAGGAGATACTGGGTGGAGGGTCTTATGACCCTTATTTTCGTTTTTATTTGTTTACCATAGATTAATTTTAATTTTCGAAGATGTGTTGTTTCCTTTGATATTCGTTCCACTTTTCTGTCGGAAGAGTTACCCTCTTTTATTATCGTTTACTTCGTTGACTGTTTGTTGATTAGAGTTTTGATATGTTCGTAAAGAGACTATTACTCGCTACAACTCGTAGAAAAGTACACAAACAATCGGTAGGCACACAGAAACCTCTTTACAGTTAAATCAAGAAAACGGGTAAAAAACTAACCCAGCAAATAAAAAGACCTTAACTCGACGTATTCAACGAACATATAAAAACTCTAATGAACAAACAGTCAACGAAGTAAACGATAAACCCTTACGTTTGATCATGTCGGTGATACCTCTTGTCACACCTCTGAGGAATTTTTTAACGTCTATCTCGACGGAATACTGGGTCGTTAGGGTGAAGACCCGTATGTGTGGCTCCTTTGGTCTTAACTTTCTCTGTGCACATGGGGTTACAAGTAGCGTCGTGACACATATTATCGTTTCCGTACCTTTGTTAGATCTACAGGTAGTCGTCTGCTTACCTATTCTTTCGACACCATATATATGTGTTACCTCATAATGAGTCGGTAATTTTTCTTATGTAAACTTAGTCAAGACTACTCTACCTACTTTGACCTCGGCTAATATGTATCACTTCATTCGGTCTTTCTTTTTGTGCTTATGTCGTACGATTGTGTACATATACCTTAAAATTTTCTACCATTACTATTGGGACATACACTCTGTCGTTTTCTCTGTCTTTACATATCTTATCAGAAAACCGGAGACACCCTCTCCCTCTCCCACACTACTAAACCCTCTTACCGTAACTTTGTACATATTATAGTAAATTCTTTGCTTAGTGGTCAGATACAAGATACGTCCAATGTCCTACGAACCCCGACCACGTGACCCTACTGGGTCTCTCTACCATACCCTTCCCTCCACCCTCCTCCCAAGTCCTAACCGTTGAGTACATGTGGTCACGACGTAAGTACAACTACATACCGTTTTGGTTATGTCATAACATTTCATTTTTTTATTTATTTATTTTATTTTTTGAATTTTTATGGGGGGGGGTTTTTTTTTTTTTTTTCCGTCTCTGTAGTGAAACAGTTGTTTCCAGGTAGATTAGTTCCGATACCAAAAAGGTCATCAGTAAATACCTACACTCTCAACCTGACACTTCTTTCGACCCGTGACTTCTCAACTACGAAAACTTGACACCACAACCTCTTCTGAGAACGTTCAGGGAACCTAACGTTCCTCTAGGTAGGTCAGGTAGGATTTCCTTTAGTCAGGACCCACAAGTAACCTTCCTGACTACAACTTCGACTTTGAGGTTAAGAAACCGGTGGACTACATTTCTCCAATGAATAAACTTTTATTGACTTGACTTGACTACGACCCTTTCTAACTACCGTCCTCCGCGTCCCTTACTGTCCTACTCTGCCAACCTACTCCAGTGACCTAGTTACCTGTACTCAAAGTCATTTGAGACCCTCAACCACTAAATATCCCTCAGGACCACACGACGTTAAGTACACCAGTGTTTCTCAGCCTGTGGTGACCCACTGACTTGACTGGACTTGTCTGTTAAGTGTCGTTACATAGGTAAGTGAAAAGAAAAAAAAAAAATTGGTAATATAATAAATAAATAAATAAATAAAAAATTAAAATTTTAGAAATTAAGAATGTACGCAAGGGTTTGTACTTGGGGGGAGGGAGAAGGGAGGGGTATTGTAGAGAGACCCAGTAGGGGTACGTGGTCGAGGTTCGTACGACATAGGACGTAGTCTGTATCTGACCGCTAAGTTAAGAATGTACTATCATATGTACAATCTTACAGTAAGAGGGTTTAGTAGGGTGGGAGAGGGAGAGGGAGACTCAGGTTTTCAGGTAATATGTGTAGACACAGAGAAAGGGACAGAACGTATGTCCCAGCAGTAACGGTAGAAGGATTTAAGGTATATATACACAATCATATGACATAACCACAAAAAGAAAGACCGAATGAAGTGAGACATATTAGCCGAGGTCAAAGTAGGTAGAGTAGTCTTGACTAAGTTTACTTAAGAAAAATTACCGACTCATTATGAGGTAACACATATACATGGTGTCGAAAGAATAGGTAAGTAGACGACTACCTGTAGATCCAAAAAAGGTACAGGATCCATAATATTTGTCACGACACTACTTTTAACCCCATGTACACAGAGAAAGTTATACCTGACACGTTTGAGAGTTTTAGTTTACGAATGTGTTGACCACATAATACGACTCCTTCATCTACCGTACTCTCTCGTACCCGATACAGAGTTATCATATCGTTGAGTCGAGCACTGTTAACGACTAAACGTCTTAAAGTCCAGGTCCCATCGGTCTAAGGATCTAAAAAGTTCTTTTAAATGTTTAGGTCTATGACACTGTACACTTTGAAGATTGGAGTTTACACCCGAGTTTATAAAAAGTTAGTTAAAGTTTAGTTTACTTCAGACAGATATTGTTTGAATATATTCCGTTCGTAACGTAATATTTGTCCTTTTGTACCCTCGGTAGATTAAAGACACTCAGTAGACACTTTTAAATACAAGAGGACGATTTCGTTTAGTAATTTACACCACAACTTCAATACAGAACACTCAAGAGTGGGTTCTTTGTTTGGAGGAAAAGATTCAAATCAAAACCAACAACAAGTGAGTCAACACAGGTTGAGAAACACTGGGTACCAGACGTCGTGTGGTCCAAAAGGTAGGAAGTGGTATAGGTGCTCAAACGAGTTTGAGTCCGGTAACTCAACCACTACGGTAGGTTGGTAGAGTAGGAGACGGAAGGGGAAGAGGAGGACGGAAGTTAGAAGGTAACTTCGTAGTCCCAGAAAAGGTCACTCAGACAAGAAACGTAGTCCATCGGTTTCCTAACCTCGAAGTCAAAGTCGTAGTCAGGAAAGTTACTTATGAGTTCTGACTAAAGGAAATCCTAACTAACCAAACTAAAGGAATGTCAGGTTCCTTGAGCGTTCTCAGAATAGGTTGTAATGTCAAGTTCTCGTAGTTAAGAAGTCACGAGTTTGAAGAAATCCCAGGTTGAGAGTGTAGACATGTACTGATACCCGTTTAGCTATCGAAACTGATGTACCTTGAAACAGCCGTTTCATTACGGAGACGAAAACCGAAAGGAAGGTTCCTATTTAGTAGAAAATTAAAGTATCGACGTCAATGGTAGACGTCATTAAAAACTCGGGTCCTTTTTAAGACAGTGACAGAGGTGAAAGGGGTAGATAAACGGTACTTCACTACCCTGACTTACGGTACTAGAATCCAAAAACTTACAACTCAAAATCGGTCAAAAAAAAAAAAAAGGGTGAGAGGAAAAAGTGGAAGTAGTTCTCCAAAAAATTAAGGAGAAGTGAAAAACGGTATTCCTACCACAGTAGTAGTAGAGACTCCAATGACTGTAAAGAGGACCGTTAGAACTAAGGTCGAACACGAAGTAGGTCGAGTCGTAAAACGGACTACATGAGACGTATATTCCATTTATTCGTCCACTGTTATTATGTCAGAACAACATAGGGAAAGAGTTAAAACTTCTTGAGAGAACAGGGTACAGGTCAAGATAAACAACGAAGAACTTGACGTATGTCCAAAACGTCCTCCGTCCATTCCACCAGACCATAAGGGTAGAGGAATTCATAAAAAGTGTCAAACAACACTAGGTGTGTCAGTTGACCAACAAAAAGACATTAAGAGAACGAAAAAGATTAGGTTGTCTACAACTGTTAAACTAGAGACCAAGGAGACGGAAAAGATTTAGGTCGAACTTATAGACCTTCAAGAACCAAGCGTATAACAACTTCGGATCGAACCTCTTAAAACTCGTAATGAAACGATCGTCCATTCTACCACGTTAACGTGTCATTGTTCTGTGTCATTAAAATCATAAACCGTAACGTTCCCAACCCTAGACGTACTTTTATGTATCTCTCAGTATCTCTTGACATAGAATTTAAAACAAAAGAAAGGGGAAGAATAGATGACGAGACTTCGTAAAAGGTCGTAAACACGAATGGGACTGGTAGAGTGACGTCGGAGACAGATTAAGGTGGTATTGACAATGTTACAGACTTAACTTTGGGATTGGTGTAGGTTTAACGGGTGAAACAAGGGGATCCAAAGGTAATATCTCGTCCTTAAATTTTTTATATTGTTGACTAAATAAGTCAATCACAGGTTAGGTTATGGATGAAAAAGTTTTTGACAATAAACTCTTTTAAAAGTTTCTATTCGATACGAAGGAAAACAAAGGAGGTCCAGAATAATGACCTCTCTAAATGAAGTACCATAGGATAACCTAATATTCGAGATATTCTCATCTCTGACTCGGATAAAACAAGTGACGATTTATTGCAGATCTAGGATCTTATCACATACTTAGATTTTTTATAAACACTTTTCAAACTCAGTTACTTTCTTGGTTAGGTTTTCACATTTCACTTTTTTTTCTTTCTTTGTTTCTTTCTTTTGTGAAGATCAATTTTTTTTTTTTTTCTTACTTATGTGTTTTTGACTTTAACCCTTTTATGAGTAAATTAAACCAGATGACAAAGGGGTAGATAAAGGGTACTTCACTACCCTGGTCTACGGTACTAGAAGCAAAAGACTTACAACTCGAAATTCGGTTGAAAAAGTGAGATGAGAAAGTAAAATTAATTCTCCGAAAAATCAAGGAGAAGTGAAAGACGGTATTCCCACCACAATAGACGTATAGACTACAATAACTATCAAGAGAACCGTCAGAACTAAGGTCGAACATGAAGAAGGTCAGGTCACAAAGAGTACTACATGAGACGTATATTCAATTTTTTTAGTCTCACAGTCATATGTAGGAACTGGATGAGGAAAAGAATAAACCTTGGTCAGACAAGAAGATATATGTCAAGATTTACAATGAAGGACTTGACGTATATCCAAAGAGTTCTCCGTCCACCCCACTAGACCATAAGGGTTGAGAAAGTCTTAAAAGGTGTCAAATAACACTAGGTGTATCAGTTTCCGAAACAGTATCGGTTATTTCGTCTTTATCTACAAAAAGACCTTAAGAGAACGAAAAGGGTACTGGGTGGTCTACAACCGTTAAACTAGAAACAAAGGAGACGGAAAAGATTTTGTTCGAACTTGTAGACCTTTTCTAGTACCATAGACCAGGTTAGTGAAGTACCCTTTATCTACCGCTTTGTCACCTTTGTCACAGTCTGAAATAAAAAATCCGGGATTTTAGTGACGTCTACCACTAACGTCGGTACTTTAATTTTCTGTGAATGAGAAACCTTCCTTTCAATACTGGTTGGATCTATCGTATAAGTTTTCGTCTCTGCAATGAAACTGTTGATTCCAGGCAGATCAGTTCCGATACCAAAAAGGACACCAGTACATACCTACACTCTCAACCTGACACTTCTTTCGACTCGCGGTTTGTTAACTACGAAAACTTGACACCACGACCATTTCTGAGAACTCTCAGGGAACCTTACGTTCCTCCAGGTTGGTCAGGTAAGATTTCCTCTAATCAGGACTGACAAGTAACCTCCCTGACTACGACTTCGACTTTGAGGTCATTAAACCGGTGAAGTACGTTTCTCAACTGAGTAACCTTTTCTGAGACTACGACCCTCCCTAACCCCCGTCCTCCTCTTCCCCTGATGTCTCCTACTCTACCGACCTACCGTAGTGTCTGAGCTACCTGTACTCACACTCACTTGAGACCCTCAACCACTACCTGTCCCTCCGGACAGCACGACGTTAAGTACCCCAGAGTTTCTCAGTCTGTACTGACTCACTGACTTGACTTGACTTTGTTCTTCCAGGTAATTCTTGAAATCATAAAGATCCTTTCACTTTTGTAAAAGGTAGAGAATATAACAGTCAACGATTTCTCGATGATTGACGGTCCCAGTTCCAATCAAAGGAATTTCAGTAACCAAGTGTTGTAATACGTTTCATTCCCGAAAATGGAGATTAAATATCTACTTCTTACGTTACAGGTCTTTCTAATGTATTCTGCAAGGTAACGTGTATCAAGTACCACTCGGTTTTAAGATTAGGACTAGACGTCTCGAGATTTATTGTACCACTCGAATTACAGTAGAGATACAATTTGAGTTAAAAGAAATCTATTTAATTAGAACCCCTATCCCGTGTCCAAAAGGGATCAGTATACAAGACCGACATAAAGTAAAGGAAATATTCCAAATCTAAGTCGAGAAAGTGGTCTAAAAAGAATTAAGACGGAAGGGAAATAACTCCTTGACGGTGGGGGCTGGTAAGTGGGTCAAACAGTGGGTTCGTTATATGACTTCTCCGAAGTAACTGTGAGTAGGAAGACTAAGTGTGGAGTCGTTGAGGACAAATTAGATAGAGGGATTACTTAGACTTTTAACGAAGTAGAGATAACGTCACGAATACTACACCTAGAATTAGACAACACAAATTTAATAAAACCTTTTATAAAAAACCAGAGGTATCAGAGAAAAGGGAAAGTTAATTAAGAGGTAAGACTGTGTTTCACAGGTTTCTACGTCTAATAGTACTTCCTTCCACGGAATTTTGTAAAGTATCTAGGGATACGGTGTTCCTATTACGAATGGGAGGAATCGTTCCTTATTTCACAAGAAGTGTTTGATATCGGTCTGATCGCAGTGACATCAGTGAGCAGTAAAATGTATGGTAGATGAGACCGTTGGGAGTTTAAGAACAAATTTACTTATACGGTTTCAGATATGGAAGGAAGGAAACGACGACGAAAATAGATGAGTCTTGTAGGATAAGAAGGGGTAACACGTAAAGGGAGGGAACGGAACAACCAATTTAAGAAGTGTTTAAATTTTTGAGTCTACCTTATGTCTCAGAGGAAACATCGAGAGGTACTAAAGTTGTGAGGTCAGTCTTAGTACATGTCATGGACAAAAGGGTATCTACCAAAACTCATTAAGGTAATCTCTAGGGTTGTGTACCGTAATACTTGAGAGATCGATAACACCTTTAGGACTCCCACCTTGAACATAGACCTTGTCATGGACCGTCTCTCTTCTTTAATCAGTAACAATTATATTACTTGACTTCTCAAATACCCCATACCTTATTGTACTTTGTATCACATTTTACATTAAAAGATTTTCTGAGATTATTTTCAGGTTTTATTTGTGTCCCTTTGTAAATTAAATTGAATAGTCACTCCCGTTCATCCTACAATTTTGAATAATTTTCTGGCAAACTCCTCGTTCCTTAAGATCGACTCAATTATTTACAAACAATCCTAACGACCAATATATGTTTTTACCTTACTAAACAAAGTGACCTGTCTATACTAAACGTAAGATGACTGTTTTTAAGATTTCAAATGTACATTGAGGTAATCTAGACCCTTTGTAATTAGCTGTTTGAATTGTCATCCTACCAAAAATAAAAGTGATTTCTGATTGATAATATTTCTATAAAACCATTCTACCTTCAATATGATCTTTTCAATTTAAGAGACTAAGATTAGAGACACTTTAGAGTGGTCGTGTAAAAATCTGATAGTGGTTTTTATACCTTTTGTAGGAGTGAAAACCGACAAAATAGAATGGAAAATAAATTTACGATAATTTAGAAGGTCAATCATTGATAAGTGATAGATTTTATATATCTTATTATAAAATTAAAAAGTGTCGTCGTATAAATTTTTATTCAACTTACTGTGATGTTAACGATTCACAGATTCATCCGATAGTGTGACCCGATCGATACCGGGTCCAACCATGTTTGGAAAAAAAGGGGGACCGAATAGTGTCGACCTTCAGATATCGGTCCGGTGTCCAGTCTGTGTTAAGTTTTTGTACCTTAAAAAAGTCTCTTGTTCGGCACATTACCTGTAGGTAAGAACCAGTACACTCAAACACGTCTTTCTGATTCCCGTAGAAGTCCAGTTATTGATAGTTCAGGGAACTACGATTTTGGTTTACCAGTATGTGGAGATCCGGTAGGTCACTCGTTTAGAAAGACTAGACATCGTGTAGTCTCTATCTTTTTGAACTATTCTTTCCTTTCTTTTTAATTCCTTTTTATTTGCTATATATTTATTTCGATTGCAAAAGTAAGATTTATAAATTAGCTGATTCAGATCGTTATTCAATCAATGTTTTTATTACTTAGAGGTTAAACTTATGTTATTTATGTTCGTAGATTCCTATTTACCCTTATTGTAGATGTTAGTCAACTGAAATACATTTCCTCTATTTCTCGTGCCCACCAACACTGTCACGTGTCTCGTGGCGGCTCTCCTAGATAGGGTACAGACTCCAGTCCCCGTCTTCGGTCCTTCTGGGGTACGGGCTCCCCGCCGTCGGTTCACCTGAATGGGGTACAGGTTCCAGTCCCCGTCACCGACTCACACGATCCGACGCTACCGTGTCCTTGCCGTTTCTCCTTGATGGTGTACAGACTCCAGTCCCCGCCGTCGGTTCTCCTCGATGGGACACAGGTTCCGGTCCCCTTCGTCGGTCCTCCTCGTTGGGGTTCAGGTTCCTCGTCACCGACACATCCGAGTCCCCCCGGATCTCCTCGCTAAGGTGTAAGTTCCAGTCCTCCCCGTCGCCACTCCTCTATGGGGAGCAGGTTCCATTCCTCGTCACCGACACGAAACGACCTCGTCGACACTTCTGTATGGGTGCAGGTTCCATTCTCTTTGGGTTCATTCTACAATCCACAAAGTTCTCCCGTAGTCTTCCGTCTGTGTGACTTTGGTATAAGTGTCTTTTGATCAGTTAGAATAGTGTGATCCTGGTGTCGGAACAGATTGAGTTACTTTGATTCGGTACGGGACATCCTGGTGGGTTATGTCCGTCCCGTACAACCTCTCCAGACTGTCTTTAACCAGGTGACCTCTTCCCTTACCGTTTGGTGAAGTCATAAGGACGGAACTCTTGGGGTACTTGTCATACTTTTCCGTTTTACTATCCTATGACTTTCTCCTTGAGGGGTCCAGTCATCCACGGGTTATACGATGACCTCTACTCACCTCTTTATTGAGGTCTTTCTTACTTCCTTACCTCGGTTTCGTTTTTGTTATGGGTGAACACCTACACTGACCACTTTTTTCGTTCCAGGCTACGATATTTCTGGTTATAACGTATCCTTGGACCTTACAGTCAAAGTACTTACTTCCGTTTAACCTTCACCAGCTTATCCTTTGCCGTTCTCACTTACAACTGTAAGATCCTTAGTCGCTTGATTTTACCTGAACTTACCCACTTAAATTGAGTATACTGGTAATATAGATCATGACACCCGTGCTTGGGGAATCTTCTTTACCTCTTCGGTAGTACCAGTTATTTTCTCAGACTTTACGTCATGAACCTACGTTAGAGTTTTTGCTGTCTTACCAGAGACAAGTAAGGGTTCCTTTTGGTAAGTTATAGTGTCATTAGGTTCAGATACCGGGTTGGTCATTACGACTTCTTCGACTTTAACTTACCAAGATACTTCTGGATGTTCTGGAAAATCTTGTTTGTGGGTTTTTTCTAAAGGAAAAGTAATATCCCCTGACCTTACGTTTTCATCCTTCAGTTCTTTGTGGACCTCATTGTCTGTTTAAATCGGAACCTTATACCTCACTTCGTCCCGCCTCTGTCTCAAAAGGGTTCTTTTAAGTGATCAGTATCGTTTGTGGGAGAAGGTTGTTGTGTTCTCTTCCGAGATGTGTACCTGTAGTGGTCTACCAGTTGTGACTTTAGTCTAATATAAGAAACGTCGGCTTCTACCTCTTCGAGAAATGTCAGTCGTTTTTGTTCTGGTCCTCGACTGACAAAGAGTCTAGTACTTGAGGAATACCGGTTTAAATCTGAATTTAACTTCTTTCACCCCTTTTGGCGATCTGGTGAGTCCATACTGGATTTAGTTTAAGGAATACTAATATGTCACCTTCACTCTTTATCTAAATTCCCGGATCTAGACTATCTATCTCACGAACTACTTGATACGTGTCTCCAAATACTGTAAGATGTCCTCTGTCCCTAGTTCTAGTAGGAGTACCTTTTCTTTACGTTTTTTCGTTTTACCGACAGACTCCTCCGGTATATTTATCGAAACTTTTCTTCTCTTCGATTTTGGTTTCCTGTCTGTATTCGTAGACTTATATCTCAAGGTTTCTTATCGTTCCTCTCTATTCTTTCGGAAGGAGTCGCTAGTTAGGTTTTTTTATCTCCGTTTGTTGTCTTACCCTCTCTGATTTCTAGAGAAGTTCTTTTAATCTCTATGGTTCCCTTGTAAAGTACGTTTCTACCTGAGCTATTTCCTGTCTTTACTATACCTGGATTGTCTTCACCTTCTATAATTCTTCTCCACCGTTCTTATGTGTTTTCCTGACATGTTTTTTGTAGAAGTGCTGGGTCTATCAGTGCTACCACACTAGTGAGTGGATCTCGGTCTGTAGGACCTTACACTTCAGTTCACCCGGAATTTTTCGTAGTGATACTTGTTTCGATCACCTCCACTACCTTGAGGTCACCTTTATAAAGTTTAGGACTTTCTACTACGACACTTTCACGGTGTGAGTTATTCGGTCGTGTAAACCTTTTGAGTCGTCACAGGTGTCCTGACCGTTTCCAGTCAAAAGTAAGGTTAGAGTTTCTTTCCGTTATGGTTTCTTAAGAGTTTGATGGTTTGTTAACGTGAGTAGAGTGTGTCATCATTTCATTAAGAGTTTTAAGAGGTTCAGTCCGAAGTCGTTATGCACGTGACACTTGAAGGACTTCAAGTTCGGCCAAAATCCTTTCAGTCTCCTTGGTCTCTAGTTTAACGGTTGTAGACGACCTAGTACCCTTTTCGTTCTTTCAAGGTCTTTTTTTGTAGATAAAGACGAAACAACTGATATGGTTTCGGAAACTGACACACCTAGTGTTATTTGACACCTTTTAAGGTTTTCTTTACCCTTATGGTCTGGTGGACTGGACGGAGAACTCTTTGGACATACGTCCAGTCCTTCGTTGTCAATCTTGACCTGTACCTTGTTGTCCGGTCAAGACTTATCCTTTGCCTCATGCAGTTCCGACATATATCAGTGGGACGAATAAATTGAAAATACGTCTCATGCAGTACTCTTTGTGACCTGACCTTCTTCGTATTTGACCTTAGTTCTAACGACCCTCTTTATAGTCATTGGAGTCTATACGTCTACTGTGGTGGGAATGCCGTCTTCCACTTCTCCTTGATTTTTCGGAGAACTACTTTCACTTTCTCCTCTCGCTTTTCCAACCGAATTTCGAGTTGTAAGTCTTTTGATTATAGTACCGTAGACCAGGGGAATGAAGTAACCTTTATCTACCCCTTTGTCACCGTAGTCACAGTCTGAAATAAATAGACCCGAGGTTTTAGTGACGTCTACCGCTGATGTCGGTACTTTAATTTTCTAGGAATGAGGAACCTTCTTTTCAATACTGGTTGGATCTATCGTACAACTTTTCGTCTCGGTAATGAAATGGTTGGTTCCAGGTAGATCGGTTCCGATACCAAAAATGTCATCAGTACATACCTACACTCTCAACCTGACACTTCTTCCGACTCACGACTTCTTAGCTATCAAAACTTGACGCCACAACCTCTTCTGAGAACTCCCAGGGAACCTGACGTTCCTCTAGGTTGGTCAGGTAAGACTTCCTCTAGTCGGGACCCCAAAGAAACCTTCAATACTACGATTTCGACTTTGAGGTCATGAAACCGGTGGAGTACACTTCTCAACTGAATAACTTTTTCTGAGACTACGACCGTCCCTAACCCCCGTCCTCTTCCCCTGCTGTTTCCTACTCTACCGACCTACCGTCGTAACTGAGGAACCTACACTCAGACTCACTGGAGGTCCTCAACCACTACCTGTCCCTCCGGACCGCACGACACTAAGTACCCCAGTGTTTCTCAGTCTGTACTGACTCACTGACTTGACTTTACTTGACTTCCAAAAAATTATAGACTCCTTTTGCATGTGTGAAACGTTATAAAGTTCTCGACTTTCGGAGAAAATGAGTCACTATAAATTAAAACAATGTCCTGATACTAGTAATTGGTTTTTAGTCGTTTATATAGTTCCCTGTTTACTCTTCTCTTGTTCAAGTCGATAGGTAACTGTATTATTTTAGTTTATTAAAAGACTAAATTATCTCTTCTAGTTAATATTTTATTTCTAAACACAGGGTGAAATTCGAAACACGAAACGGTTCCTCGAATGATATACGATGTAAAAAAACCGGTGTAGTGATCCGTGTTTCCTAGAATCAGGAGACTGGTTCCTAACTCGGTACGTGGGAAATAACCTTTATACCTTCGGAAATCGGTGACTTGGCGGTTCCTTCAGGACCCGGTGTAAAGCCAAAAACAACAACAATTCGTCCAAATGACTCAGAACTTTATTTGCACTTCATGAGTTAACACAGGTTGTGAAACGATGGGGTACCTGACATCAGATGGTCCGAGGAGACGGGTACCTTAAAAGGTCCGTTCTCACGACCCCACCCAACGGTAAAAGAAGTGGTCCCCTATAAGGGTCGGGTCCCTAATTTGGACAATCAATGTATGTTATTCCAGTTATTTAAAGTAATATATTAAGGTATTAAAAACTGTTTACTTAATTTAGTATGCGGATGGTAGTGTGAGAACTAAAATTAATGTGGTTTTTAAAGGGAATACGTCATTAAAAGAGGGGAGAGAGGGACTGGAGACCGTTAGTGAATCAAACACTGAGGTTTGACCACACAAAGAAAAAAACAACAACAACAACAAAACAAAACAAAAATTCTTAGTATGTCATATATTTGAAAATACAAGAGATTGAATCGTGTTTCAGAAGACTGGACATTTCAAAAACTACCTTTTAAATGTCAGTAAAAACAACAAGACATACTTAGTAAAGAAGAAATTCGTGAAGATCATAAAAGAGAAATAGTGGTCATAAGTAGTTAAACTAATATACTGAATTCTACTAAAAGAAACATGAATAAACAAGTACCAGTAAACTCGGAGAATTTATACACACAAATGTCTAGAGTAGTTTAAACTTCTAAAAAAGTCGTTAATAAAGAAGTTTATAAAAAGGAAAAGGAGAAGAAACTGAGATCAATGTGTTTTAGAAATGACTTACGATAGGAGGAATCATAATAGGTGTCTAGTGGGAAAATAAAAAGACAGAAAAGAGAGACTTAGAGAAAAACCTATAAAAGATAATGATACGGAAGACCGAGTCACTAAAAAAAAAAAAAGACATAACAGATTAGAGTACAAATAAAATAGTCCCAAATTGAAGTAAAAAATTTTTTAAGTCTATTCAAATCTGTAAGGTAAGGTAAAAAAAAAACAATAACAGAAATGAAAAAAGAGAAGTGGTTGTGTTTGAAAAGGAGATAGTGAATTTGTATCCCTCGTATAATTTTTTTTTTTTTTTTTTGACAAAATTTATTTTAAAAGACAATAAAAGTTTTGGGGACAGTGAAAACCCAGACAAAGACAACTAGTCAATAAAAGAAACAGTACTCAATTTGTAAGAACAAATAAACTTACAACCCGTTAGAAATAATTTACGGACTGTAAACACTTAAAATTCACCAATACAAGACTTAAAACTATATAAAGAAATTTATCACAAACTGAAACAAGACAATGTACAACTTAATTTTACCAACACAGTAAGGCACCGAACGAAATAATCCTTTCTAAACCTCATCGGAAAGTCATCGATTATGTCGGTATTACAATTCCACCGTATAAAGACTCCTGATGTGGACTCCAGTTCACATGTGACTCCTTAAAGATAAAAACGAGTACCTTACGTATGGGTAAAATGGGGACTTTCTTAAGACCCTTAACGAATCGGATGACGACAGACGACGAAGAAAGAGGTCCACCATCAGTATACTGAGGTACCCTGGGGACGTCTAGAGGTGTCTTAAGAAAGAAACATCGGGGAAGAAGACAACATGAAACGGAGTGTTAACAGGTAGTAACACCATAGGAATAAGTTGAATATAGACAAAGGGAAGTTAAGTTAAGACGACGTCACGAGACGTACACAAGAAGAGAGAGAAGACGCCGGATATTTAACGGGAGTCCGAAATTGAATTTCACTAGTATTTCGGGTAGATCAAAACAAAATGAAGTGACTTCCTAGTACACAGGACGTCAAGGGTAACAAGTTACAGACTTTTGGTTACGAAATTTATATGGAAGGGTTAAAAGACAAATATATTACGTCCTGATATTTATACCAGTAACAAGAGGTTTACCGGGGTTTTTTAAAAAAATTATTTTAAAGTATCTGTCCTTAAACTAAATAAACATTCGAAAGTCAAAAAAGGAGCCTACAAAGAGGTGTATTTGTGGTAATGATACCACTTAAATTAGATCTCTCTAATTCAAAGGTCCCGGACCACCTTTTCCATTGGTTGTCAATGATTAGTTCCCCGTATTTCAAAGTCAATTCTTCCTACTTGATCGAGAACTCTTGAGGACATGTTGTCACATGGATATCAGTTATTCTGACATAACATGTAATATTTAGACGATTCTCTTATTTAGATTATAATTGAATAAAATACTGTTATTTTATAAAAAATTTCTCATGTAATTTCTCTAACTCCGTGGGGTGAGAAAAAGAAAATTTAACAGATATGTGGTAAGGAACGTTGGGGACGAGAGTGTCAAAGGAAGGATGATCTTGTAGTCCAAGGATTACATCGTAGACTGTACTCACAAAGACGGTAAGATGAACTATAAAACGTTCCTCAAAATGAGAAAGGTAGGAAACGGTGGAAGATGAAACACTTACACTTAGTGTTAATAGGGGAACTGTTGGACACTCTGTCTGTCAATAATGTTCAAATTAAAGTTGAATGGAGGACACAGGAAAAGAAAAGACACTGTGAATGTGACTGTCAAAGTGTCTTTTGTAAAGACACTTTTCAATAAAGATAAATCTTATTTTTATAAGAAACATGAATTGATTTTACAATTTCACGAGACCATAGACGGGTCATTTAATAGAGACTCGAATAAGGAATTTATCAGTAACAGTTCACATAAACGTTTCTACCGTAATTAACTACTTAAATAATATAATTAATCGTGATATAAAGAATGTACAATAAAGTAAATAAAAATAAAAGAAGGTTTGATAAACCTTGTATATGTTTATACTTACATCCTATTAACGATAAATTTGGGTGAGTCAACTATAAAACAGTTAGGTTATCTTTTCGGTTTTCCAGATACTGGAAGTAGGAAAGTATATGCAAGAACATTCTCATTACTGATTATAACCGGAAGAAAATTTCCGTTCCTATAATAATGTTTCTTTACTATCTTCCATTAAATAATAGAGGAACTTCTGTTTCAGACAAAATAGACTGATATATAAGTCGTGGACCTTGTGTTAACCGGGAACTATTTTAGATACTAACGAAAACAATATACTGACGAAATTTAGTCCTAAAGTATTATGACATTGAAACTAGAAACCCTAATCTATTACATAACAAATTACCTCGACGGGATTGACACGTAACATCCTACTACCCATCGTAGACACCGGAAAACAACAACAACAAGTCAACGATTCAGAACGTCTCAAAAGTACTGGGGTAACTGACGTCATTGTGGTTCGAAGGGACAGTAAGAGATAGAGGGTCTCAAACGAGTTTGAGTACGGGTAACACGGTTATTACAGTAGGTGGTATAATAGGAGACAGCTGGGAAGAGGCGGACAGGAGTTAAAAAAGATCGTAGTTTCAGAAAAAATTACTCAACTGAGAAACGTATTCCACCGGTTTAATAACCTCGAAGTCGAAGTTGTAGTCAGGAAGGTCAGTTACAAGTCCTGACTAAAGGAAATCCTACCTGACCAAAATAGAGGAACATCAGGTTCCCTGAGAGATCTCAGAAGTCGTGGTGTCAAGTTTTCGTAGTCAAGAAGCCTCAAGTCATAAGAAGTGCCAGGTTGGGAGTGTAGGTATGTACTGTTAACCTTCTTGGTACTGAAACTGATCTGTCTGGAAACAGTCGTTTCATTACAGACGAAAAATTATACGACAGAACCGAAAAGTATCGAAAGGAAGGTTCCTCTTTCACGGTAAATTAAAATAGAGACGTCAGTGGTAGACCTCAATAAAACCTCGAGTTCTTTTGTTTTAGACAGTGACAATGGTGAAAAAAGCTAGAAATCAACGTATCTTGGAAGTAAGTAAGAGTTAGAATTAGTTTTTACAGTTACGTTAGGGACAGTTCGATGGTCGGTGTAAAAAGTGTCTTGATCTTGTTTATTAAAGTTCTAAACATACCTTTATGTTTNTTATAAAACTAATACGAGCACATAGGATAAGTGAAGTCTTATAAGATTTCATATTCAAAAGTTATAAATTTCGATCATTCTGTGTATGTTCACCTAAAACGTTAGTTGTATTACCGGAAATATCTTAGTATATATTAAGTATATCTGAAAATGTTGATAAAAAAATTTCTCGTCAATCCTCTTTCTCTCTGTTACTCTCACTAATTAATCGGATGAAGAGATATTGTATCCGTTTTGTTTTGTTACGTACTCTTTTATTTTACCCCTCGCCCGCAGTACCTTTTGTTTTGTTTTATTGTGTTCTTTCTTTGTTTTGTTCTTTGTTTTTGAAATGGAACTCGAGTTTCTTCACAACGGCACTCCCTCTGGAACCAAGTCAGGGTCCCAACCCTTCTAGGGGACCTCTTCTTTTACCGAGAGGTTATGTATAAGACTGGACCTCTTAAGGTCCCTGTCTCCTTGGACCGTACGATGTCAGGTGTCCCAACGTTTCTCAACCTGTCCTGACTCACTTAAAGTGAAAATGAAAGTAAGTCCAAAAATCAGTCGTTTTTACCAAATCTTAGGTCTGCCACTAAACATTAGGTAATAATAAAGATGGTGACGTAACGAAATGTATGAAGGAAAGGAGATGTTGAACATGACTGTTATTATTACTGTTATTTCTGATTATAAATAGTTCGAGAATAATAAAAAGTCCCTTAAACAAGGTATTCAACGTGTATAAAAGAGTAAATTAGAGTTATCGTATCCTCTATCCACTTTAATGGTAAACGTGAAATATTTGATTCTCTAATTTACCAATCAGCTTACAATGGTTAGTCCATTTACAATAAATTAAATGAAATGTAAATCTCCAGAAATCTATATAGGGGATATGGACACAGATATCATACTAGTAACTGAATGAAAGGGATCATGTAAATAAGTATAGGACTAGTTGCAATCGGACTTTATATGTTGTACTGGTAGCAGTCTTGTTTGGAATAAAGAAACGTCTTCTAAGACGGAAGTGGTCATTGATTGTGTCACAATATATAGAACTAAGAAAATTCCAGGAGGGTTTACACTTCTTGTCTCTTACCTTTAATTATCTTTGGTAAAGACGGTTTATTAAAAATTACTTGGGTAACTAGGTATAGAGATCCGTTTCTCTAAAGGAAGTCACAGTGTGTTCAAGAAACATTAAGATCGTCTGTCGGTGTTGGACAAAGTTTTTCGTGACTAAGTGTAAAACAAAACAAACTGAGACTTTGTGTTCATTTAATACGTTTTCAGTATTCATGTCAGTTATAGGTCATTACGATCTAATTAAAAGAGACCTTACACTAAAGTGTAAGTAGACTTTGAGTTTCCTTTGTCCGGTATCTTTGTCCATCCCTCCTAAGTTATTAAGAAGACACAATTATCTCCTGTACTACGACTTAGTGTCGACGGTATGACCTCCACCAAGTGTTCCTGACAGGAGACTTATAATTCTTTGTATCGGACCACCGAAGTTTGATGTTAAAATTTTTCTCACCACAAGACTAAGGACAATAAAAATGACTGAGGGAAGGGAATTATTTTCGACAAATAGTACAAGATGTACCATCAGAGTACTTATTAAGTTAACGTGTGAGAAAAAAGTGTATAGTTCGGTACCAGTGTAAACAATGTAAACATCAAACATAAAACTGTTTGTGACTTTCCCGTTCGATTTCATAAACACCATACGTCACAAAAGTTTAAAGTGTATTTTAAACTAAATATACTGAATGTACTTTTTGAGATAATACAGTAATTATTCTCGGGTGTGATGTCACATTGACCATTTCCTCGACCTCTTTTTATCCGTCTTCTTTGGTATTTGAGGACATTTCACATATCTGAAACTTTCGGTGAGAGGAGGAGGTTCCAGATCTTAGGGGATGTATGAGGGACAAAATTTTACAGATCAGTGAATCTTCAAATATTAAGTAAATTAACAATTTTCTGAAATTAACAATCCTTTTAAAAAGAAATTGTTAAAAAATAGAATTCAGTGTACTTTAAGGTACACGAAGAAAGGTCTCCTCTCTAACACGTTGATCCTTCTCCTTGTTCTCATAGCCTTTTAGGGACGAATTACAAGGATTTAAATGTTTAGTGTATACGAAATGAAAATTCTAAGACTTTTTCCTATCCTTCGATATAAAGTTACAGGGTTTGTGATTTAGAATCTAGGAGAAAATTGAGAACCGAACCTACTTTGAGACTTAAAACGATAGATAAAAAAAAAGGTTTTGTATTATTCTAAAAGTTCTACCTTGACGTTGATAAATGATCTTTATTTTTCGATTTTGTATTTTTCTAACACAGTATGTCAGTTGAATAATAAATATCGTTAACAGCCTCAGTTCTTCTGTTGAGATTCACTCCTTTCTTTCTCTGGTACAAGTTTTGACCATTTCTTTAGATGGAAGTAAAGGAAAAATGAGGGGGAGAAAAAGGGAAAACGACTTTAAGAGTGTCTTTACGGTCGGTTTCAAGGATGGAGAAACATTTCTTAGAGAAACATTTTTCAACCGTGTGGGATAGGTTTATGTTACTGTTCACAATATTACTGAAGGTTTACGGTATTATATCATTTTCCTTTTTCCTTTACATTTGAAATCAAAAAGGGAAATACAAAGAGAAAATGTTCTCTGAGAGTAAAGACACGTGCAAAACTTACCGTTTATTGTGTACGACCTTCTAAAGTTCCTTTTCCTCAGTCAATAAAGAGAACAGTAGACGAGTCGCGATTTATTCCGTGTCTAAAGATAAGAGGTTTCCATGTTAGACTGAAGAGAAATAAATCTTTGGTCCTGTCGTAATTCTTGTTACAAATAAAGGAACTATGATTACTGTTACCGTACTTTAACGAACACGTTTTTTAGTTTGAATGAGAAGGAACGACGATAACGAATACACTGTTTTGTCGCAATCAAATTATTTCACTCGAGACAAGAAAAAAATTTAAAAATAACTTTGTATCAACTAAATGTCACAACACAATTAAAGTCCACATGTCGTTTGACTAAGTCAAAACAAGAATTATGTTTCATTTAGAGTTTTGGACTTATTATTTATAAAGACAAATTATTGGTGTGACTATCGATTTTCCGGAGGGTAGAGGAGGATGCGACCTCTACTAAGTCAAGTCAAGTCAACGAGCCAACACAGGTTTAGACTCTGGGGTACCTGAAGTCGTCCGGTCGTAGGGATAAGTAGTGGTTGAGCGTCTCGAACGACTCTGAGTACAAGTAGTTCAGCCACTACGGTAGGTCGGTAGAGTAGGAGACAGTAAGGAGAGAGGAGAACGGAAGTCAGAAAGGGTCGTAGTCCCATAAAAGGTCTCAGTCAAGAAGTGTAGGATACCGGTTTCATAACTTCGACTTCGAAGTCGTAGTTAGGAAGGTTACTTATAGGTCCTGACTAAAGGAAATCCTACGTATAGATATATACTACTGACCTTTTCGTATCGAAACTGATCTACCTGAAAACTGTCGTTTTAGTACAGAGACAAAAAAAAAAAAAAAAAGACAAAACCGTTTACTCATCTATGAACTATAAATCACCAGGAACAATGGGTTTCTGTCATTAATCTTTTTGAAATAAAAAAATAATAACCTTTTATGTAGTTTAGATTTATTTTACTTCATAAAATTATACACATTTGGTACTTTTAGTTGAGACTATAAACGTAAAAAGACTTAAATGTAAAGACTTAAAAGACTTAACGTAAGACTTAAAGACTTTTAACGTTATTAGACTTAAAATTTTACAAGAAGAANTGGAGACCTTGAAGGTTTCCCAGGAAGTGTGGGAACGACGTTGAGTTCTTCAAGGGGCTGTATGGACAGAGGTGAGCTCTCGTTGTTGATCTCAGGGCGAGTGTAGGTCTCCTCGGGACAAAGGTGGAGTATCGAGCTCTCCTATCTAGGAAAGGGACCACCAGCCCTTTCTTAAGGGCCGCAAGGGTTGCGTACAGTTCTCCTCCACGATAGGTGTCCTTTTCGTTCTCCTTGAGGTCCCAGCACTGTGGTAAGGGTCTCAGGGGGTCTACAGAGTCAGGTAAGGTCCCTTTGGTCAAAAGGGACGTGACGGAGCTGAAAGTTCGGCTCCTAGCTGAGTGTGGTGTCACCGTGCACCCTGTCGGGTCACCCTTTCGGAGTACCCTTACGGAGCTCCCTTTCGGTGTCTAGGGAACTAAGAGCGCTTCCCTTCGCACTGTGACGACGATGTCGAGTCTTCCTTTCACGTGCACGTACGGGGGTGAGCTCTGCTCCTGACTGAGGGGACCCCTCTGAGGTCTTCATGACGTCCTAGGTATAGTCGTGACCTCTCCTTAGGAGTCCAAGGCCGTGGCTGATTTGTGTTCCAGAATCCGGGGTCGTAGATGCCCTCTCCTTAGGGCTCTCCGGGGGCTCGTTGAGCGTACCCCTGACCGGAAAGTACTCCGGTGGTCTCGCCCAGGGACACCAGGGGTATCGTTCAGCTCTCCTGGACGGCGTTGAGCTCTTTTAGGTCCTCCAAGAGGGGAGGTCCGCTCTACTCCGGGTAAAGGGCACTCCGTTGATCCCCCATTAGGGTGAATATGAGACCTTGAAGGTTTCCCAGGAAGTGTGGGAACGACGTTGAGTTCTTCAAGGGGCAGTATGGGCAGAGGTGAGTTCTCCTTAGGCTCTCAGGGCGGGTATAGGTCTCACCGGGGCAAAGGCGGACGATCGAGCTCTCCTCCCTAGGAAAGGGACGCACCAGCCCTTTTTTAAGGATCGCAAGGGCAGCGTAGAGTTCTCCTCCGCGAGAGGTGTCCTTTCCGCTCTTCTTGAGGTCCTAGTCCGTGGTAAGGGTCTCAGGGGGTCTACAGAGTCAGGTAAGGTCCCTTTGGACAAAAGGGACGTGACGGAGCTGAAAGTTTGGCACCTAGCTGAGTGTGGTGCCACCGTGTAAACCTGACGGGACACCCTTTCGGAGCACCCTTTCGGAGAGCCCTTTCGGAGCTACCTTTCGGTNATCCTTCTACCGTTACTGCTGGGACATACGTTCTGTCCTTTTTTCTGTGTCTACACATATTACCTGAAAATCTGAGTCTCCCTCTCCCTCTCCCACCCTACTAAACCCTCTTACCGTAAGATTGTACATATGATAGTACATTCTTAACTTAGCGGTCAGATACAGACTGCGTCCTATGTTGTACGAACCCCGACCACGTACCCCTACTGGGTCTCTCTACAATACCTCTCCCTTCACCCTCCCCCCAAGTACAAACCCTTGCGTACTTTCTTAATTTCTAAAATTTTATTTTTTTGTTTTTTTTTTTTTGTTTTTTTGTTTAAAGTTATCATATTGGACGTCAAATTGGAGACCATTGGTCATTTCGACTTCTTCGATTTCGACTTACCAAGATACTTCTGGATTTTCTGGAAAATCTTGATTGTAGGGGTTTTATAAAGGAAAAGAAATATCCCGTGACCTTACGTTTTCATCCTTCAATTCTTTTGGACCCCATTGTCTTTTTAAACCGGAACCTTATACCTTACTTAGTCCCGTTTCCGATTATCTCAAAACGTTCTTTTACGTGACCAGTATCGTTTGTGGGAGAAGGTTGTTGTGTTCTCTTCTGAGATGTGTACCCGTAGTGGTCTGCCAGTCGTGACTTTAGTCTAACTAATATAAGAAACGTCGGCTTCTACCTCTTCGAGATATGTCAGTCGTTTTTGTGCTGTCCATCGACTGACACCGAGTCTAGTACTTGAGGAATAAAAGTTTAAGTCTAATTTAACTTCTTTCATCCCTTTTGAGGATCTGGTAAGTCCATACTGGGTTTAGTTTAAAACTACTAATATGTCACCTTCACTCTTTATCTAAATTCCCTGATCTAGACTATCTTTCTCACGGACTACTTGATACCTGTTTCTAAGCATTGTAATATGTCCTCTGTCCCTAGTTCCGGTAGGGGTACCTTTTCTTTACGTTTTTTCGTTTTATCGATAGACTCCTCCGGAATGTTTATCGACACTTTTCTTGTCTTCACTTTTCATTTCCTCTTTTCCTTTTTATATTCGTAGACTTACGTCTCAAGGATTTTTATCGTTCCTCTCTGTTTCTTCAGAAGGAGTCGATAGTTACGTTTCTTTGTTGTCTTGCCCTTTCTGATCTCTAGAGAAGTTCCTTTATGGTTCCCTTGTAAAGTACGTTTCTACCCGAGTCATTTCCTGTCTTTACCAGACCTAGATTGTCTTCGTCTTTTATAATTCTTCTCCACCGTTCTTATGTGTCTCCTTGACACGTTTTTGCAGAAGTGCTGTGCCTATTAGTACTACCACGCTAGTGAGTAGATCTCGGTCTGTAGGACTTTACACTTCAGTTCACCCGGAATCCTTCGTAGTGGTACTTGTTTCGATCATCTCCACTACCTTACGATCAACTCGATAAAGTTTAGGACCTTCTACTACGACACTTTCACGACGTGAGTTATACGGCCGTTTAAACCTTTTGAGTCGTCACCGGTGCCCTGACCTTTTCCAGTCAAAAGTAAGGTTAGGGTTTCTTTCCGTTACGTTTTCTTACGAGTTGATGGTGTGTTAACGTGAGTAGAGTGTGCGATCATTTCTTTACGAGTTTTAAGAGGTTCGGTCCGAAATAGTTATGTACTTGGTACTTGAAGGTCTACAAGTTCGACCAAAATCTTTTCCGTCTCTTTGGTCTCTAGTTTATTGGTTGTAGACGACCTAGTACCTTTTTCGTTCTCTCAAGGTCTTTTTATAGATAAAGACGGAATGATTGATACGGTTTCGGAAACTGACACACCTAGTGTTATTTGACACCTTTTAAGACTTTCTCCACCCTTATGGTCTGGTGGATTGGACGGAGAACTCTTTGGACATACGTCCAGTCCTTCGTTGTCAATCTTGACCTGTACCTTGTTGTCCGGCCAAGACTTATCCTTTTCCTCATGCAGTTCCGACACATAACAGTGGGACCAATAAATTGAAGACACGTCTCATGTAGTACTCTTTGCGAACCGACCTCCTTCGTGTTCGACCTTAGTTCTAACGGCCCTCTTTATAATTATTGGAGTCTGTACGTCCACTGTGGTGGGAATACCGTCTTTCACTTCTCCTCGATTTTTCGGAGAATTACTTTCACTTTCTCCTCTCGCTTTTTCAACCGAATTTCGAGTTGTAAGTCTTTTGCTTTAGTACCGTAGGCCAGGGTAGTGAAGTGCCCTTTATCTACCCCTTTGTCACAGTCTGAAATAAAAAAACCCGAGGTTTTAGTGACGTCTACTACTAACGTCGGTACTTTAATTTTCTGCGAATGAGGAACCTTCTTTTCAATACTGGTTGAATCTATCGTATAAGTTTTCGTCTCTACAATGAAACGGTTCTTTCCAGGTCGATCGGTTCCGATAAAAAAAAAAGGGGGGGTCACCGATATATACCTACACTCTCAACCTGACACTTCTTTCGACTTGTGGTTTCTTAAACTTGACACCACACCTCTTCTGAGAATTCTCAGGGAACCTGACGTTCCTTAAGGTTCGTCAGGTACGATCTTCTCTAGTGAGGATCCACAAGTAACCTTCCTTATTACGGTTTCGACTTTGAGGTCATGAAACCGGTGGAGTACGCTTCTTAACTCAGTGACCTTTTCTGAGACTACGACCCTCCCTAACACCCGTTCTCCTCTTCCCCTGTGACTCCTACTCTACCGACCTACCATAGTGGCTGAGCTACCTGTTCTCAACCTCACTTGAGGTCCTCAACCACTACCTGTCCCTCCGGACCGCACAACGTTAAGGACCCCAGTGTTTTTCAACCTGTGCTGACTCGCTGACTTGACTTGACTTACCTAAAATACACGAGCTAAAATTATAGGACTCCGTCCCGTTCATGTGTTCTGAAAAGTTTTCTTCATATCAAATAAACGTGTTCTTAATAGTCAAAACTTTCTAGAACTTAACTAAAGACACCCTCAATACGTTAACCAATCTAAAAATAAGGAGAATCATGACATAATTTTAACAGATGAATTAAAAAGTTCAGTATAAGTACGGGACTAAAATATCTTAAAATAGATAGTTACTTGTGACACTATTAACTTTTTTATTTCTTTATCACAGAGGAGAGAAAAATTTAAAATAGACCAGACTAATCTCTGATTAATTAAAATCGATAGAAAAGTTTCTACCTCGAAAACCAAACCAACTAAAAGACAAAAAAGACAAAAGTTAACGTACTAAAGACGAGATTCAAAATAAAAATAAAAATAAAAAACAATAAGATTGAAAAAAAGCAACCTTTTACATTAGTGAACCTTCTTCAAGTCTAAAGTCATCGGTTAGTATAGCCGAAAGGAGAACATATCGTTATGAGACCAAATCGTTAGTATTGAGACTCTAATAATTTATGTTATCTTTTTATAAGTGATCATGCTAAAGAAAAATCCTTGTTTTTATCAGAAGAAGGGATTTAAAGACGGGTTTAAAAACTTCAACAACGGTATAGAGAAACGAACGTAGTATGTTCCTGATCGTCCTCTTTAAAATGACTGTACAATAAAACGATCCAAGATGAAAGCATCTTGATTCACCAGTTAAAGGACACAAAGGAAGTACATAAACCTGGTGAAACGATCGATATTTTATTAACTAATTGTATTAGGAAACGATCTTGTTATAACTGTCTTATCATATAGGTTCGAATTTTATATAAAAATAAATTTTGACACCTTTATTGTAATTTCCCCTTTTATGAACATTCTTTCCCTATTTTCGGTATCACTGAGTCGCTATTTCTTAGTAGGACTTTACGTTCTCTACGACCAAGTTAGAGACCCAGTCCTTTGAGGGGACCTCTTTCTTTGTCGGTTGGTGAGGTCATAAGAGTAGACTTTTTATGGTACCTCTCTCCTCAGACTGTCCGGTGTCCGGTGTCCCAGTGTTTTCTCAACCCGTGTTTCATCGATGATTTGTCGTTGTTGTTTGAGATGAATTAAACGAGAAGAGAGTAATCAAAGGAATCCCTTTATCTAACCATTAGAATCTTACAACTAAAATACAAAAATGGAGGAGATCATTTACGTAAATTTTGATTTAAAGGAAGACTTATACTTAAATGACGTAGGCCGTTCAAAATTATTTAACATAGAATGAAAGTAATTCAAGTTTTTTTTAATTAGAGAACTCTAAATAAAGATGTAACCAATAAATCTTCATAAGACAAATTTGTAGGTTATAAACTCGAAAAAGGTCGAAAAACAACAAAAATCAAATAAACGTTATATCGTATTCTGCATAAACTTTACTAAGGATAAAAATTTAGACAATTACATATACAATTCGGGTTCTTACACAAGACAAAACCGGTTCCAAGGTACATTCAAATTCATCTTATAAATATAACAACAACAATCTACCCATTAATATATTGACAGTCTAATTTAACTAACTGTCACGATAAGTCCAGTTGTGATTAGAATGACTAAAAGTCTGACGAGTCAAATAGCCAATACTTTCTCAAATAACTTTATAGGTTTATATTGTCAACTAAATAGATAAACAAAGATAGTCAAGATTGTTAAAGACGGAATACGTGAACAACACACTGTCAATCAGCACATGTATAATTCCTGTCAATACCTAAGGAAAAAAAAAAAAAAAACCAAAAAATAAAAAATTTAAAATTTTAGAAATTAAGAATGTACGCAAGGGTTTGTACTTGGGGGGAGGGTGGAGGGAGGGGTATTGTAGAGAGACCCAGTAGGGGTACGTGGTCGGGGTTCGTACGACATAGGACGCAGTCTGTATCTGACCGCTAAGTTAAGAATGTACTATCATATGTACAATCTTACGGTAAGAGGGTTTAGTAGGGTGGGAGAGGGAGAGGGAGACTCAGGTTTTCAGGCAATATGTGTAGACACAGAAAAAAGGACAGAACGTATGTCCAAGCAGTAACGGTAGAAAGATTTAAGGTATATATACACAATCATATGACATAACCACAAAGAGAAAGACCGAGTGAAGTGAGACATATTAGCCGAGGTCAAAGTAGGTAGAGTAGTCTTGACTAAGTTTACTTAAGAAAAATTACCGACTCATTATGAGGTAACACATATACATGGTGTCGAAAGAATAGGTAAGTAGACGACTACCTGTAGATCCAACAAAGGTACAGGACCGATAATATTTGTCACGACGCTACTTGTAACCCCATGTACACAGAGAAAGTTAAGACCAAAGGA
>SJYO01004576.1:37693126-37753620 GCA_006410555.1 Capra ibex
TGGTCAAAAGGGTCGTGGTGAACAATTTCTCTAACAGAAATGAGGTAACATATAAGAACGGAGGAAACAGTTTCTATTCCACAGGTATACACACACCTAAATAGAGACCCGAAAGATAAAACAAGGTAACTAGATATACAGACAGAAACACGGTCATGGTATGACAGAACTACTGACACCGAAACATCATCTCGGACTTCAGTCCCTTCAACTAAGGAGGTCAAGGTAAGAAGAAAGAGTTCTAACGAAACCGATAAACTCCAAAAACATAAAGGTATGTTTAGAACTTTAATAAACAAGATCAAGACACTTTTTACGACGACCATCGAACTATCCCTAACGTAACTTAGACATCTAACGAAACCCATCATATGAGTAGAAGTGATATAACTAAGAAGGCTGGGTACTTGTACCATATAAAGAGGTAATCACAGGAGAAACTAAAGAAAGTAGTCACAAAATATCAAAAGACATATATCCACAAACCAAAGAAATCCATCTAAATAAGGATTCATAAAATAAGAAAAGCAACGTTGCCACTTACCTTAACAAAGGAATTAAAGAAAAGGATGAAAGAGTAATAAGCACATATCCTTACGTTCCCTAAAGACACACAACTAAAATATAGGACGTTGAAATGATATAAGTAACTAATAGAGATCATTAAAAGACCACCTCAGAAGTCTCAAAGATACATCTCCTAGTACAATAGACGTTTGTCACTCTCAAAATGAAGAAGAAAAGGTTAAACTTAAGGAAAACAAAGAGAAAGACGAGACTAACGATACCGGTTTTGAAGGTTTTGATACAACTTATCTTCGTCACTTTCACCCGTGGGAATAGAACAAGGACTGAAATCCCCTTTACGAAAGTTAAAAAGGGGTAACTCCTATTACAAACGACACCCAAACAGTATATATCGAAAATAATACAACTCCATACAAGGAAGATAAGGACGAAAGACCTCTCAAAAATAGTATTTACCTACAACTTAAAACAGTTTCCAGAAGAGATGTAGATATATCTCTTAGTATACCGAAAATAAAAAGTTAAACAATGACACCACTTAATGTAACTAACTAAACTCCTATAACTTCTTAGGAATTACACAACAACCTAAGACTAACGATCTTAAAACAACTCCTAAAAACGTAGATACAAGTAGTCACTATAACCGGACATCAAAAGAAATAAAAAAAAAACACCGTAGAAACAGTCCCAAACCATAATCCCACTACCACCGGAGTATCTTACTCAGACCTTCAAATGGAAGGAGACGTTAAAAGACCTTCTCAAACTCATCCTATCCACAATCGAGAAGAGATTTAAAAACCATCTTAAGTCGACACTTCGGCAGACCTGGACCCGAAAACAAACGACCTTCTAAAGACTAATGTCAAAGTTAAAGGCACAACCACTATCCAGACAATTCTAAAAGATAAAGAATGACCAAGTCAAAACCTTTCAACATGAAAAGATTCTTAAACAGGTAAAGAAGGTACAACAGGTAAAATAACCGTATATTAACGACTATCATCAGAGAATACTAGGAAACTTAAATACACAACAGACAACACTAAAGAGGTAAAAGTAAAGATTAAAATAACGAAACTAAAAAGAGAGAAATAAAGAACTACTCAGACCGATTACCAAACACTTAAAATAAATAGGAAAGTTTCTTGGTCGAAAACCGAAACAACTAAAAACGATACCAGTGAAAACGAAGAAAACGTAAATAAAGACGGGATTAAAAGTTCTAAAGAAAGGAAGATAATTGAGACCCTAAGAGGTAAAGAAGGAAAAGATCAACGAAATCCACTGCTCAATTCAATAAATAAACTGAAAAAAGAACAAAGAACTGCATTCGGACATAACCATACCTGAAAGGAGAATCGTGACGAAAATATCAGAGGGTGTCCAAAAGTCGACAACACAAAAGTAAAAGTAATCAAAGATACGTATAAAACTAAAGAAAAAACTAAAGAAGACACTAAACAACCGATGAGTCTTCGCACAACAAGTCGGCGGTATACAACCGTAAAAATTATCAAAAAGAGGACATTAACTCAAGATTAGCATTACGTAATACCAGTCTTTTCTACGAACCTTACTAAAGCTAAAAAAACTTAAATAGTTCAAATCTAAATACCGGGTCCTACACTAGATAGGACCTCTTCCAAGGCACTCGTAAACTCTTTTTCCACTTTTAGTAACAAAAAGGATATCTATGGTTAATCCAGATTGACCAGATAACATAGTAAATTTCAAACGTAAAGAACAATTAAAAGACAAATCAACTAGACGGGTATCCACACTCACTCCATAATTTCAGAGGGTGATAAAAACACAATGACAATTAAAGGAGAAAGTATGAACAATTGTAAACAGAATGTATAACACCACGACGATACAACCCACGTATATATAAATATTAACAATATAGAAGAAGAACCTATGAAGAAAAAAAAAAAAAAAAAAAAAAAAAAAAAAAAAATGACAAACAGAATCTCAACCGTTGTATGTAAACATCGAATAGACTTAAGTGTAAGTTATTATGAAATAAAGAAATGAATATCACAAGTCAAGTCATGTCAAGTCAGAGTCACACAGGCTGAGAAACGCTGGGGTACTTAACGTCGTACGGTCCGGAGGGACAGGTAATGGTTGAGGGTCTCAAATGAGTCTGAGTGCAGGTTCCTCAGTCATTACGGTAGGTCGGTAGAGTAGGAGACAGCAGGGGAAGAGGAGGACGGGGGTTAGGGAGGGTCGTAGTCTCAGAAAAGGTTACTCATTTGAGAAGTGTACTCCACCGGTTTCATGACCTCAAAGTCGAAATCGTAGTAAGGAAGGTTTCTTTAGGGTCCCAACTAGAAGAAGTCTTACCTGACCAACCTAGAGGAACGTCAGGTTCCCTGACAGTTCTCAGAAGAGGATATGGTGTGAAGTTTTCGTAGTTAAGAAACCGCGAGTCGGAAGAAGTGTCAGGTTGAGAGTGTAAGTATCCACTAGTGTCCTTTTTGGTATCGGAACTGATCTGCCTGGAATCAGCCTTTTCAATACAGAGACGAAAACTTATACGATACATCCAACCAGTATTGAAAAGAAGGTTCCTCATTCGCAGAAACATATATTGAATGTTACCTTATAAAGGATAAGGAGAGAGGAAAGGGATACAGTAACTATAGTAAATAAAGTGAATACGTGTCTGATGTTAGTAGGTTATATACAATGACGATAATAATTATAAAATTTAGTAATAGAAAATATAGTTAACATTTTATATTTTTACTATAAAATGAAAGTAAATAAGGTAAAAAATACAAGATGGAAAGAAATATCTATAGAAAATACTGGATATAACAAAATGAAGAAAAACTTCTCGACTAAAAGAAAATTATAAAGAATGTCCAATTCCAAAGACTGTCACTAGGAAAGTCAACAAGTTGACTCTTTTAAAATTAAAGGAACGGAACCGAGGTTAAAAGTCTCACAAGAAAACATACACATTTGTATGTAAAATAAAAAAATTAAAATAATTGTATAAATAAAATTTTAGGGATTTCTTAAAATAAAGGGGAAAGGAGTAAAGAAAGAGAACAGATTTAAAGTACCCAAAAAAAGTAGTAAAATATCACAGAATCAGAAATAAATATAAACAGCACAAGTAAAAATTAGGAGATTTAGTAAATTAATATAAATAAGGAATTATAAAAAGAAGCATAATACAGGAGACCAAAAACACTGACAATTAGAGCATTAATAACACTACTCCGGTTGATGACACCCGTGTGGCTAGTTGTCCCGACAAGGGGTTGTTTCGGGACGGAACACTCTAACGACGTCCACACGACCACCGTCCCGTCCAAGAACCACGTTGACTAACACTAAGGAACGCCATGTGTTCACGACACTCGGTCGACCACTCATCCCGTCGGAGGGGTTCATCGACCGAAACACTGGGTCTTCTCACGAAGACGATGTCCGAACGATCACTCGTCCTATTCGGAGACCACAATTATCTTGTCCCCTTCATAAGAGACAGGACAATTTCGTACCGTAAAAGGTTACAGTTACAATATCACCATCTTACGTTAGGGGTGTTACCGACGGTGGTCCCAGAGACGGGAGTCCCTCTCAAGATCGACTAAAAACGTGGAGGTCTTTTGGAAAGGCCTTTAGATAGAGATACTATGAGACACGATCCTGCACCTCATAACTTCTAAAACACGTGTGAGAAATTTAGTTCTCATACAAAGGATATCAAAAGACTGAAAACGACTTCTATTCTCGGTGACCAAAAGTTTTGGTCTGTAAGACCTCCGAGGAGAAGGACCACTTCTTAGGGTCCGATACCTCGAAACATACCTCGAACCTACGAAGTGAGAAACCTCTCTTGTAGACACCAACCTCAGGGTGTTGTAGACACCAGCACACTAGGGACAATCACTCACCAACTGGGACCTTATACTCAGTGAAGTTCCGTTTATCTACCCCTTTGTTACCTTTGTCACAGTCTGAAATAAAACCCCCCGAGGTTTTAGTGACGTCTACCACTAACGTCGGTACTTTAATTTTCTGAGAATGAAGAACCTTCTTTTCAATACTGGTTGGATCTGTCGTATAAGTTTTAGTCTCTGTAATGAAAAGGTCGTTTCTAGAAAGATCAGTTCCGAAACAAAAAAGGTCACCAGCACATACCTACACTCTCAGCCTGACACTTCTTTCGACTCGTGGTTTCTTAACTACGAAAACTTGACACCACAACCTTTTCTGAGAACTCTCGGGGAACCTGACGTTCCTCTAGGTTGCTCAGGTAAGACTTCCTCTAGTCGGGACCCTAAAGAAACCTCCCTTACTACGATTACGACTTTGAGGTCATGAAACCGGTGGAGTACACCTCTCAACTGAGTAACCTTTTCTGAGACTACGACCCTCCCTAACACCCGTCCTCTTCCCCTACTGTCTCTTACCCTACCGACCTACCGTAGTGGCTGAACTACCTGTACTCAAACTCATTTGAGGCCCTCAACCACTACCTGTCCCTCCGGACCGCACGACGTTAAGTACCCCAACGTTTCTCCGTCTGTGCTGACTCTCTGACTTCACTGACTGATAAGGAGGATAGTAGAGTAACACCGAGGAAGAAATGCAGAATCAATACCTTTTAAAAAATACAAGCAGGAGTCCAACAAGAGTACTTATCAACGGACTGTTCATCAAAACAAGACGGGTATCCTTCTCCTCTCGAGTCCTAAAAAGTTCAGGTAGTAGAACTAGACCGGGGGAGGATACAAATTAAATGAATTCATTTCCCGATAGAGAAAGATCTCCCGACGAGATGAGTCCTAAGATCATTCTTCGGATCTACCAACCTACCGTAGTGACTGAGTTACCTGTACTCAAACTCAGTTGAGACCTTCAACCACTACCTATCTTTCTGGACCACACGACGTCAGATACCCCAACGTTTCTCAACCTGTACTGACTCACTGACTTGACTTGACTTCCTTATTCATAATAGTAAATTATCCACAAAAATATACGATTAATTGTTGATAAAAAATTTTTAAGAAAATCTGATTTCTGAGTTAACAATCGTCTTGAGGGCTATTACGGACTTAAGTTTTCAATATTTATATATGAAAATTGTTAGGTACGTAACGAGAAAAATTTATTTAAGTCAATTCCTTTTAAAAGGTACGTGACAATGAGATGAGTGAGTCTCAACACCGAAACCAAACGTATAATTGGTCCTATCTTTTTCAATAATATGTTTATTGATTGTAATATATTTAGTGATGGATGATGAAGAAATATAGTATGTTACTCAAAGTGAGAAATTTACATAACATATCGAATTAGGAGAATGTTTGGAATACTGAGGTGAAGATTATATAGGAGTAAATTATTTCCGAGTTTAATTCACTAAGCAGACTACAGTGATGGAATTTTCCCCATCTCGATCCCAAATTTACATCGAGACTGAGGAACGCCCTCTATAATTGGTGACGTAAGACGACTACACTTTAAACTTGCACTTCTTATTCCTTGCTAAATATTCACTATAGTAATGAAGGTCCGAGTCATTTACTCATATACTTTTTATAGACCGTAAATTAATCACAGACCATTTATTCCCATCCTCTGTCTTTAACTTTTACCCACCGTACTTTTTTTAAAGTATTCATTACTTATACGTGTAATAGGACTTAGACCACTACCAAAATGTACTAGATTAGTTTAACGTGTGAAGTTTATCCAAGTCAAATAGGATATGTTAAATAAGAAAGTACTTCAAAAAATTTTGTAAAAAATTTATCCACTTGTAGGGGTGATATTTTAAGAAGTATAAATTTATTAGACCTCTTATGGATCAAGACCATTACAACTTGAAATGTACTCGAAACACCAGGTCTTTTGTCACTATCAATACTTTAGAAGAGTGGGAAAGTCCAAGGATTTATGGAGGTAGTCAACACAAGACACTTTGTCGGTTAGAGTCTCCCGGTGAAACAGAACGTACAGGGTTCTTTTATGGTAGGGAAGGTAAGGAAAACTGTGGATATTCTGAGTCTCTACTTAGGTAACAAATAGACAGGGACATTTTGGGAAAGAAAAGAAACTCTTCAAGAGTTATTATTGGTAAGAGGAATAACGTTATCAGACTTATTTAGTAGAATTAACAGATCACTGAAACAGAAAGAGTCATAGTTCTGTTCAAGTGTCACTGAATTTATGTAGTCTATATTAAGACTATATTATGATACAGACCCACCTACGTTTTGACTGAAACGAAGTCTTCTGTCATTATAGTCCCGAGACCAGTCAACAATTAACAAATGTTTAAGGATACTTAAATAAGAGAGACATTAGAGTCACCAAAGAGAAAGGACGAAACTGGAATCCATTTACAGAGTAAACTCACTCTTTTATTTTTCATCCTCTCCCTACGATAAAGTTCTATTTATAATTTCACTTGTTTTTACCCTTCAAATGGATACAATTTCGTTCAATTTAAGTAATAGAACTATATTAATGTAGTACTTCAAGTCAAGTCAGTGAGTCAGCACAGGCTGAGAAACGCTGGGGGAATTAGCGTCGTGCGTTCCTGAGGGACAAGTAGTGGTAGAGGGCCTCAAGTGAGTTTGAGTGCAGGTAGCTCAGGCACTACGGTAGATCGGTAGAGTAGGACCTAGTAGGGGAAGAGGAGGACGGGGGTTAGGGAGGATCGTAGTGTCAGAAAAAGTTACTCAGTTGAGAAGTGTACTCCACCGTTTTCATGACCTCAAAGTCGAAATCGTAGTAAGGAAGGTTTCTTTAGGGTCCCGACTAGAGGAAGTCTTACCTGAGCAACCTAGAGGAACGTCAGGTTCCCTGAGAGTTCTCCGAAGAGGTTGTGGTGTCAAGTTTTCTTAGATAAGAACCACGAGTCGGAAGAAGTGTCAGGTTGAGAGTGTAGGTATGTACTGGTGTCCTTTTTGGTATCGGAACTGATTTACCTGGAATCACCTGTTTCATTACAGAGATGAAAACTTATATGTTAGATCCAACCAGTATTGAAAAGAAGTTTCCTCTTTCACAGAAAATTAAAGTACCGACGTTAGTGGTAGACGTCACTAAAACCTCGGGGGGTTTTATTTCACACTGTGACAAAGATGACAAAGGAGTAGATTAAGGGTACTTCACTACCCTGGCCAACGGTACTAGAAGCAAAAGACTTACAACTCGAAATTCGGTTGAAAAAACGAGAGGAGAAAATGAAAGTAGTTCTCCGAAAAATCCAGGAGAAGTGAAAGACGGTATTCCCACCACTGTAGACGTATAGGCTCCAATAACTATAAAGAAAACTGTTAGAACAAAGGTCGAACACTAAGAAGGTCAGGTCGCAAAGAGTACTACATGAGATGTATCTATAATTTATTCATCCTACTGTTATATGTCGGAACTGTGTGAGGAAAAGGATAAACCTTGGTCAGACAAAAAGGTACAGGTCAAGATTGACAACGAAGGACTGGACGTATGCCTAAAAAGTTCCCCGTCCAATCCACCAGACCATAAGGGTAGAGAGAGTCTTAAAAGGTGTCAAATAACACTAGGTGTGTCAGTTTCCGAAACGTTATCGGTTATTTCGTCTTTACCTACAAAAAGACCTTGAGAGAACGAAAAAGTACTAGGTCACCTACAACCGTTAGACTAGAGACCAAGGAGACGGAAAAGATTTTGGTCGAACTTGTAGTCCCTCAAATACCAAATGCATAACGACTTCGGACCGAACCACTTAAAACTCGTAATGAAATGATCGTACACTCTACTCACGTTAACTCGCCATCAAACTCGTAAGAAACCGTAACGGAAATAAACCCTAACCTTCCTTTTGACTGGAAAAGGTCAGGACACCTGTGACGTCTCAAAAGGTTTAAACGACCGTATAAATTACGTCTTGAAAGTGTCGTAGCAGAAAGTCCTAAACTTTGTCGAGTAGACCTTAAGGTAGTGGAGGTGATCAAAACAAGCATCACTACGAAAGATCCCCGGTGAACTGAAGTGTAAGGTTCTACAGACCGAGATCCACTCACTAGCGTAGTAGTACTAATAGACCCAGTACTTCTAGAAAAAACATGTCAAGAAGGCACATAAGAACGGTGGAGAAGAATTATAGAGGACGAAGAGCATCCAGGTATGGTAAAGACAGAAAATAGCTCGGGGAAAACGTACTTTACAAGGACCCATAGAGATTAAAAGAACTTCTCTAGAGATCATAAAGGATAAGACAACGAAAGGAGATAAAGAAACGTAACTAGCGACTTCTTCCGAAAGAATAGAGAAGAACTATAAGAAACCTTGAGACGTAAGTCTACGAATATAGAAAAGAAAAGAAGAAACGAAAAGTCAAGAGAAAAAAAGTGTCGATAAACATTCCGGAGGGGTCTGTCGGTAAAACGACAAAACATAAAGAAAAGGTACCCCTACCAGAACTAGGAAAAGAGGACATGTTACAGTACTTGGAGACAGGTATCAAGTAGTCCCTGAGACAGATAGTCTGGATCCGGGAATTTAGATAAAGAGTGAAGGTGACATATTAGTATTCCCTAAACTAACTCCAGTATGGACTTACCACATCGCCAAAAGGGATGAGAGAAGTTAAATTCAGACTTAAACAATTATTCCTCAAGTAATAGACTCGGTGTCAGTCGAGGACCAGAACAAAAACAACTGACATATCTCGAAGAGGTAGAAACCGATGTTTCTTATATTAGTTAGACTAAAGCCACAACTGATAGACCACTACAGGTTTACATCAGAAGAGAACACAACAACCTCCTCCCACAAACGATACTGGTTACGTAAAAGAACCGTTTTGAGATAATCAGAAACGGGGCGAAGTAAGGTGTAAGGTTCCGGTTTAAACAGACGATGAGGTCCACAAAGAACTAAAGGATGAAAACGTAATGTCAGGGGATTTTCTTTTCCTGTAGAAAAAACCCACAATCAAGATTTTCCAGAACATCCAGAAGTTTTTTGACAAGTTGAAGACGAAGAAGTCGTAACGACCAACCCCGTATCTGAACCTATTGACACTATAACTTACCAAACGGAACCTCTGCTTGTCTCTAGTAAGACAGCAAAAACTCTAACGTAGGTCCATGACGTAAAACCTGAGAGAACAACTGGTACTACCGATGAGGTAAAGAAGACTCCCTAAGGACGGGCGTCATCATCTATATTACCAGTAGATCAATTTAAGTGGGTAAGGTCAGGTAAAATCAAGTGACTAAGGATCTTACAACTGCAAGTGAGAATGGTAGAGAACAAACTGGTGAAGGTTAAACGGAACTAAGTACCTGGACTGTAAGGTCCAAGGATACGTTATAACGAGAAATGTCGTAGTCTGGAACGAAAGTAGTGGTCAGTGTATGGGTGTCGGCCCATAAAAAAGACGAAACCGAGGTAGGGAAGTAAGAAAGACCTCAATAAAGAGGTGACTAGAGGTCATCGCACAACCCGTGGATGACTGGACCCCTCAAGGAGAAAGTCATAAGATAGTAAAACGGAAAAGTATCACAAGTACCCCAAGAGTTCCGTCCTTATGACTTCACCAAACGGTAAGGGAAGAGGTCACCTGGTGTAAGACAATCTGGCGAGGTGGTACTGGGGGAGTCGAACCCAACGGGGCGCCCGTACCGAATCAAAGTAACTCAATCTATTCCGACACCAGGATCACACTAATCTAACTGATCAAAAAACACTCATACCAAAGTCACACAGACGGGAGACTACAGGAGAACGTTGGATGGTAGAATGAACCCAAAGAGAATGGAACCCGGACCCCTTAAAGAAGTACCGACAAGGTCGTTTCGCGTCGACGACTAGGAATGGAAACTTCTACCCATAGAGGAGTGGTGGACACTCCTCGATGGGACGCAGGTTCCGGTCCCCAACACCGGCTCTCCTCCATGGGACAGACGCCGGTCCCTGTCGTCGACTCTCTTCGATGGGGTGTAGACTCCAGTCACTGCCGTCGGACCTCCTCGTTGGGGTGCGGGCTCCTCACGTCCTCCCGGATCTCCTCGATAGGGTGTAACTTCTAATTGTTTCATATACATCAGTTTCTAAGGTATTTTATACAAATTTATTCGTAAAAGAAAGGACAACCCCAGGTCGGGGACGTCCTAGGTCCCCTTGGATTTCCTTTTTACCGTAGCCGTCTACTAAATCTCTCTCTATTCCTTTCTTATAACATCTATTCTTTTATCTCCTCTCTTTCTCCGACTATAAGGAACCAAATGTATCTTTCGGTTATTTTAAAGCTCTGTTCTTCAAACGGGACAAGTGCCTCCGGTATCCAAGGAAGGGTCAGAGCGCTCCCTCACTTCTGCGTCTTGTAGAAGGGTAAGTCTAGAATCTTTGGGCCTGTCTAATCACTTGCGTCCCTCGGAGATACGAGGTTCCCTAGTCGGACTTTTTCTTTCATTCTCTCTTTTTCTCTCTTTTTTCTTTTTGTGCCCCACTAGTTCGAAGAAGTTCGTTCCGGTTAACAAAAATAAAAGTTTTCCCAGAAAATATGGAAATGAGCATGTATCTCCCTTTACTTTCTACGTTTCAGTATGTCTCAGTCGGGTTTATATTGTAGACAAAACAGAAATAGCTTTGGTCCTAAAAAAGACGTNACAAAAATAAAAGTTTTCCCAGAAAATATGGAAATGAGCATGTATCTCCCTTTACTTTCTACGTTTCAGTATGTCTCAGTCGGGTTTATATTGTAGACAAAACAGAAATAACTTTGGTCCTAAAAAAGACGTTTGGAAAGGGTATCTGTTACAACACATGTAATAGAAGACCCGAACCTCCGGATACTTGTAAAATACTGGGAGAAAACTATTTCCGACAAGTTGGTCTTTTGAATGAAAGGAAACTTTACAAAAAAGAATATAAAGATTGGATACAGTCGGAGTTTTTCATAATTTGTAAGAGTACTTCGTTTCCACGTCACTCAATGTTCTTTCTTGGTTAATCGAGTTTTCAGACTACACCAATTAAAGTTCCGATGTGAACAAAAAGAATGAAAGGTTGATACAATTGATTACGTGAGGGTCCACGTGTCACCTATTCTCTATACCCTTGAATCGTTGTTCGTAACCGGGGTTTTACTTTAGGATACGGATCGTGATAAGATTATTGAAAATTGAGAAGTTTTCCGAGATACAAAATCCGAAAGGTACGGAGAGTGTCAACCCTCCTACATTTACTAGTATACGCATCGACGTTCACAGACCTATATGGACGGTTCGTTCGATATTACGATTGTCTCCCCCAAACTAAACCTTATAAAGAGAATACAGGTCCTCTGAATAATCGATATCGGGATTCAATTAAAAGAGGTCTCTTTCCACCAGTCTTTATCTGGGGACAATTACAGTCTCCTCAACCACTTTCAGTACTTTATCATTTTGTCTGTCTTAGACCAAAACCCCATCTACGAGCTCTTTCGGATCCCTCGGGTAACTCAAGACTTCGGAACGAATTGTCAGGAGAAGATGTACTGGAACAGTACCCACCCTAAAGGGTACCACCGAGGACCGTATAGGGGGGGGTGAAAAAAAAATAAAGAATTCTGTCGGTCCACATTAAGTCAGTACTCGAAGAGTCACAAAACAGATTCTCAAAACTGTCTTGTTCCTTCTTATTAATATTCTTAGTCCTATTTTTACCGATCTCGTCGTATCGATTTCTCTCATCTGTCTTATAAAAAAAGTCTTTACTTTAATCTTTTCCACACCTTTTTCAGGAATCGACGAGGTCGCCGTCATTTAAGATTAGCCCTCACAAGGTTCCAGAGATGGACTGACACTGCAAAAGGGTTTAGGTTTGGTTACAACCTCGACAAGGTTATGGGAGCTTTGTACTAAGGGTTAAGAGAGAATCGGTGTCAGGTAGAGCAAATGGGAGTCCCCACAGTGTGTTTAGGTGACCGACAACCGTACTGTCCTGTTACTGTTGAGGTGAAAGTTTTGGATGTTAAGTCAGGGTTGTACGTAGTAGTGGAGAAGGTCTCGTAGATGGGGGTGGAGAGCGAAGGGTAGATGTTGGAGGACACAACGGTTGTGGTTTCTTTGTAAAAACCTGTATCATAATTGTATGACCCGTCATATTTGAACAACTCGGTTACTGTAACGACAGTGTCGTTGTTATTGTCATTGCCATTATCATTGTCATCATTAATTTCATTGTCTTCTTTAACAATATTAATTTCGTCTATAAAAATTCTATTCGGGTGTTTGGTAACACTAGCGTAATTTAGAACACCAACAACATCGTATCGTTCTGGTATCAATAGTATGGTTATTCACCAATGTCGATGTCCGTGGTATTCTATCCTACCTGTAAAATTGTGGTGTTACCTCGTTTGTAATATAATTCCCCAATTTGTTCTACTCTCGTATGTAACAAATGTTCTGTAATGTAATCCAGGTGGACTTGTTAAATAAACATGTAATTCAAAAAAGACTCTAAAGACAACAGCCAGCAGAATCTCAGACAACCTGAAAAGTCCACCCGTCGTCTCCGTCCCCGTCTCCTCACAGAAAGAAGAAAACACCAGCTTCGTTACCCCCTTGACCTACAGACCCCCTGACACTGTACCGCTTAGTCAGACAGACCCTAGGTTTGTCCTCTTCACCTTAGGACATCTTTGTGTGTTTGTATGGGAGAGGGTGTTCAATCGTTGTACAGACCAGGAAAAATGAGAGACCTTTCCTCTAGAAAAATAAACTGGTCCCCGGTTCAGCATCGGAGAAATCCTCAGGTCACGGAACAGTAACATCAGACAGAGACACACAGATACAAATTTACTAATTAATGTTTGTTTCGTACCATATTTTGTACTACACCTCTCCTTATGAATTTAAAAAACAAACAAACAAACAAAATTAAATCGTTAAACTAACTGGTCACAACCGAACCATCCTTATCCCAGTTAGAAAAAATCGTTATATTCTCTGTAGACAAGATCATAGATTGTCGGGACTGTAGAATAAAAAACTTAATTTTCTAGAAAATTTCCGGAACCACGACATTAAAAAACATGGGTTTTCCGATCTAGTGATCTAAATTTACAAAACCTAGGGGATCGAACTCTTCAATTCCAAAAAGAAAGACTATTATTCCATTTTCGTTTTCGACACAATGAGCAACTGGAAATAATTAAATGTGTCAAAACCATCCACCGTTCTAGTTTTGAAATTAAAAAGATTATATTAGTCTTAAATGATATGGTCCGTGACGACTTTAAAAAAACTTTTGTTTCGCTCGATACAGGATCGTGTTCAGAGTGTTACAGGAGTCCATCCCCCGGTCGATGAGGGTAACCTTAACCTCATTGACCGTATAGTCCCCAATTATAACAACGGTTCAGAGGAAAAACGACAAGACGAAAAGAGGATCGGACCCACTCCTGGGGATTCGTTCGAGACGTATAACACGTGGGCAGACGAAAGTTTCAATTGAATTAAGTTTTTTGAAAAATAAAAAAAGTCGGAATCCGTTGTGAAATTCTCCGAAACCCCTGTTTCACCCCTTGAGGACCTGGGACCCTCCACGTTTACCTCCGCCGTCACTAGCGGAATTTAGTCTTTCACCACCTATTCAAAAATTTCCAAACACATCTCCCCTCCCCCAAGTGGTTACACGGTCCGGCGTCGCAGGACATTCGGGAGAGGAAAGAGCCCTCCATCTCGTGTCACAGGGAGGAAAAGAGACAGTTTGTCGTCTTTTATACTAGACGTGTCTTTCACCTCTGGATGGTGGTAGGTGGCGATATCGGAGAGAGTATCCGATAGATTGTCGGAGTACTACCCTCAGGTCCTGTAAAAATTAGTATAAAGTGTCTCGTTTTCGTAGATGTCCTTTGAAAAAGACCGGGTACATTACATATCATTCAAAAATCAACAAAAGGATGGAAAAGGGTTCATAGATTTGATTATCACAGGAGAAGACCTTTGATTCCTGTAACAAAAATATGTTTATATTTTTCCCTAACTTGTGATCGGAAAAATTGAAATTAAAGAGAAAATTATCAACGTTTTAATCAATATATTTCTGAACAGTAAGAAAACTGAGTAACAATAGGTACAGTCTTTAAGACATCTCTTTCTAAATTCTAAAGTACTGACTAAAGATATCTCTTTCTAAATTCTAAAGTCGTGTCTAGAAAACAGAATATAACGTTCTCAATTGTGAAATTGTGACTAAAGAACAGAATATAACGTTTTTAGTCGTGAAGTCCAAAGAAAGTTGGACAGTTGTACCAAAGAAAGTTGGGTTATGTAGGGTGGGGAGAAAGGGATGGATAGAATACACACACCCGCCCCCCCCCCTAGGGCCTTTGGGACTCACCCCTGAATTGGTAAAGCTCATTGACGTGTTACCCCCTCCTAATGTAAAGTCCAGGGAGGAGTACCACGGTGAACGGACCCAGGTCGGGGGCGTCCTAGGTCCCCTTGGACTTCCTTTTTGTCGCAACCGTCTACTAAATCTCTCTCTATTCCTTTCTTATAACATCTATTCTTTTATCTCCTCTCTTTCTCCGACTATAAGGAACCAAATGTATCTTTCGGTCATTTTGAAGCTCTGTTCTTCAAAAGGGACAAGTGCCTCCGGCGTCCAAGGAAGGGCCAGAGGGCTCCCTCACTTCTGTGTCTTGTAGAAGGGAAAGTCCACAATCTTTGGGTCTGTCTATTCACTTGCGTCCCTCGGAGATACGAGGTTCCCTAGTCGGACTTTTTCTTTCATTCTCTCTTTTTCTCTCTTTTTTCTTTTTGTGCCCCACTAGTTCGAAGAAGTTCGTTCCGGGTTATCGAAATAAAAGTTTTCCCAGAACATATGGAAATGAACATGTTTCTCCCGTTACTTTCTACGTTTCAGTATGTCTCAGTCGGGTTTATATTGTAGACAAAACAGAAATAACTTTGGTCCTAAAAAAGACGTTTGGAAAGGGTATCTATTACAACACGTGTAGTAGAAGACCGGAACCTCCGGATACTTGTAAAATACTGGGAGAAAACTATTTCCGACAAGTTGGTCTTTTGAATAAAAGGGAACTTTACAAAAAAGAATATAAAGATTGGATACAGTCGGAGTTTTTCATAATTTGTTTCAATGTAAGAGTGCTTCGTTTCCACGTCACTCAATGTTCTTTCTTGGTTAATCGAGTTTTCAGACTACACCAATTAAAGTTCCGATGTGAACAAAAAGAATGAAAGGTTGATACAATTGATTACGTGAGGGTCCACGTGTCACCTATTCTCTATACTCTTGAATCGTTGTTCGTAACCGGGTTATTACTTTAGGATACGGTTCGTGATGAGATTAATGAAAATTGAGAAGTTTTCCGAGATACAAAACCGAAAGATACGGAGAGTGTCAACCCTCCTACATTTATTAGTATACGCATCGACGTTCACAGACCTATATGGACGGTTCGTTCGATATTACGATTGTCTCCCCCAAACTAAACCTTATAAAGAGAGTACAGGTCCTCTGAATAATCGATATCGGGGTTCAATTAAAAGAGGTCTCTTTCCACCAGTCTTTATCTAGGGACAATTACAGTCTCCTCAACCACTTTTAGTACTTCATCATTTTGTACCATTTAAAACAACAAGTCAGTGATTCAACACAGACTGAGAAACTCTAGTGTACCTGACGTCGTACGGTCCGAAGGGACAGGTAGTGGTTGAGGGTCTCGAATGATTTGAGTACATGTAACCCAGTCACTACGGTAGTTGGTAGAGTACGAGAGAGTAGGAGAAGAGAAGAACGGGACTTAGAAACGGTCTTAGTCCCACAAAATGTTTCTCAGCCGAGAAACGTAGTCCACCGGTTTTATAACCTCGAAGTCAAAATCGTAGTCAGTAAGGTTACTTATAAGTCCTAACTAAAGAAAATCCTAATTGACCAAACTAGAGGAACGACAGGTTCCCTGAGAGTTCTCAGAAGAGGTTGCGGTGTCAGACTTTCATGGTTACGAGGTCACGAGTCAGAACTAATACTAGGTTGAGAGTGTAGGTATGTACTGATAACCTTTTGTTGTTGTTGTTGTTGTTGTTGTTGTATTTAAATTGATATGTCTAGATACAGTCGTTTTAATACAGACGAAAAATTATGAGACAGATTCAAAGAGTATCGAAAGGATGATTCCTCGTTCACAGGAAATTAAAGTACCGACGTCAGTAACAGGTATCAACAAACCTCGAGTTCTTTTATTTTAGATAGTGAGAAAGGTGTAAAAGGAGTAAATAAATTGAACTTTACTACCCTGGTCTAAAGCACTAGAACCAAAGTAACTACGACTCATAGAAACAAAAAAGTTAAAATAAAAAAATTAACTTCATATTAAGCAAATGTTTTAACACAACTGAAGACGGTTTGTAGTTGTACTTAGTCGGTATATGGATATATATACATTTAATACCCTTATCTACGGTACTAGAACCAAAAGACTTAAGACAAAATTCTGTCGAAAAAGTAAGAGGACAAAGTGAAAATAGTTCTCCGAGAAATCAAGGAGAAACGAAAGACGGGAATCGCACCATAGTAGACGTATATACTCCGACAACTATAAAGAGGATCGTTCGAATTAAGGTCGAACACTAAGTAGGTGGGGTCGTAAAGTGTACTACATGAGACGTATATTCAATTCATTCGTCTCACTGTTATACGTCGAAACTACATGAAGAAAGGGTCAAAACTTGATCAGGTAATAAGGTACAGACCAAGATTGACAACGACGAACTGGTCGTGTGTCTAAAGAGTCCTCCGTCCATTCGACCAGACCATAAAGGTGGAGAAATTCTTAAAAGGTGTCAAACAACACTAGGTACGTCAGTTTCCGAAACACAATTTATTCTTAAGGATATTTAATCAAGTCTTGTTTAACCTAAAGTGTTCAATCATTGTATTTACTAAACTATTTAGGTGTCTATCATATAGGAATAATGAAGGGTAGAAGTATGTTACAACGGAAAAAAACCACAAATATGGGAAATTTTTTTATTGTCGGTTTATAAATTGATAATAAATGTAAATTTAATGACTACCATCGAAGGAAAAAATCTTTTTCCTCGAAGAAATATTAAAAGGAACTCTCGACCACCTTTACAATTGTCTTGATCTATTGTTTTTAGATCTCTTCGTGTGTGTTATATTGATAAATTAAACCATCTTTTACCGACAAGAGACTTCTTATTATTTTCATCTGTTCTGGGAAATTTTACTTTGTACAGTAAAATTTAAGAGTTACCAAATATATTTAAAATTTTATAAGAAAAATAAATAAAAAAATTAAAAATAAAAATGAAATAAAATGAAATAGTATGACATAACCAAAACGGTATGTAACTGTACTTAGGTGGTCCCCACATGTACGCAAGGGTTTGTACTTGGACGGAGGGTGGAGGGAGGGGTATTGTAGAGAGACCCAGTAGGGGTACGTGGTCGGGGTTCGTAGGACATAGGACGTAACCTGTATCTGACCGCTAAACAAACAATGCACTATCATATGTACAAAGTTACGGTAAGAGGGTTTAGTAGGGTGGGAGAGGGAAAGGGAGTCTCAGGTTTTCAGGCGAGAGATTTCTCGAACCATGTGTAGACATAGGTGACTATCGTTACGTTATTCATCAGAGACTACTAAACTTTGTTTTATTTACGGTAATCCCTTTTTTTCTCGATATAAAATTAAAATAGATTAAATAAAAGAGTCAATTATATAGGTCATTGTAAAAGGAGGGTTATGTTATGAGGGAAGAAAGACATAAACAGGGACCCTCGGTCTGTCGTAGTCAATTGTGTCCTCAATTCAATCTCATTAACGAACGTCAAATTTCTCTGTTCAAAAACGAAGGGAGAATTACGCGATTATCAACACAGATTTTTATACGTCAAGAATCTTTGTATTTTAAAGACTAAAAAAATTTAATAAAATTGAAACCTTTGATTAGTGTACCTTTATGGTTTAATCAATTACAGCATTTTAAACATATATTTTGTATTTAATGGAGATTAAAGTTTAAGAGTGAATAATCACATGGTGAGTCAGAAATTTTGTTTCGTTTTGTTTGTTTGTTTGTTTGTTTTTTACGAGGTTTCTCAGATTACAGTAAGAAATTTTTTTCCTTTCACAAGGAAAAAGTAAATGTGGGTGGGGTACGGGGTAAAAGTTTTGCGTACTAAATTAGTAAAACCAGTACCTGTAAAGATTCTACTCTAAAATATAAAGTGAAGGATAGAAGATTAATAGTCTTTCGGGTACAGGAAATAACTACCTTAAACGAGGACGACTACAACTACATAGGGTAGGACATCCGGAGTAGAAGTAGAAATGAAGACCTCCGTAAAGGAGACCAAGTGATAAAAGTAGGCCAAGTGATAAAAGTAGACCAAGTGATAAAAGTAGGAGTAAATTCGACGACGATGGTTTTATCAAAAACCTCATTCACAACCTTTCCAAAGAAATCCGAATGAATTTAGTTCAAGTTACCTATCCTGAAAGAAACAGTAGACTGATGGATGGTTCAACCATCTGACGGTTGATGGAGGTACAAGTCCTTTAGGTTTGAACCTCTAGAATCATCCGAAACCGGCCCCCCTCCAGACACCGAAGAAGACGGATAACGAAGAGTCGTGATACCAACCATAAAGAGGGAGGTAATGACCTTCTTTGTCAAAATCGAAAGGGTCTAAAAAGACGAAGAAGAACTAGGAGACCACCGGGGTCAAGTGACGAGACGGTGGACGGACAGGAGGTAAAAGGGACGGTATCGGAGGTTTAAAAATTACAAAATCATTTGTAAAAACCCGAAAAGGTCACCACAATCACTATTTCTTGGACCGACGGTTACGACGTCTTCTATATTCTCTGTACTCAAACTAGAGACCAGTCCTTCTAGGGGACCTCTTCCGGCACTGTGAGATGAGGTCATAAAAACGGACCTCTTAGGGTACTTGTCTCTTCGGACCTTCTGATACCAGGTATTTCAGAGTTTCTCCACCTGTACTGACTTCACTGAATCGTGTGTGTGTATGTTATTTGTAAAATTCTTTGATTTACTAGAACAGAGATTCTACTAGAAACTATGAAGTTACTCGTTTTCGTAGAAGGAGGAAGTAGAATTGGCAAGAAGAGACTTATAGGTAAAATACAGTATATAACTCTTATTACGTCACCAATACTCTGGTTTCATAGTTCGGTCTGATGGCTTACAAATAGAGTGGAGGTTGTCAATTACTCAAGATTAGGTGTGTCAATTATTATTACCATCGATTATAATTAAATTTTGAATAAAGTAAATTCAAAATGTTGAGATACTCTACGCATGAGTGAGTAATAAGGGTCCATCTATATGTACCCTTACCCCGAAGGGACTACCGAGTCGTCCATTTCTTAGGTGGACGTTACGTCCTCCGTATCCTATAAGTTCAGACTAGGGACCCAACCCTTCTAGGGGACCTCCTCCTTTACCGCTAAAAGGTCATAAGAACGGACCTTTTAGGTTTCCTGTCTCATCGAACCTCCGATGTCAGGTACCCCACGTCTCATACTGTCCCAACTCTTACTCGTGTGTGTGTGTGTGTGTGTGTGTGTGTGTGTGTGTGTGTGTGTCCTAACTTTAAAGGTGGACGTTTACTCCGGGATTTGTCGATTTATTTACCGGACTTTAGTGAGTTGATTCCTAAATTGAGTCTAAATAACCTTAAGTTTAAATAAGGGAACCGGTCGTAAAGCATACTTATTTCCTCTTCAATTAGAGTACCCGAAGGGACCACCGAGATACCCTCGGTTTTTTTAGTTTTGTTTTGTGTGTGGGCGGTTACGTCCTATGTACCCAAACTAGGGACCCAATCCTTCTAGGGGACCTCCTCCTTTACCGTTGGATAGGGTCATAAGAACGGACCCTTTAAGACATTTGTCTCCTCGTACCACCCGATGTCAGGTACCACAACGATTCTCAACCTGTCTTGAAACGCCTGACTCATGTGTACGTATAGAGAATATTTAGGTGGACTTACTGTTCTGTTATATATGCAACATGGTTCATGTACGTCTCTCGTCATTAACACATGTTATTAGTTTATATAAAAACAAAAACAAAAAGTCTTTCTCTCGAAAGATGTAAACAAAAAATTTATGTTTAGCTGAGACTTTCATCTCACAATTTATAACTTTAATTCGTAAATCATTGTTCCTATCTTATACGGGAACTTCTTTTTGTGTAAAAGGAATTGACACGGTAAAGACTTTGAGAGTACTCATGAAATATTTTGTAGGGGATTTATAGTCCTGTCGATAACAAATTAGAGGACCTCCATTTAATAACTGATGTTTTATAGTGAGATATCTTGGACCGGATAATTATTCTAAGAATGACTTTGTAAGAAAGTCAACAAACTAATGATACCGTTCTAGTCGTTGACGTTGGGGAGATCAAGATTAAAAAAAGGGAATGAGGTTCCAGACATACTGTATGATCCTCGCTATAAGGTACTCTGATCAGTTATCTGTCACCGACTTACAGTCTCTGTTCAGGAGGGTTCCTACAAATACGTTCCTTGTAGTCCTCTACCCTTTAAAGGTGAGGTAGGGGTTGGTGATGAAATATTAAGACACTTTTAAGAACAAAGACCGGTCGCAAAGAGAGGAGGGAGAACGAGAAGGGGAAAGACCTTGTCTTCTTTCGGACAAAAAGGGAGTTTGTTCAACGAAGATTTGATTTGTGGACGTCACGCAACATGTAAGATACAGGTTTTTATGTTTTAACTCCTGTATTTTGAAGAGAGATATACAAAGGGGTGTAAATACTAATCAGAAAAGACAAGACATGTAGAACCATTAGTATTTAGACATCCAAAGATTTCTAGGTTTTTAGACAATCGTGGATTTTTCTTTTTGTCTGAGGTCTATATAACTAAAAAAAAAAAAAAATTAGTGTTTCTATCTGAGTTTAAGATTCAATTTCGGTGACTCGACCAAGAACGTCTTTTTTTCCCCTTACCTTTACTTCATCCTAAGGACCTGGAGACCGACCCCTCCGGTAACGACCCCCCGCCCCCCCACCCATTAAACTTCCCACTGGCCTCTTTCCTCACTAATCTCTTATTTGAGAAAAGAAGAAGGAGTAGTGTGAAGGTTTGATGACTTTTAATGTTTGTCCATCTGTCACAACACAAACACCCGTGATAAACCAGGGTACTCAATGATCGTCGGACTAGCAACGGGACTCAAAAGACTTTAGACAGGTATGAATTTCCTGTTTGTATCCATTTATTGACACTGTATTCATACTTAAAAAAAGTAAGGTACAGTTCAAATCCAAGTCCCGTGATAGACCACGGAAGTTGTCATTGGTGTGGTCCACTTGGTCTGAAAAAGTTAGAGATAAATGAAAAAAAAAAATAAAAAAATAAAAAAATTTAAAATTTTAGAAATTAAGAATGTACGCAAGGGTTTGTACACCGAGTCGTTCACTTCTTAGATAAATGAAAATTAACGTGGTAATTTTTTTTAAAACCTAAGGATCTTAAATCCGAACACGAACTACGAAGTCAGGGTTTATACTCTCTAAACCAACGACCAAGTTTTCTGCTTTTTCAGGGTAAGACTCGCAATTTCCGGTAGAGGACTCTCTTGTTTCCGGTTGGGGTGTTCTGGTCGTTCTTCCAAAAGATGCTGTATGAGGAATTCTAGAACAGGTCCAGGTCATTAAGACTAAATTATTATAGTGACTGGATTAAGTATTCCTGTAAAGAAATAATAGGGAACGAATATTATCCAAAAGGTACTTCAAACTATAAAAATCAACTGAATAGTTTAACGATAGTAGTTCATCTATTAACAAAGATCCGAATTCGTCTTACTAAGATTTCAAATTGTTCTTCGTATTTAAAGTTTTAATCTTTACGGTTATAAGTATCTGACAAATTCCTCCGGTTCTCTGGTAAATCAGGTTATGTATGTATGTTTTACTTCCAGAGTCTCGATGATTTAGACAGAGAATTTAGAAGTAAAATTGGTAAAAAATAACTTTTATTAGATGGGATTTTGTAAACTTTTGACGGTGATATCGTGACAAAGGAACATAAAAGTTTTGATAAAGTTAGAACGAATGTTATTCTAAAAGGGAACTCCTTCTTTTACGTAAAATTATGTTATTATTCGTCGACCACGGACCAGATCGAATAATTATTTATTCAAGTTATTTAGAAACGAACGTGAAGGATTAAAATGTTCAACAAATAAAACGATCGTCATATCTTGTCACTCTCGTTTCTTTCTTATACCATGTGAACAATACATGTGTATGTTTTGAATTTCGAGAAGATTTTATAGAAAGAGTATACTACTGTAATCTTGTACAAGATTTTAAATCTTTTATTTATTCACCATTATTATTTCAAAAAATTACCAATTTCGTTAAAACGGTTATTAAACGGGATTTATGTTTTCATATCGTTTATGAATAATTACTTTTTGCCCTTTTAGTCACCGCTTTATGGTCTACTATTCACGATGTCAAATCGTTCTATAAAGTGAAGACCTTAGGACGTTTTGAGTTTATTTTAAGTTGACGTAAATACTTGTTATATGAAATGATTGTACGAAGGTCCTAACTAATAAAGATTATGTGGATTATACTAGTAACTTTCTCTTTGGAATTTAATCTTCCTTGACACAACTGACATTTAAATAGTAATAATGGTGGAGGGAAACGAACCCATCTTGTAGATACGATAATGAACAATTCACCTCTTCAGAAACTTTTATTTACAAATATTTAATTGGTTATCTTGTTAATGTCATTTACTGAGTGATCTTTGAGAATGTCCTGGTCGTGTCAGTAAGAACTGTTTGACGATTCTTTTAATTAAAATACATACACGGTTCTACATTACTTTATTTGTTCAAGATAATTTCATGTTTTATTAGGTATTGTTATTTTCGAATAATCTTTTATAAACGGAGTAGTTAAAGACGGACCTGTATTGTTGAACAAAGAAATATTAGTAATTTTGATATTTTCATGTAGTACGTTTTAATCTAATAGATATAACTAAAAACAGTTATTTAAGTTATAACATTTGGATTACGAAGGAGTCTTTGTCAAAATATAACTATTAATTGTTTAAACCTTTCTCTTTGATATTTCCCTAACTAGGTTTATTTACGTTAAAAAATTCTTTTAATCGTCAACTATTAGTAATTCTAAATAATGTTGACTAATAATCTTTTAAATTACTAAGTTTTCAAAACACACCTTTTTTTTTAGTGAAGGAACTCTTCTTCCTTAAAGAGGCGATAACGTGTGTGACGGTAGTTCTTTTTGACCTTTATTTGTAACCCCATATGCACAGAGAAAGTTAAGACCAAAGGAGCCACACATACGGGTCGTCACCCTAACGACCCAGTATTCCGTCAAGATAAAGGTCAAAAACTTCCTTAGAGGTGCAACAAGAGGTATCGCCGACATGATCGAACGTAAGGGTGGTTGTCACATTTTCCCAAGGGAAAAGAGGTGTGGGAGAGGTAGTAAATAACGAACATCCGAAAACCTAGTGTCGGTAAGACTAACCGTACTTTACCATGGAGTAACACCAAAACTAAACGTAAAAGAGACTATTACTTACGACAACTCGTAGAAAAGTACACAAACAATCAGTAGACATACAGACGAAAACTCTTTACAGAGAAATCAAGAAACCGGGTAAAAAACTAACCCAGCAAATAAAAAGACCCGTATGTGTGGCTCCTTTGGTCTTAATTTTCTTTGTGCACATGGGGTTACAAGTAGCGTCGTGACAAATATTATCGGTCCTGTACCTTCATTGGATCTACAGGTAGTCGTCTATATACCTATTGTTTCGACAGTATGTATATGTATTACCTTATAATGAGACGGTAACTTTTATTATGTAAACTTAGTCAAGATTACTCCATCTACTTTGACCTCGGATAATATGTCTCACTTCATTGGGTCTTTCTTTTAGTAGTTATGTCATATGATTGCGTATATATACCTTAAATCTTTCTACCATTAAGAAATGGTAGAAAGATTTACAGAACGACATACGCTCTGTCGTTTTCTCTGTGTCTACATATCTTGTCAGAAAACCTGAGACACCCTCTCCCTCTCCCACCCTGCTGAACCCCCTTACCGTGACTTTGGACATATTATAGTATATACTTTGTTTAGGGGACAGGTCCAAGTTACGTACTATGACCTACGAACCCCGACCACGTGACTCTGCTGGGTCTCCCTACCATACCCCTCCTTCCTCCCTCCCCCCAAGTCCTACCCCTTGTGCACATATGGACACCGCCTAAGTACAACTACATACCGTTTTGGTTATGTTATAACATTTCATAAATTGGAGGTTAATTTTTTTTATTTAAATAAAAAAATTTTTTTCTTTTTCACCTTTCTCTTTTATTCTTGATTTTAAATAACAATACGTCAGAAGGACGATTGTGAAGTATTATTAGTCTTTTAATCAAGACATTCTCGAAACAGGGTACCTCAATAGGTGACCATCGTACGTCCAGACGACAGTTACTTACTTACCCATAATTCGAAGAGCCCGTATGCAACAAACAACTGACTGTAAGATGAGATTTCTATAAAGGCAAAGGGTATAAACAAATGAATAACAAAATAATATAAGTGTTACCTGAATACATGAGGAAAATAAGTCAAACACATGACATCATGACAGTAACAAAAAAAGTACGAGATTAATATGACATAAACCGGATACACTTGATAAAGTTCTACCGTAGAAAGATTATACAGAGGTGGTATGAAACTTATACAAGAATTAAAGATAATTTATGGTGTTCTATAAGGTTCAAGTGGTGTAAGAATACTTCAAGTCTATAAAGAGGTTCCTCTGAAATAAAATAAACAATCTCCCACCATAAACGTCTGATTCGTGACCCTTGATTAACACGAAGAATGGGTAAAGATTTCACTTTTGATAGACGTGAACGAGATGGTGTGTGAGAGGTTGGTGATGTCGTAGGAGGTTTAACAAAATAACGATCGAAAGATAGAAAGTAAGATATGGTTATGTTCACAAGAATATTGTCATACTCTTCAGAAAAAATTTTTCATATGACACAATAAATTAAGTAATAGAATGTGAGAGATTGTAAAAGTAAAAAGTAAAATTTGATGTGTCTCTATGTGTGTGTATGGGGTTACAAAGAGTACTTAAATCTGTGTTTCACTTCACTTTTCAGAGAGTCAGTACAGACTGAGAAACATTAGGGTATCTGATATGTCAGGTTCCTTAAGAGGTCCGGTCTTATGACCTCACCCATCGGAAAGGGAAGAGGTCCCCTAGAAGGGTTGTGTCCCTAACTTGGATCCAGAGGATGTAACGTCCACCTAAGAAATGGTCGACTCGGTGGTCCCTTTGGGTTCTTATAGTCTCACCCTTCGAATAGGGAAGAGGTCGTCTGAGAAGGACTGGGTTCTTAACTTGACCCCAGAGGACTTAACGTCCGTCTAAGAAATGGTAAACTCGATAGTCCCTTCGGGTTTTCAAGAATTCTGTTATAGTCATATAAATTAAGTAATTATATCTTTTCCTCAACACATGGTACTAGTTCATCCTAACTGAAGTACATGTGTTTCGATTAATCTATAAGGTTTTGGTTAATTACATGAAGTCGTTTAGTTGTCTAATCTTTTCTTTCTGGTATAGTAGTATAGTTATCTACGTTCTTTTATTGAGTTATTTTATGTTTTAAGTACGTATTATAAAAAGTCCTTTACTCTTTACTATCTCCTCAGGGAGTTGAACTATTCCTGGTAGACTTTTTCTTTTTTTTTTGATAAGTTATATTTTTTGACACTCTCTCACAAAAGAGACATTCTGTCTTAAACCGTTCCTGAAGATAGTGATAAGAATGAGTTGTATCATGACCTAGATGATCGGTGATGTTGTTCCGTTCTTTTTTTATTTTCGGTAGTCTATTCTTTCCCTTTTTATTCTAATAGAGATGAGTGTCTACTTTACTAACAGATACATGTTTTAGTTTCATTAGATAAATTTTAAAGTATCTTAATTACACTCAAGTCGATTCACTGTCTATGTTCTAGTTATGTGTTTTGAACTCACGTAAAGACATAATTGTTACTTTTACACTTGATTTAATTTTAGTGACATTATATATGACTTTCTACATTTTCTTCGAAACTTGTTCGTCTTTATAAAAAATTACATTTATGTCATAATCTTTCTACTGACAGTAAATCGACGATTCAGTACAGACTGAGAAAAAACTGGGGTACCTGACATCGGGAGGTCCGAGGAAGACAGGCACCATAAAGGTCCGTTCTTATGACGTCACTCAACGGTAAAGGAAGAATTGCTATAGAAGGGTTGGGTCCCTAGTTTGGGTACAGAGGTAGCCATCCACCTAAGAAATGGTGACTCGGTGGTTCTTTCCGGTCTTTCTAATAGATTTAAATAGACTTTTACATTAAGGTTAGTTTTAAAGTTGTAAAACGTATTTTCACATATACGTACTTTTGTCGGTTCCGTTAAAAGTTTAATAGTACACTATTTAATGTTATTACGTTTATTTTATAGACTTATTTCAATTTATTTATTTATTTATTTATTTTGATACTTTGTTCGATCTCTTAAATCATATTTTAACTCGAAGTTAAATCCCATTTTTTCTACTTATCGGTTACTTAACAACTTTTTTAACTAATAGGTAAGTATTTGTATTTGAACTTTAACTAACTCTTAAGACATACACATATAAAACGTGTGTGAATGGTGATCACCATAAATACCTTCATGTATCTACCCTTTAGTATGGTACTAATAAATATTATTACTTTTGAGTCTTTGGTTAATAGGTAGTTTCGATCTTAGTACTTTGTTTAATACCGTAAAGGTTTATACTTTACGATAAATTATCTATTTTCTTACGACGTGACTGTACTTTTTAGAGTCTCCGGATGACACCCCTCATGTTTCGTTCAATATCTTTTATAAGTCAAAACAACAAGATTCAACAAGTCAGCACATGTTGAGAAACACTGGGGTATTTGACCTCGTACGGTCCCAAAGGACAGGAAGTGGTAGAGGACCTCAAACGAGTTTAAGTAAAATAACTTTTATAAGTTATTTTTATCGACAAAAAGAGAAAGCAATTTTCTCGGTTTATGGTGTATAACGATATAATATTTTTTTTTTTCCTCTTATTTAAAGTCTTTCTAATGTCTCGGAGACAGAGAACCAAGGGGTCGATTGACACTGAAAAATGTCGGGAAGGTAGGTCATAAGAGAAAGAATATTTTGTATAAAGTCTTGTTGGATCTTTTACAGTCAAGAAGTTGTAGACCTAGTGAGGAAGACTCCCTCAAGGAAACTTTCTATAGTCCCATCTGTAAGTTAGTAGTCCTAGGTGAAGTTACTAATTTTTTTTTTTTTTTTCTGCCAATCCTTGTATCAAAGATGTTACAATCTTTGAGAAAACTTATGACATGACTATAGAAGAGGGAACATCCTTCTTATAATTTATTATTTACGAGGGATTGTATAAATTCTCTTTTTATCTCTCTTTTCTGACTCTTTTTCTATATCGATGTTGGAGTCCAGTTCTACTCGTCGTTCAGTAAGACTCATAACTTAATTCTAAGACTTACGTAATTAGTATAGACATTTCGACGATCTGGTTCCTGTTCGAGTCAAGTCAAGTCAAGTCAGGGAGTCAGTACAGGTTGAGAAACTCTGGGGTACTCCTCAAGTGAGTCTGAGTACAGGTAGTTCAGTCACTACGGTAGGTCGGTAGAGTAGGAGACAGTAGGGGAAGAGGAGGACGGGGGTTAGGGAGGGTCGTAGTCTCAGAAAAGGTTACTCAGTTGAGAAGAGTACTCCACCGGTTTCATAACCTCAAAGTCGAAATCGTAGTCAGGAAGGTTTCTTGTGGGTCCCGACTAGAGGAAGTCTTACCTGACCAACCTAGAGCAACGTCAGGTTCCCTGAGAGTTCTCAGAAGAGGTTATGGTGTCAAGTTTTCGTAATTAAGAAGCCACGAGTCGGAAGAAGTGTCAGGTTGAGAGTGTAGGTATGTACTAGTGACCCATTTGGTATTGGAACTGATCTACCTGGAATCAACCGTTTCATTACAGAGACCAAAACTTATATAATAGATCCAACCAGTATTGAAAAGAAGATTCCTCGTTCGCAGAAAATTAAAGTACCGACGTCAGTGGATCATTTCGTATTTATGACTAGTAATCTATAACAAGAGAATAAATGGTCTAACCTATCTGTTTACAAGTGAAAAAAAAAAAAAAATCTAGGATTTGAGACCTCTCTTACCATCAATAAGAATAAAATAGAACAAAAAGTAACTGACATTAAAGATCGAAATAACAAATGATTTATTGTAGAATAACGAATGATTTATTATGAAGAGACGTTTTGAGTAATAGAAAGGACTGGAGTTTGGTGTGGTCCTCAATTTCTTCCTCTCCATAACGATGCGGGTAAAAGTTTTCTCTTTTACACCTTCGATAAAATTCAGTACACCAACTCCTCCTTTTCACCACAGTAACAATGGTCAACAAAACGAAGTCTTATTGATAAAAGGAAAGTTGACCGTCTCATTTATTATAAGAAAAGGGAAGATATGACAGATCTCTTCGTAACTGATTCGAGAGACAGAAGGAGGACTTCACCTACTGGTGTTCTACATTCGGTCCGGTTACAATGTAACAACAACCTAAAACGTAGAACTTATCTCTATAATTCTGTAGTTTTCTTTTAATAGTATAAGTAAGGTCTCCGCACGGTAACAACTCTGACAACTGATCTAAAGTGATCCCTAGTATGACCGGGAACTGAAGACACTAAGACTTGGGGGAAGGATTCAAAAAGGAAGTGAAGATAGTCAGGGGAAGTAGGGGTTGGTTAGAGAGAATAGAGGAAATTAATTGTCTTAGTAATAGAGAACGAACGATGGTTATTTCTTGGTGGCATATGTCAACCGGTACACGTCTTAATCTCTCCCGAATAAACTCAAACCTCCTTCGTAGTACGGGTACGGTGTGTGGGAGGGGTAGGGGCGTATCGGATAAGGTAGGAATCAGTGTACATAAACGTCAAAGAAGGGTGGAAGGTATTACGTGTGTATATGAGTTTCTTCTGAAGCTAAAGGATGGTTTAGAGGAGGTAGTTTTAGACGAAAGACCTTCTTTGTACTTGAAAAAACGTGTGTATACATCTTCTCATAAAACAAAAAAGAAAATAGGTTATTCAAAATAAGTTTAGAAGGATGTATGTATAATAACACGATTCTTTCTAATATCGCATTTATTCTTTCTAAATGGGTAACAGAACATCGACTATTTAGGTAATTTGTGACATTTCCTATAGATTAATGTCCTAAGCCTCTAGATCTCCCCTCTGTTTCGTGGAAGTAAGGTTGAGACTTCAGTCTACTTGAAACTTTAACCATCGACGAATGATCACAAAGGATAAATCTTTTATTTCGGTGTAGATCAAATTGTCACTTATCTTATAGTGGTCATCATATGACTAAAAGGTGTATTTGAGTCTGTTACCCAAGTAACAGAAGGGGAGTCGGAAGTACAAAAATAATGGACAACTGTGTCAATCACAGAGTAACACCTTAGAAGATGTCACCAATCCGATTGTTATTCGGATCGACTGATGTAAATCTTGTTAGGAACTGACTCCTTTGACGAGAGTTTGAGAGATGGATTTTTTCATTTATTAATTTTTATTTCTTTTACATTAAATGTAATAATAACTTTAATAAAATTATTGATTGAATTTTTATAACCTTTAAAGTTTAGTAGGTTTTACTCCATTTGTTTTCGTCGACATTAAGATTTTGTCTCTCTGACGGTGATAACTGTCAAATTAGATATATAAAAGTAACAAATATGAGTACGTATGTACTCATTAAGTGGAAGAAGTATATATAAACGAAGACTTTTTGTCCCTAACAAAATTCATGAGAATTTAATACTCACCTACTATATAAACTTTGTCTTGTCTTAATTTGAACAGTTCATATTAGTGTCGGTACTAGGTAAGAAATCAATTGACACAGTCTATGACCAAATCATATAACTCATGAACTAGAGTAAATTAGGAAGGTTGTTTGATTACTACGACCACGATGACAATAGACCTCTTCCGTTACCGTTGGGTGAGGTCATGAGAACGGACCTTTTAGGATACCTGCCTCCTCGGACCATCCGACGCCAGGTACCCCAGCGATTCTCAGCCTGTGCTGACTCGTAGAAGTGAAGCAAAGTGATGACAATAGTAGTTAAAATGATTGATTCTTTGTCCTAAATTGGTCCGTTATCGAGTTCTAGGATGTCTTCATTTAACTTATACTTTATACCTATTTTCCTCTATGGGTCTCCTTTGAAAAACTCGGTACAACCGGGGGGTGTTCTCTCTCATTACTTCTGGTTTCTCTATACAGACCTTCTAAACTTTAGAAAGAAAGGTCTCAGAGAACCACTCCCATGTTTGTTTCGTAGCGCTGAGGGTAAGTTTCACACACGACACAACGATACCACTCACATATAATGAGTTAGATGGGTTAAATTTATTTATTTAAATATAATTTTTAATTTTTTTTTTTCGAAGAGTTCCCACGGTGTTTCTCTGTAACCCTCCTTTAACAAAAGAAAGGGAATATTATATTGAAGATCGTACTTGATGTCCAACGGGTACGGGGTGATTGAGGAAGAGACCACCGAGTCGTCATTTTTAGGTGGACTTTACGTCCTCTGTGACCTCTGTGTTCAAGTTAGGGACCCAACCCTTCTAGGGACCTTCTCCCGTACCGTTCGGTGAGGTTATAAGAGAGGACCTCTTAAGGTACCTGTCTCCTCGGACGACCCGATGTCAGGTATCCCAACGTTTCTCAACCTGTGTTGAATTCTCTGACTCGTACTTACGTCCACACTAGGTGATTTGGTTTCTCACCTACTACTTTCGTCCCATCGGAACTTTTCGGTCTCCAGTTGTGGACACTGTCCCTAGAAAAGATGTCAACCCGAAGACAGGTTAAAATGAAGAAGGTACCTATCTTAGTCGTATGTTTCGAGGGTACGAGGGAACCTTCTTCAGGGGTGTACCGTCTATACTTTCGTATTGTGGTGGATGTGTTTCTGTTTTCGGGACCTCGTCCTCTCTTGGTCGAAGGACTGCAGAGACACTTCACCTACGTTCCAAGTCCTATCCACGACCTGTCCACGAACACCAGGAGTCCCATCATGACTGGAGTCTTGTGTTATCCCGTCGAAGAGGGAAAACTGATACATAGAAACATTAAATGCGACTTCTTCCCCACGACGTTCCATTTTTCCGGAGGTTGTTCGGATGTGAGAGGAGTCTCTGTTGGGGTATCTCTGAAGTCGAGAAAAGTCGACCTGGACTGAGATAGACGGAGATCGTTAAGGACGGTGAGACTTTCGACACTCCCTTTGTTGAGGTGTATGATTTTGTTATTTTAGTTGTTTTTATTGTTATTATTTTACAAATCAAAGTGTTTTCTCAGAGTTCTACTGTTCGACTAACGAATGGAGGATTAGTGGTGACAGGTCATAGTTTTAATTATCTCTTATTAAAGAATCCCGAAGAGGTTACCGAGTCACCCATTTTTTAGGTTAATGTCCTCTGTGTCTTCTACGTCAAAGTTAGATACTCAGTCCTTCTAGGGGACCTCCTCCTTTACCGTTGGGTAAGGTCATAAGAACAGAACCTTTAGGGTACTTGTCTCTTGGGACCGTCCGATGTCATGTATCCCAAAGTCTCTCAACCTGTGTCGGCTCGTCGTCTCGATCATGAAGAGAATCGAAGTTTTCCTTTTATATTTTGTGAAATATTAGTGTGTTCTAACCTTGACTAAAAACTTAGGAATCGTAGAAAAGACTTTACTGTTTCGGAAATTACTCTGTGGGGAGTCGACGTGTGTTTCCGGAGGTTTCTCTGAGGGTCGTGGGGGGTCGAAGTCAAGAAGAGTTTGGGGATAAGGGTGGAGGATGTCGTCCGAACTCTTCTTCGGAGTTGTAATTTACTTTTTTTCTCAAGTTTCATATTGATATTGTGTTCGTTCTTATAAAACAAATGACTGTTCTTAGAATTGAAGAAAAGTTCACTGATCTTAAATTACCTGGTCTCCTTCTTTATCGAGTTGTCTCTATTGAAATTTTAAGAGATCCTCTATTTTTATTTAACGAAACAATTCGTATAGGGAACTACACAGTACGAACAGGTTTCTACGTCAATATTTACGTGATTTCATCATAACCGATAAAAATAGTAGAAAGGGGGTACAATCATGGTGTGTGTACCCTTCCCGAGTAAGTAAGTGAACAAGTCTGTAAATAACTCCTCAAGGAAACACGGTAGTCATGGTGGGGACTCCTATGTCTCTACTGTTATTATCTGACAAGTGTTTTCTGTGTCTTCAAATTATCTAATCTACTGTTCTTTTTACTCTTATTAAATTCGTACTACACGAAGTGTCTCATCCCATAGATGTTTCATGGTGACCTGGATTTCCTTCTAATCTCCTTGGAGTCTCACTTTCTTAGTTATGTCAAACAGTTATTTATCTAAAAAGTTGAAATATAATAATTTTAAGTATGACAATTTTAATGATTTAACAACGATGAAATACCTTAATAGACTTAAGTTTCCTTCGTTGATAAAACTTATTATAAGTGTCCCTTCCAATTCCTTTTATGGTACTTGTTTATACTTAGTGTCGAGCATCTTCAGTTCACGTTAAGACCTTCCGTCGACAACCGAAGAATCGTCCTTCGTTGTAATAATGACCTCCAACAGATACCACGTAGTAACGTCCTTACGGACCCGTCTAGAGAAAAATACACAGGATTTCATAGAGGAGGTTGATGAAGTGACAAAAGATTTTAATATAACTCGTTAAATAAGGAAGTAAGTAGAATTTATAGAGACGGTAATTATACTTTTATAAAAACCTTTTCTTTATCTAGTAATGAGATTTTATCTCGAAAAAAAAGAAAAGAAAATAAAAAAACGATAAACAGTTCTTCTTCGAAATTTTCTTTTTTCTCCCTTTTAATTAAGGGACATATGGTTCCCTTGACTTTCCCGATGTAACTCAGACTATCCTTTGTCTCTCTTCTAGGTCTTGTACCCGATTTGTGTTTTAGAGACCAAAGTAATAAAATGGAACAAGATGATTAAATAAAAATTTTGTTAAATTACATTAATAATAAAAATTACAAAATTTAAATAAAATGAAATGTTATGACACGACCAAAACGGTATGTAGTTGTACTTAGGTGGTACCCACATGCTCAAGGATTAGGACTTGGGCGGAGGGAGAAGGAAGGGGTATGGTAGAGAGACCCAGTAGGGTCACGTGGTCGGGGTTCGTGGGACATAGAAAGAATTTGAAGAAACTTGAAAGTGGTGATTAGTATACTGAAAGAAAGGAGGTGTAAAGACTTAAGGATTCGGAGTGAAGTTTTTTGTTATTTTTTAATATAAATTCTAGATACTTCGAGAAAATTGGTAGAGTCAAAAAGACAACTCTAATTAGTGACTCTCCAGTTTTACCAAGTATCTGTGGTTTCCAGTTTTATTTTTGTTACGTGTAACCGACGGAGACGAGTCTTCATGTGACATCCGTGACAGGATAAAATATCATGACTCGTGAACCCGGAGTTTATTCTGTGAAATACACATTGTGTACATGTAGTGGTCGTATTGAACCTTCGTTAATATAGATCAGGATATTTAGGGACCCGAAGCAATTCCTCGGTTTTTAAGAAAAAAATGTAGTATCTTAAGAGATCACGGTCCCTTAAACGTCGTTAGGAGAATCTGAGTACAGGTTCTCTACCGATAGTTTTGTAGGAAATGTTTGTTTGTTACGTACTTGTGTAAGTGAATGAGTTTTATGTAAAGGAACCACGGTCCTTTCGATGAATAGTCACTCCTACCTTCGTATTAGGGTCGGAAACCCTTAGAATTTTGTAAGAGCAAATTTTCCCCACCTACACTGAAGATACAAAAGTATATCCCGTGACAACTGAATGACCTCTCCTTTGATAAGTGGACCAGTCTATTAGACACGAAAGTTTTTACATTTTATAAGGAACGGTTTTTAGAGTTGTCTTTTTAATAGTTTTCAATAAAAGGTAATTTATCGGTAGAGATATTTTAAGGAGACCATCGTGCACACGATGGTAAACTTAATATTTTACCCGAGAATTTACTACCAAAGGTAAGAGGTTTGATGCCTCATTCAACATAGAAGTTTAGGACCGTAGGTTCCGGTCTGGTTTGTCAATGTGCAACATTTGGACTTGTTCTCAACTAGTCTTTTGAAACAAAATGTGACAGGTTTAATAGGTTCGATTTTCTGACTTAAAGGAGTAAAGTATCGGATTCCTCTTAACAAAATTTTAAGATTTTTATATAAAAAAATCGACACACTATTTCTTTAATAACTCATTAGAAACGATTAATTCGGTTTGATCCACGTAATACCGTTTATTTCAACGAACAATTCTACATCTATTTAGTTTTTTCTGGAACCCTAAGTCCCATTCACGAAACATTTTCTAATAGAGTCGTTTCCTCTCATTCAAGAAGATTCTTTCGTTCTCTAAAGGATTGTAACCTCAAACCCTTCATGTTTGACAACTGTCAAATTTTACTTGACCTCTAACCTGTGTCTCAGACTTAGTTCCAATAAAGGAAGTACTTTGCATCTACCTTACCACAAATTTTCACTTATCTTTTACTTGTCTCTGATATTCTAAGAAAAGTCTCTTTGTGTTACATAAACCTAAAAAGATGAGAAACCGTCAAATTTGTTGAATTTTAAATTCTTGTATGACAATTAGGGTCAACCGATACGAATCCTATAATGAATGGATATTTCGATTCAACTGTCATCGTGGATGGAGTGTTTCAATAACACTACTATCTTACTGTACTCTGTAATACGTATAGTCATCGTCTTACGGACGAAGTATTGTTCATTTAATAGTCATGGTCCAAAAAAGTTCTAATGACATAATGATGATAATATTTTGTGTATTTATATTATTTTGACATGAAATTAAAACTTATTTTATTATTGAAAGAAGGAAAATACAAGTGGTACAAGAAAAGTGAAAAGTTTGTTTTCGAATTTATTTATCTACACTCGTATTTTGTCATGACATACTTTATTGTTAACTCCGTGACATTCCTATACCGTGTTAACGTGAGTAGAGTGTGTGATTATTTCATTACGAGTATTAAGAGGTACGGTCCGAGGTCGTTATGCACTTGGTACTTGAAGGTCTACAAGTTCGACCAAAATCTTTTCCGTCTCCTTGGTCTGTAGTTTAACGGTTGTAGGCGACCTAGTACCTTTTTCGTTCTCTCAAGGTCTTTTTGTATAAAGACGAAATAACTGATACGGTTTCGGAAACTGACACACCTAATGTTATTTGACACCTTTTAAGACTTTCTACCCTTATGGTCTGGTGGAATGGACGGAGAACTCTTTGGATACACGTCCAGTCCTTCGTTGTCAATCTTGACTTGTACCTTGTTGTCTGACCACTATGCCCCACCCTCCACCCTCCCCCCAAGTCCTAACCTTTAAGTACATGTGGGCACCACCTAAGTACAGTTACATACCGTTTTGGTTATGTCATAACATTTCATTTTATTTCATTTTTATTATTAAATTATTAGTATTTTTTCTAAATGACAACCTTTGTTTCTTTGTTTGTTTTATTTGTTTATCCTTTACCTCATCCAGTTCCGACATATAACAGTGGTACGAATAAATTGAATATACGTCACATGTAGTACTCCTTGCGACCCAACCTCCTTCGAGCTCCACCTTAGTTTTATCGACCCTCTTTATTGTTATTGGAGTCTATACGTCTACTGTGGTGGGAACACCGTCTTTCACTTTTCCTTGATTTCTTGGAGAACTACTTTCACTTTCTTCTCTCACCTTTTCAATCGAATTTCGAGTTGCAAGTCTTTTGATTCTGGTGCCATAGACCGGGATAGTGAAGTACCCTTTATCTACCTCTTTGTCACCGTTGTCACAGTCTGAAATAAGAAACCCAAGGTTTTAGTGTCGTCTACCACTAACGTTGGTACTTTAATTTTCTGCGAATGAGGAACCTTCCTCTCAATATTGGTTGGATCTGTCGTATAAGTTTTCGTCTCTATAATGAAACGGTTGTTTCCAGGTAGATCAGTTCCGATACCAAAAAGGTCACCAGTACATACCTACACTCTCAACCTGACACTTCTTTCGACTCGTGTCTTCTTAACTACGAAAATTTGACACCACAACCTCTTCAGAGAACTCTCAGGGAACCTGACGTTCCTCTACGTTAGTCAGGGAAAATTTCATCTAGTCAGAACCCGCAAGAAACCTTCCTGACTACGATTTCGACTTTGAGGTTATGAAACCGGTGGAGTACGCTTCTCAACTGAGTAACCTTTTCTAAGACTACGACGCTCCCTAACCCCCGTCCTCCTCTTCCCCTGTGTCTACTACTCTACCGACGTACTGTAGTGGCTGAGCTACCTACACTCAAATTCACTTGAGACCTACAACCACTACCTGTCCCTCCGGACCGTAGGACGTTAAGTACCCCATCGTTTCTCAGTCTGTGCTGACTCGTTGACTTGACTTGACTTCCTATTATTTGAATGAAAAGTCATATATAAGAAATCGTAAAATTAAAATTTTACATAATAGATAAAAATTTTGTACAATTTATATTTTGTCTTCGTTGTTAAACACCACAATCCTTTCTTTCATGGTTTACTATCTATATACAAATAATTTTGCTCATATTATAAATACAATTATAAATTCACGGATGATATACTAACGTTAACGAAATTCGATAAAGTATGTACACAATTACTTAATGTACTCAAATTATAGAAATCAGAGGACTTCATTTTCACTACAATCATAAAGTTCAATCACTACTTGATCAATGTTTCGCCAAACAGATGAAGGGAGTCCTTATGAAGTGAATAATCATCGACTTGATTCTTTATTCAGGTGTGTTACAACGATATATATACATGTATGAACATTTATATAGTGAATTGTTTTATTTTAGTCTTTCGTTCAGAGGTATACTAGTAAGAATCGAGACGGTCAGTGTTATACTTCGTCTCAAAGGACATTCGTTTATGAGGAACGGACAAGGGTAAAAACTATTTAGATATATAGGTGGCCTCTTCCGTTACCGTTGGGTAAGGTCATGAGAACGGACCTTTTAGGGTACCTACCTCCTCGGACCACCCGACGTCAGGTACACCAGTGCTTCTCAACCTGTGCTGACTCACTGAAATGAAAGTGAAAAGTGAAAGTACGTAACCTCTTCCGTTACCGTGAGGTGAGGTCATGAGAACGGACCTCTTAGGGTCCTTGTCTCCTGGGATCACCCGAAGGTAGATACCCTAGTGTGTCTCTGCCTGTACTGACTTCACTGAATCGTCCTCGTCGTCGTCGTCGTCGTATATATGTGTCAGGTTACTGACCTCTGTAGACTTTTTGGTAACTATAAGTTCCGTAGTTTATTTGTTGTCCCTATTTCAATAACCACCGACAAAGAAATTCTTTCTTCTTATTTTTAATGTGTTAATTTTAAAGACATTTGTCAAACTCTGATCATTCAGGAGGAATTATAGAAAAAGATAAAGAGGGGTTTGAGAACTGCAAAGAATTTTTAAACAGATTAAACATGGTCGGTTTACTTAATAACCTATCTATTTACACTTCGATTCGGGTTCGATAACTAGTCACTTTAACAAACGTTGACCCACCTTCTCGACGTCACAACCTTTGAGGTGTTTTACCGTTGTAGTGAGTTTCGTACGTTATAGGACATCACCTTTGTCATGTGTCACCGGACGGGAAGTTACGGACCGAGTCCACTCTTCAGTGAATTCCTCAGAACACTTTGAAGACTTACCGTAACCCAGGGACCGAAATGTTAAAGTGTTCTTAACTCAAACCTTCCTTACACCAGACTTAACCGAAACGGTTTTCCAAGGTACTATTAAGTCAAATATTTTTAGTTGGTAGGAGAAAAAAAAAAAATTCACAAAAAACCTGTTAAAGAGTCAAAATATGTACTTTCACTTTCGGTGAGTCAACACAGGTTGAGAAACACTGGGGTACCTGACATATCGGGTACGTTAAGAGATCCGGTCTTATGACCTCACCCATCGGAAAGGGAAGAGGTCTCCTAGAAGGGTTTGTTCCCTAGTTTGGGTCCAGAGGGTGTAACGTTCGTCTAAGAAATGGTCGACTCAGTGTTCTCCTCGGGTTCTTATGACCTCACCCATCGGATGAGAAGAGGTCGTCTAGAAGAGCTGGGTCCTTAGCTTGACCCTAGAGGACGTACCGTCCATCTAAGAAATGGTTGACTCGATATTCCTTATAAAAGGTATAAACACAATTTAACAGATTGAGACTCTAGGGTTTAATTCAGACACTAGAAACCGTCTTCAACCATTTGAAGATGTAATTCCTCAAATAGGGGTCAATCAACATTGGATAACACGTGACATCGTTAAGATTCAAGGATCCTTCTGAAGAACTAAGTAAATATGTATATGATAAAAGTTTGTCTCCGTCATTTCTGTGTAAAACCACTTTTCCAAGTACACTAGACATTGAAGTGAATGACGTTTGGGACTTAAAAAATAAATATTCTTCTTAACTTTCGATGAATAAACACTGATGATTCATTCATTACTCAGTAATGTTTTTCGAAGTACAACGTTCTCAAATAACTTCTTGGATAAAGTAGTTAGATGACAATTTAGAACCGTTGTAAATTATTATATTGTTGTAGTTACAAACGAATCACTTACTTATTTCCTCATGTGTAGTCACGTATGTTTGGATGAGTCTCAGAACTTCTTCTTACTTTTTCCGGGAGGTTTCTCCTAGGGATTATCCCGTGAAAATAAACCAACAAGAAATGTCGAATTTTAGACTCAAGTTTTCTTTCAGTACCCTCTCTGACAACCGGAAACCAAAGGGGTCACACCAATCAGATCGATCAAGGTGGTCCGGTCCCGTTCTCCTTCCTCAAAGATTCTCCTTCTTTTGTCTTTCAGTTGGTTGGTTTGGGTTTCTCTTTGATATCTGAGAGAAGGGTTAGACTTCTCTTTCTTTTTCTGTTCAATGTTCACAAAGGTTTCTTTTTAATGTATTTCCCTATGACTTAGGTCCTCTAAACCACGGTTTTCAAACTTTTGATCCTTCACTTATATGGTCTGTCGTACAGTAGTCAATTACCCCTCCAAACTTGGACATCGGTTTTTTTGTCCTTAGACTACGAATTCAGTAGTAAATTTTTTAATAAAAATCACACATTAGGTCAATAAAAGTTGGTACTGTTATATTGTCTTATTGGATACGTCAAAAGATTTTTTGTGTTTATTCTTGTCAGTGGACCTTTCAAAGATCCAAACCGACGACAAACACAGAATCAAGGTCGTAACTGAGTTATCAATTAGTTCAAACTCTTGACAAGTGAATTTAGTGTATTCCGAGTTCTGGTGAGAGACCACGTATGTCAGTTCAATGTAAAGTCTTTTGAACAACAGGGACCTCCGACATTAAAGTCAACCGTAAAAAAAGAAAGATGGAAAGATAGAAAATATTTACAAGGGGTTGTTTGTATCCACTTTAAGTATTATTTTAATTTTACAATAAAAATAATTTCTTACGTACTCAAACTTTATACAAAAGAATGACATTTTCTCTTAAGGTCTTTTTGTACATCAAGACGAAGTAACTGATACGATTTCGGAAACTCACACACCTAGTGTTGCTTGACACCTTTTAAGAATTTCTCTACCTTTATGGTCTGGTCAAATGGACAGAGGACTCTTTGAACATACGTCCAGTTCTTCGTTGTCAATCTTGACCTGTACCTTGTTCTTTGACTAAGGTTTAACTCTTTCTTCATGAAGTCCCGATATATAACAGAGGTACGAATAAATTGAGTATACGTCTCATGTAGTACACTCTAAGGTCCGACCTACTTCGTGTTCGACGTTAGTTCTAACGGTCCTTTTATAGTTAGTGAAGCCTATACGTCTACTGTGGTGGGAATACCGTATTTCACTTCTCCTTGATTTCTCGGAGAACTACTTCTACTTTCTCTCACTTTTTTCGACCGAATTTCGAGTTGTAAGTTTTTTTATTTCTAGTACCGTCGGTCAGGGTAGTAAAATACCATTTATCTGCCCCTTTGTTACCTGTGTCACTGTCGCCATAAAAGAACCCGAGGTTTTAGTGCCGTCTACCACTGACGTCGGTACTTTAATTTTCTGTGAACGAGGAACATTCTTTTCGATACTCTTTCGATTTGTCCTGTAATTTTTTTTCTCTCTCTAATGAAACGGTTCTTTCTAACCATATTAACTTCGATACCGAAAAAGGTCATCAGTATATACCTACACTTTCAACCGGGTATTTCTTCCGACTCGTTACTCCTCAACTATGAAAGCTTGACACCACAACCTCTTCTGAGAACTCTCAGGAAACCTGACGTTCCTCTAGGTTGGTCGGTTAGGATTTCCTTTAGTCAGGGCTTATAAGTAACCTTTCAGAGTACGACTTCGACTTCAAGGTTATGAAACCAGTGGACTACACTTCTCTACTGAGTAATCTTTTCTGGGATTACGACCCTTTCTAACTTTCGTACTCCTATTCCCCTACTGTCTCCTACTCTACCAACCTACCGTAGTGGTTGAGTTACCTGTACTCAAACTCCTTCGAGGTCCTCTACCACTATCTGTCCCTTCGGACCGTACGACGTCAGGTACCTAAGCGTTTATCAGTTTTCCTGACTCACTGACTTGTTGTTGAAATCAAACTAAGGTTTGGTCTCTTTAATTGGTACAGGGATTGACGTGTACCCACAACGACAAAATAAATTCCTGACTATCGTCAAGACTCAGAGGTAAAAAGAAAAATTTACTTACAAACAAATATCGTCAAGAATTTTATAAACTTGTCTAGTTAGTCTCCATTGAGAGAATTTTTTTATTTTTTCATCTTTTTATAGGGACAATTAATGAATGGAAAGGGGTACAGTTTTTAGTCATTACCTAATTGGGACATCATAAATAATCGATATATCTTCAGATGACGACTTTACTTTACAGAGAGGAACGATCCGATGTCTGTCTGATATTATACCAGACAAATGTCAGTAAACTACAACTCAGTGAAACAGAGACTATACTCTCTACAAATATTTTATAGACAATACAGATAACTTACAATATTGAATGTATACGTACAGACCTATAACTTTAAGAAAGTCCCAGTCTCAGTTCGTTTTTCTAGAAGTCCTTGGTTATACTGGATGTTCCGACGGGGGTATCTTTCGTTTTTAGCTTTGGTGTACGTCTCAGAAGTGACTTCACAATTATAACCGAGGCACCTGTGGACTCCTGTCAAGTCTTTACTTTGGAGGATTCTCACTGTCACACTCAGGACGGTGACACTCAAGTGTCACTCTGTCGTCGTCAAGTATTAATGGACACAATCCCCCTGGGTCATGAGGCACCTAGGACACCCGTGAGGACGACCTCATGTCAAGTCATTCGAGACACGCCGTCGAGGAGTCCAAACGATTGTCCAGAGAGTAAACCCAGTCTGACTGAGTCCTAAGGACCCTACCAAGGGAAAGGTCAGAGAAACTAAAGGATAAGTAGAGTTTACCCAAGTAAACCGACCGAGACACGAACAGAGTAAAACTTTTATCAACGGTGTCCCCTTGTAATAACACAAACCCTCACTTCACAATTCTCCTCGTCCACGTCTCTCTCTCGTGGTGCGACCCTTCTGTTCGTAAGGATAGAGCTAGATAAGTAATGTGTGTCACGTTGACGTCACTCCCGATCCCTACGTTACGATTACTCCCTTTCTTGTGTGAAGAGTCAAGTATTTAAACTACGATTCCTTTGGTTTGTCTTTCGTTTCCGTACTATTATTTTTCTTGACGAGATTTCAACATACCTAGATTAAGGTTATAATCAAACTTTGTCTCTATTTAAAAACGTAGCCGGATCTACTGATAACAAAGAATAGAGAAGAACGATAAGAAACCTTAAGACGTAAGTCTACGAATATAGAAAGGAAAAGAGGAAACAAAAAACGAAGCGAAGAAAAGTGTCGATAAATATTCTTCTCTATACTTTCTGAAGAAGTCGCTAGTTACGTTTCCTTATTTCCTTTTACGTCCTACCCTTTCTGATCTCTAAAGAAGTTCTTTTAATCTCTATAGTTCCCTTATAAAGTACGTTTGTACCCGGGTTATTTCCTGTCTTTACCATACCTGGATTGTCTTCGTCTTTTATAATTCTTCTCCACCGTTCTTATGTGTCTTCTTGACATGTTTTTTCTAGAAGTGCTGGACCTATTAGTGCCACCACACTAGTGAGTAGATCTCAGTCTGTAGAACCTTACACTTCAGTTCACCCGGAATCTTTGGTAGTGATACTTGTTTCGATCACCTCCACTACCTTAAGGTCACCTCTAGAAAGTTTAAGACTTTCTACTACGACACTTTCACGACGTGAGGTATACGGTCGTTTAAGCCTTTTGAGTCGTCACCGATGCCCTTTTCCATGATGATCTCATCACCGGTGATGACCTTTTCCAGTCAAAAGTAAGGTTAGTGTTTCTTTCCATTACGGTTTCTTACGAGTTTGATGACGTGTTAACGTGAGTAGAGTGTACGATCATTTCATTACGAGTTTTAAGAGGTTCGGTCCGAAGTCGTTATGCACTTGACACTTGAAGGTCTACAAGTTCGACCAAAATCTTTTCCGTCTCCTTGGTCTCTAGTCTAACGGTTGTAGGCGACCTAGTACCTTTTTCGTTCTCTCAAGGTCTTTTTGTAGATAAAGACGAAATAACGGATACGGTTTCGGAAACTGACACACCTAGTGTTATTTGACACCTTTTAAGACTCTCTCTACCCTTATGGTCTGGTAGACTGGACGGAGAATTCTTTAGACATACGTCCATTCCTTCGTTGTCAATCTTGACCTGTACCTTATTGTCTGACCAAGGTTTGTCTTTTTCCTCATGCAGTTCCGACATATAGCAGTGGGACGAATAAATTGAAGAAACGTCTCATGTAGTACTCTTTGAGACCTGACCTTCTTTGTGTTCGACCTTAGTTCTAACGGCCCTCTTTACAGTTATTGGAGTCTATACGTCTACTGTGGTGGGAATACCATCTTTCACTTCTCCTTGATTTCTCGGAGAACTACTTTTACTTTCACTTCTCACTTTTTCAACTGAATTTCGAGTTGTAAGTCTTTTACTTCTAGTACCGTAGGTCAGGGTAGTGAAGTACACTTTATCTACCCCTTTGTCACCTTTGTCACCTACTGAAATAAAACCCCCCGAGGTTTTAGTGACGTCTACCAGTAACGTCGGTACTTTAATTTTTTTTTTTTTACGAATGAGAAACCTTCTTTCCAATACTGGTTGGATCCATCATATAAGTTTTCGTCTCTGTAATGAAACGGCTGATTCCAGGTAGATCGGTTCTGATAACAAAAAGGTCACCAGTACATACCTACACTCTCAACCTGACACTTCTTCCGACTCGTGACTTCTTAACTACGAAAATTGACACCATAACCTTTTCTGAAAACTCTCAGGGAACCTGACGTTCCTCAAAGTTGGTCAGGTAAGACTTCCGCTAGTCGGGACCCTAAAGAAACCTTCCTTACTACGATTTCGACTTTGAGGTCATGAAACCGGTGGAGTACACTTCTCAACTGAGTGACCCTTCTGAGACTACGACCTCCCTAACCCTGTCCTCCCCTTCCCCAGCTGTCCCCTACTCTTCCGACCTACCGTAGTGACTGAGCTACCTGGACTTAGACTCACTTGAGGTCCTCAACCACTACCTGTCCCTCCGGACCGCACGACTCTAAGTACCCCAGCGTTTTCTCAACATGTGCTGACTCGTTGACTTGACTTGACTCTACTGATAAGAAGTTAAAACATTGACTGTGTGTGTGTGTGTGCACACACACACACACACACACACACACCCACATATATTTTAGACATGAAAATATGAAATTCGAGGAATTTTACATCTCGAAATATGTGAAATTCTGACAAAACGTACATAATCATGAGTTATTTAATCTCTTCCTTTAATTACAAACAACTGATGGAATACATACGAGGGGTAGTACTTAAAACAAATCAAATAAAGACCATCTTGAGAAAAACGTGTATAATATAAAACACGAAAAGTCTACTCGTTTGTACGGGTCTTATAAAATCACTGTTCGGGTTCCAGAGTCTCAAAGATTGACCGTCCTAGACGTGAGTTTACATTCGAGAGAGTGGAGACGGTGGAACTCTCCTCAGGGTGTCAGAATAGAGGAAGGAAAAGAAAGGTGAAAATTCTTAAGTACACTAATATCATCTAGGTGGATTAATCATGTATTTTTAGAGATAGAATTTAAGGTAGTCAATAATTAGTATTAATGTAGTGATTAAGGAAAATACTTTTCCGTTGGATAACCACTACCCAATCCTAAACATTAGTAGAAGTCCCAGTGTTAAGAAGGATGGTGTGGTGGAGTCTCTCTATATTTAGGGTAACTAGTATCGGTTGTATAAATAGTTTCAAGGAAAACGTGAACATTCCCGTTTTTTCTGATATTCTATGTAGAGGTAACGAGTGTAGTCTTGGTCAAAATAGGAGGCTTAGTTCAGATTCAGTAAAATACGTCCTACTGACTTATGACTTTGAAGGAATTCGATAAGACGAGTATTAGGACTGCGACTTCTGGTTACTTCACTATGTAAATCCGACGACATGTTTGACTCTTTGACAAGTCCCACCATCCTAATCTTACACTGTGTTATGGGACACAGTCCCGTATCTAGAGTGTGTCCTCTTCTTCTCGTCGTCTCGAAACTATCACGGGAATTCTCTAAGTATAAACAATAATTTGAGAGAGACCTACCTTTCTGGTCACCATTTAAATAGTTCTTAAGAAGTTCGTAATAATTTCACTCACTAAAAAGACGTAGAGTTTATTCTCAGAGTATATCCGTAGTTTCAATCGGTTCTATTTTACAGGTTTTATACTTGTACTCCTTAAATATGTACGTTCGTTCACTACAGTAATTGGACTTTTCTAAGGTAAACTGAATTCTACTGGAAGATTGATCTACTAAAAGGACTGGATCTAAAAAGTGGAATTGTCAGAGTAAATGAAGTATGGACAGATTTACGACTAAACCAAAAATAAGTATATACGGTCTTTTATTTAGTCTCTTTTTATAAAAGATCGAAGGTCCTTAGTGACTGTTTCAATATTTTGTTTTGAGAGTCACTATTCTTTGAGGATAATTGAACAGAATCTTTCTTTTACCTTTTAGTATGTTCTGTTGATTTAACTTTTCCAGGTTCTGAGAACGGTCCATTGATCAAGATCTTTAATCTGACATCCTCAGTTGTTTCTGATAAATGAGATGGACTCTTGGATCTTCTCCTCATCCAAGAATCTTTCACGATTCCCAGGTCGGTTCCTCTGATCGTAGTTGGTCGACTATTCCATTCAAATTCCTGGTCCTCGGTCTGTCTTCCATTGTTGTCTTACACTTATCCCTACTCCCGGTTCAAGTCTCCCAACTATCCGTTAGTTAAAATACCTTTTATTTTACTTAATTTAGGTCCTTTACCTACCTCGACCGAATTTTCTTATTCCGTCTATGTGTTTTTGGGATTGTCATAGTGGTTATAAAAAGAATCCCATGTGTGACTGAAATATATTTTATTATACACGGTATATTCTCAATGATTATATGAATAGAAGAATTTTCGTGAATTGAAGAAACGGTCAGTACAAGGATTATGAAGATGTACGGGAACAATATAATCTGACTTTCCATCCATGTCACATTGTGTATATCTCCTAGAGTATGGACCTGTACCGACTGAACAGGTTATCATGTATAACAACAACAAATCAGTAATTAAGCACAGACTGAGAAACACTAGGGTACCTGACGTCGTACTGTCCGAGGAGACAGATAATACCCTTAAGGATTCGTTCTCGTGACCTCACCCAACGGTAAAGGAAGAGATCCCCTAAAAAGGTCAGGTCCATAGCTAAAGTGTAGAGGACGTGACCTTCCAGCTAAGAAATGGTGACTCGGTAATCCCTGGTGACTCGATAATCCCTTCGAGCGTCATCGCGTATGAACTAGACTTTGGTCCGTTAGGTAAGGAATCGACCGTTGGTTCCTTTACAGAAAGAAATGTAACCTATGTAGAGTTGACAAGAGTAACTAACCTTCCACAATCTAGACTTTCAGATACATCTCGAGATTCTAGAGGTACAAAGACCAAGTATACCTATTGATTTCATCTTCTACGGTTAAAAGTGTACTCCTTTTACCTCATATTCATTCTCGGATCTAAAGATCTTTCTTACTCTCTCTGTATCCTTCCGACAGACGGAACCGTTAGTTATCAAATTGTTCAGAGTCGTTTTAAACATACTTTAGATGGATGTTTACAAAACAAGTCACTTCAGAGGGATAAGAATGTAGTTTGGGTGAGGAGAAATAAACTCGTTTGGTGTCACCTACAAATAGAGAACATGGACTCTTCTAAAACCGACCCGTAGTAATAATAACATAGAAGTGACAAAAACCTTCCAGGACCTGAAGGGACCACCGAGTCTGCCATTTCGCAGACAGATGTTGCACCCCCTGGGCCAAAGTTAGGGACCCCACCCTTCTAGGGGGCCCCTTCCTTTACCGTTAGGTGAGGTCATGATAACGGACCTTTTAGGGTACCCGTCTCCTTGGACCATCCGATGTCAGGTACCCCAGTGTTTCTCAGCCTGTGCTGACTCTCTGAAGTGAAAGTGAAATACTCATCTGTCTCTTCAGTAGATTTCTATTATCATTGAGACCTTTCTCTCGTCTCTTACTTTTAAACTCTTCTATAATTCCTATTTGAAACGGTTATAGTTATAATGATGTTCTCAAGTTCTCAAGGAGGACATACGAGTTTTTACAAACACGAACATATATAAGTACAATTTATTCTACCATATTTTATAGTATATAAGTAGTATACTCAATTTTAGTAACATCAAGAACTACCAGAATTCTCAATTGAAGTGAGTATTGAATATTTACAAGATTTAATAAATTATACACAAGAAAAAGAGGAATAGAAAGAACAAGAAGTTTAATTATTATTAATCAGAGATAAAATGAGTTCCTCTTTCGATGTCACAGATAAAGAGATACGGTACTCTGCTAAAGACCGACTCAAAATTCTTTTCAACTCGGTCATTTCACTTTTTTAATATTAAAATAATACAGGTACTATTTTTTCTCTTTTCATCTATTAGGACGAAATATCCCTTCAGGTTTTTTCTTTACACGACGAATTTCCCCCCTTTTTTTTTTTTTCTATCTTTAGTTACAAACAACCGATGTTGTACGTTTTAGAATTTATTCTTTCTTATTGGTCGTTAATATAATTATGAAATACGTGTACGTAGAGGTTCAAGTAAGNGCTAAAGACCGACTCAAAATTCTTTTCAACTCGGTCATTTCACTTTTTTAATATTAAAATAATACAGGTACTATTTTTTCTCTTTTCATCTATTAGGACGAAATATCCCTTCAGGTTTTTTCTTTACACGACGAATTTCCCCCCCTTTTTTTTTTTTTCTATCTTTAGTTACAAACAACCGATGTTGTACGTTTTAGAATTTATTCTTTCTTATTGGTCGTTAATATAATTGTGAAATACGTGTACGTAGAGGTTCCAGTAAGATTTCAAGATTCGATTGAAAAGATCATTTACCGTATTAACCATAAACTTTTGGTACATTCCGTAAAAAGGAAAAATTTTTCTCATTTCATGTTTCCAAATAAGCCTTCGACAGAATAGTGTAACACATGTAAACAAATTAATACACAGATAAAAAACAACAACAATAACCAAGTAAAAAAAGGTTCATATTTTCCTTTTAGAAACGTTTAAAGATTTTAATAAGGTACCAATAGTTAACGTCTAAATTATTACGAGTGTATAAAAGAATCTTTAGTAGATGTAATAGGTCTGAAGGTTTCAATAAATATATAACTGTAAATTAATAAAACCACAGATAACAAGAAAGGAGAAAAAGGAAGTTCGAAACACGAAAAGTATAACCTATCCAACTACTATACACATAAAATCACCAAGTAATTTTTATGATCGAGTTTTTTATTTTTTTTTAATCGAGAAAATTAATGTATAGTCAAAAAAGAGAAAAACAATTTATTAGACATAAAAATAAAGAAGAAGAGAGAGAAAAAGATGACGATCTTAGACTTCAACGACTCTGTAACCTCTTTATCTTCGTGTGAAACAAATCCTTACGGACTTTCGATATCATATTCTGATAAGATCATATCTCGGACTTAAATTTGTCTCTCTTAAAGTATCAAAAAGGAGTTGTGAAGATCTTAGGTTACACACATCTGACACAGAAGTTATAGAAGCACGGAATATCCGTTCGGTCTCTGTTCTTTTCTTTTACACGACTCTACTAAAACAGGGATAAAAACACACTGGTGTTCGGAAAATTCATTTCATGAGAACTGACTTATATAGTCGTTGAAAATTTTTATTTACTAATGTACATATCAAAGAATGTTAGTTAAGTATTAAATTGACCTTAACAATCAAGAAAAAATAATAAAAAATTTAAAAAAATAAGTATAAATAAATAATATTTTAGGTCATATTTCCTTTCTGACGGTGACTTATACATAATTAATAAAGTGATCTTTAATGGACCACTATGTTTCTTATCGACTTAATTTATGACTTAAAGTTTACCCACGTTTTTATTTTCTAAGGATCTTATTTTTCAAAAAAAACAAAACAAAGAAAAAAGACAAGAAAAACACACGCACGAGAAATACAAAATAAAAAATACAAAAAAATGAAATATTAATAGATGAGATCAACTTACAAGTAAAAAAAAGACAAGATAAATTATTACACAAATTTTATCTAAAGGAGACACATGTCAAAAACTGTACCGAGAACCTAAATCTAATACTACATTAAACACTAAAAATAAAGATATATAAGACAGAAAACAAATATCAGGATTACCCCCATCTCTCTCTCTGTCTTTCTCTCCCCCAATGAATGAAAAAAAAAGAAAAACTAACGATTAACATGACGTCGAACATGTCTTTTGATGAGTTTCAGTGTAAAATTTGAAGAGTTCTTATCCTATGTAGAGACTGATGTCTATAAAGTCGTGTCAATATAGTCCCTTCCTCTAGTTTAGTCAGTCAGTATTTCCTTTAGTTAGGACTTATAAGTAACAACGACTTCAACTTTATGAAACCGGTGGACTACACTTCTCGGTCTCGAGTGAGTAACCCTTTCGGGAACTACGGCCCTTTCTGACTTCCGTTTTCCTCTTCCCCCGTTGTCTCCTTCTCTACCTACCGTAGTTACTGAGTTACCTGTACTTAAACTCGTTTGAGACACTGTCACTTCCTGTCCCTTCGGACCACACGACATCAAGTACCCCAACGTCTCTCATCCTGTACTGAATCACTGACTTGTTGTCGTCGTTGTACATTTCGACTGTGACCGTTTTAATCGATCTTACCTAGAATCGTAAATTGAATTTAAGATTACAGATTCCTAAAGTATTACTTATAAAGAAAAAGACGTCCGTTCTTGGTTACTAACATTATTTGGACACACCTTCTATAATTGATCAGGACATCTGAGAGATTGATCGTAAGACTAAGAGACCAGGAGTTACAAGAGTATGTGTTTTACTTTACCACCGATTGTCCTAAGGATTCGAAAGAAGATCGACATTATAAAATAATCAGACAAGAGTCTTAAACTATTGAAAATAGAGGATACGTGAAGGTATATACCGTTCTCTAATCTATTTATCTTTAATTTTTTTTTTGATAATCAATTCGAATAATATGGATTTAAATAATTATCCTATATTATATTAGAGGACTTCCCACACCTCTTTTTTTATTCACCCACCTTTGTATGTACTCTTCCTTATTTAGTAGAAGGATAACGATCAACTTCAACAAAATAGTGTTTCTGACAATCTCTCTTTTTACTTACTCATTTTTATTTTCCGAAAAACATCGGTCTCGGTTTGTGATAATATCACTAACTTATTTACTAAGAAAAGGGTCTACCACTAAATAACAGATCATCTGACGATCGGTTTTGACTTGGTCCTTCTTTATCTTTTAGAATCGTCTGGGTAGTGTTCGTGCCTTTAACTTTGACGTTAGTCTTTAAAAGGTCGTTTGTTTTCGGGTCCAGGTCTGCCGAAGTGTCAACTTAAGATGGTTTTTAAAGTTCTCCTCGATTGTGGATAGGAGGAGTTTGAGAAGGTCTTTTAACGTCTCCTTCCATTTGAAGGTTTGAGTAAGATACTCCGGTGGTAGTGGGATTATGGTTTTGGACTGTTTCTACAGTGTTTTTTTCTTTTGATGTCCGGTTATAGTGACTACTTGTATCTACGTTTTTAGGAGTTGTTTTAAGATCGTTAGTCTTAGGTTGTTGTGTAATTTTTCTAGTATGTGGTACTGGTTCACCCGAAATAGGGTCCCTACGTTTTTAAGAAGTTATAGGCGTTTAGTTAGTTACATTAAGTGGTGTAATTGCTTGACTTTTTATTTTTGGTATACTAATAGAGTTATCTACGTCTCTTCCGGAAACTGTTTTAAGTTGTAGATAAATACTATTTTTGAGAGGTCTTTCGTCCTTATCTTCCTTGTATGGAGTTGTATTATTTTCGATATATACTGTTTGGGTGTCGTTTGTAATAGGAGTTACCACTTTTTAACTTTCGTAAAGGGGATTTCAGTCCTCGTTCTGTTCCCACAGGTGAAAGTGGCGATGATAAGTTGTATCAAGACCTTCGAAACCGGTGTCGTTAATCTCATCTTTTTCTTTATTTTCCTTAGGTTTAACCTTTTCTTCTTCATTTTGAGAGTGACAAACGTCTACTGTACTAGGAGATGTACCTTTTGGGATTTCTGAGGTGGTCTTTTAATGATCTCGATTAGTTACTTATATCATTTCAACGTCCTATATTTTAGTTGTGTGTTTTAAGGGAACGTAAGGATATGTGCTTATTACTCTTTCATCTTTTTCTTTAATTCCTTTGTTAAGGTAAGTGGTAACGTTGCTTTTCTTATTTTATGAATCCTTATATAGATGGATTTCTTTGATTTCTGGATATATATCTTTTGATATTTTGTGACTACTTTCTTTAGTTTCTCCTGTGATTATCTACCTCTTTATATGGTACAAGTACCTAGCCTTCTTAGTTATCTCACTTTTACTCATATGATGAGTTTCGTTAAATGTTTAAGTTACGTTAGGGATAGTTCGATGGTCGTTGTAAAAAGTGTCTTGATCTTGTTTATTAAAGTTCTAAACATACCTTTATGTTTTTTGGAGCTTATCGGTTTCGTTAGAACTCTTTCTTCTTACCTTGACCTCCTTAGTTGAACGGACTGAAGTCCGAGATGATGTTTCGGTGTCAGTAGTTCTGTCATACCATGACCGTGTTTCTGTCTGTATATCTAGTTACCTTGTTTTATCTTTCGGGTCTCTATTTAGGTGTGTGTATACCTGTGGAATAGAAACTGTTTCCTTCGTTCTTATATGTTTCCTCATTTCTGTTAGAGAAATTGTTCACCACGACCCTTTTGACCAGTTGGTGAACATTTTCTTACTTTGATCTAGTGAAAGATTGTGGGGTGTGTTTTTATTTGAGTTTTACTTAATTTCTAGATTTACATTCTAGTCTTTGATATTTTGAGGATCTCCTCTTGTATCCGTTTTGTGAGAGGCTGTATTTAGTGTCGTCCTAGGAGATACTAGGTGGAGGGTCTTAAGACCTTTATTTTCGTTTTTATTTGTTTACCCTAGATTAATTTTAATTTTCGAAGACGTGTTGTTTCCTTTTATATTCGTTCCACTTTTCTGTCGGAAGACTTACCCTCTTTTATTATCGTTTACTTCGTTGACTGTTTGTTGATTAGAGTTTTTATATGTTTTGTTGAAGACGTCGAGTTAAGGTCCTTTTATTTACTTGGTTAGTTTTTTACCCGGTTTCTGGATTTATCTGTAAAAAGGTTTCTTCTGTATACCTACCGATTGTTTGTGTACTTTTCTACGAGTTGTAGTGAGTAATAATCTCTTTACGTTTAGTTTTGGTGTTACTCCATGGTGAAGTGTGGTCAGTCTTACCGACGCTAGGTTTTTAGACGTTCGTTATTTACGACCTCTCCCACACCTCTTTTCCCTTGTGACGACGTGACAACCACCCTTACGTTTGATCATGTCGGTGATACCTCTTGTCACACCTCTAAGGAATTTTTTAACGTTTATCTTGATGGAATACTGGGTCGTTAGGGTGACGACCCGTATGTGTGGCTCCTTTGGTCTTAACTTTCTCTGTGTACATGGGGTTACAAGTAGCGTCGTGACAAATATTATCGGTCCTGTACCTTTGTTGGATCTACAGGTAGTCGTCTACTTACCTATTCTTTCGACACCATGTATATGTGTTACCTCATAATGAGTCGGCAATTTTTCTTAAGTAAACTTAGTCAAGACTACTCTACCTACTTTGACCTCGGCTAATATGTCTCACTTCATTCGGTCTTTCTTTTTGTGGTTATGTCATATGATTGTGTATATATACCTTAAATCCTTCTACCGTTACTGCTGGGACATACGTTCTGTCCTTTTTTCTGTGTCTACACATATTGCCTGAAAACCTGAGTCTCCCTCTCCCTCTCCCACCCTACTAAACCCTCTTACTGTAAGATTGTACATATGATAGTACATTCTTAACTTAGCGGTCAGATACAGACTACGTCCTATGTCGTAAGAACCCCGACCACGTACCCCTACTGGGTGTCTCTACAATACCCCTCCCTCCACCCTCCCCCCAAGTACAAACCCTTGCGTACATTCTTAATTTCTAAAATTTTAATTTTTTTATTTATTTATTTTGTAATTTTTTTTTCATTTCTTCCTTTGTTGTTATTGTCATTTTGAACTTTGAGGTAAATTTCATTCATAAAAAACTGAATCTTTAAATTGAAGATTTAATCCTACCTCAGAAATATAGAGTACCATTCGGTGATCCCGATTCCTTATCTATGAGATACAAATGAATTAAAAATAGGCGAATCAATATTTTACAACTCACACTTTTTAGACTTATCAGATATTATTACACGAAGGGAACGTACCGGAGTCAAAAGAAGAAAATAATTACGATATCAAAACCATCTAACACTAAATACCTATAAAAAGGGAAATTAATATTAATTTACAGGGAAAATTGACTAAAATGGAAAAAGAAGGAACTAAAAACAACAGAACTATAATTATATTAACTATATTGAAATAGAAATATTGTAAAAGACTTGTTTACTTATTAAGGGAAGGATAAAATTGGTTCTGTATAAATAAATAAATCTCGAAGTTCCATCCTCACCCTCAAATCTTCTCCTGTCGAATCAGCCAAGAAAGCCTTTCAGTGTTTATCACCTGGACTGAAGACGAAAGGTACTATGATAACAAGTCAACGATTCAAAGTAGACTGAAAATCACTGGGACACCTGACGTCGTGTTGTCCGAAGGGACAGGAACTATAGTCAGCAAGGTTACTTATAAGTGAGCATCAACTAAAGGAAATCCTAAGTGACCAAACTAAAGGTACGACAGGTTCCTTGAGAGTTTTCAGAAGAGGACGTGATGTTAATTTTTAGTAGTCAAGAATCCACCAGTTGGAAGAGATATCAGGTTGCAAGTGTATCCGCGTACTGATGACCTTTTGGTGTCCAAACTGATATTTCTGGAAACAGCCGAAATTTACTACAGGAAAGTCATTTCTCTCGTCTCTTATGACGATAGTTAGTTGACAATCTGTAGAGAGTCTTACGTCACCCAAGACTGTGTGTCGTTATCTAGATTGGTGTCGTAGAGGTCGTTAATCCCTCATGAAACGTTGACCACACTACGAAAGGTTCGGTAAGTGAGTACATAAGTACAAGTGACTCGTGGAGAGTCTCACTCCACAGTGTACTCCGAGGTTCCTTGATAGTCTTCCACTTGGTCTCTCTTTGTAAATACGGTCGGACCTCGAATATGAGACACCCTCTTTCGTAGTATATTTGGTCCTTTATTTACGTGTCTATTAATTCTAAATACTATTCACACTACTTCTTTTATATATATTATCAAACCTACTTTCATACTTCTTCTCAGTGCGACTCCTTCCTTTTCAATTTTATTTATAAAATAAAAAGGTTAGTATTAAAAAATTTGACGGTAGACAACTCCGTAAAGTTTGGTTTTCGGGTCTCTCAGTTCAAAGAACATTATACGTAAGACAAAAGATTGTTTATTTACGAACAACTTTGCATGGTTGATCAAAATTATAGCGTACAGTGAGTTCATCAAAAATTTAGAGGTTTATTACGTAGTCAAGACAAGTTAAGTCAGCGAGTCAGCACAGGTTGAGAAACACTGGGGTACTTAACGTCGTGCGGTCCGGAGGGACTGGTAGTTGTTGAGGGCCTCAAGTGAGTCTAAGTCCAGTTAGCTCAGTCACTACGGTATGTCTCTAGAGTAGGAGAAAGCAGGGGAAGAGGAAGACGGAGGTCAGGGAGGGTCGTAGGTTCAGAAAAAGTTACTCAGTTGAGAAGCGTACTCCACCGGTTTCATGACCTAAAAGTCGAAATCGTAGTAAGGATGGTTTCTTTAGGGTCCCGACTAGAGTAAGTCTTACCTGACCAACCTAGAGGAACGTCAGGTTTCTTGAGAGTTCTCAGAAGAGGTTGTGGTGTTAAGTTTTCGTAGTCAAGAAGTCGCGAGTCGGAAGAAGTGTCAGGTGACAGTGTAGGTATGCACTGATGACCTTTTTGGTATCGGAACTGATCTGCCTGTAATCAGTCATTTCATTATAGAGATGAAAACTTATACGATAGATCCAACCAGTATTGAAAAGAAGGTTCCTCATTCGCAGAAAATTAAAGTACCGGTGTCAGTAGTAGAAGTCCTAAAACTTCGGGGGGTTTTATTTCAGACTGTGACAAAGGTGACAAAGAGGTAGATATAGGGTACTTCATCACTATGACCTACGGTGCTGGAAGCAAAAGACTTACAACTTGAAATTCGGTTGAAAAAGTGAGAGGAGAAAGTGAAAGTAGTTCTCCGAAAAATCAAGAAGAAGTGAAAGACGGTATTCCCACCACAGTAGACGCATAGACTCCAAGAACTATAAAGAGTGTCGTTAGAACTAAGGTCGAACACAAAGAAGGTCAGGTTGTAAAGAGTACTACACGAGACGTATCTTCAATTTATTCGTCCTACTGTTATATGTCGGAACTCCATGAGCAAAAGGATAAACCTCGGTCACACAACAAGGTACAGGTCAAGATTGACAACAAAGGACTGGACGTATGTCGAAAGAGTTCTCCGTCCAGTCCACCAGACCATAAGGGTAGAGAAAGTCTTAAAAGGTGTCAAATAACACTAGGTGTGTCAGTTTCCGAAATCGTATCAGTTATTTCGTCTTTATCTACAAAAAGACCTTGAGAGAACGAAAAAGGTACTAGGTCAGTTACAACCGTTAAACTAGACACCAAGGAGACGGAAAAGATTTTGGTCGAACTTGTAGACCTTCAAGTGTCAAGTGCATAGGGACTTCGGATCGAACCTCTTAAAACTTGTAATGAAATAATCGTACACTCTACTCACGTTAACACGCCATCAAACTCGTAAGAAACCGTAACGGAAAGAAACACTAGCCTTACTTTTGACTGGAAAAGGTCAGGACACCGGTGACGACTCAAAAGGTTTAAACGACCGTATACCTCACGTCGCGAAAGTGTCGTAGTAGAAAGTCTTAAACTTTCTTGAGGTGACCTTAAGGTAGTGGAAGTGATTGAAACAAGCATCACTACGAAAGATTCCGGGTGAACTGAAGTGTAAGGTCCTACAGACCGAGATCTACTCACTAGTGTGGTAGCACTAATAGACCTAACACTTCTAGAAAAAACATACCAAGAAGACACATAAGAACGGTGGAGAAGAATTATAGAAGACGAAAAGAATCCAATTATGGTGAAGACAGGAAATAACTCTAGTAGAAATGTACTTTACAAGGGAAACATAGAGATTAAAGGGACTCCTCTAGAGATCAGAAAGGGTAAGACAACAAAAGGAGATAAAGAAACGTAACTAGTGATTTCTATCGAAAGAATAGGGAAGAACCATAAGAAACCTTGAGACGTAAGTCTACGAATATAGAAAGGAAAAGAGGAAACGAAAAATGAACAGAAGAAAGTGTCGATAAACATTACGGAGGGGTCTGTCGGTAAAAGGAAAAAACCTAAAGAAAAGGTACCCCTACCAGAACTAGGGACAGAGGACATGTTACAGTGCTTGGAGTAAGGTATCAAGTAGTCCGTGAGATAGATAGTGTAGATCCGGGAATTTAGATAAAGAGTGAAGGTGACATATTAGTATTCCCTAAACTAACTCCAGTATGGACTCAACCAGATCGCCAAAAGGGATGAAAGAAGTTAAATTCAGACTTAAACCATTATTCCTCAAGTACTAGACTCGGTGTCAGTCGAGGACCAGAACAAAAACAACTGACATATCTCGAAGAGGTAGAAACCGACGTTACTTATATTAGTTAGACTAAAACTACAAATGGTAGACCACTACAGGTACACATCTCAGAAGAGAACACAACAACCTTCTCTCACAAATGATACTGGTCACGTAAAAGAACCCTTTTGAGATAATCAAAAACGGGACGAAGTAAACAGTAAGGTTCCGGTTTAAACGGACAATGAGGTACAAAAAGAACTGAAGGATGAAAACGTAAGGTCAGGGGATATTATCTTGGTTCCGTATTAGTATCTCTACTTTGACCAACCATTTTTGATTTTCGTAAAAGAGAAACTTTCGAAAAGGGTTCCTTAAAGTGACTTTCTTTGTTCTCACTCATACTTACAACTGTAAGTTTGATACTTGTCGAGAGACGTCGGAGACAATAAAAAACAATGGGTCTTATTTCGTAATGGAGACGGGGATCAATTTTTTATTGTTTAAAAATTTTTAATTTTCTTCCTTTTTATTGGGTGAGATAATTCTCAGAATTCTTTTACTGAAATCGAGGGAGTTCCGATGACAAATAGAAGACCTCTTACCTTATTTAATTATAAAGTTTTTTAATAGTTAGACTACGGGTAAAGATTGAAAAAAGAATCAAACTAAACTAGGTGTGGTTCAATTTAGAATGTAATTATTTACGGTAGGTGATCTTCCTATATATTAACGTAATTTAAGAGTAGGTTACTTTGACTTTCTTGTGTTCGGATTTCGTGTCAGAATAGACGTTCATTACAAGACATAAATTGTCTTGTTATAGAATGGTCATTCACTTTAAGGACCAACGTAGAGATCACGGTACACACACATGATTCAGTGAAGTCAGTACAGGCTGAGAAGCCCTGGGATGAGACTGAGGAGACAGGTACCCTAAGAGGTCCATTCTTGTGACCTCATCCAACGGTGCGGGGAAAGGTCTCCTAGAAAGACTGGGCACCTTAACTTGGAAGTAGAGAAGGTAGAGGACGAAACCGTCTTCGCAAGAAGTAGTGATCGCAGTTGACCCTTCTCGAACATAGACCTCTGAATATGTTATTGTTTTGATAAATATGACTAATTGTGCGATCACTTACCGTAGAGGTAAAGATCCATAGATAAACTACGGATTTTACAAACGAAATGGAGGATTTAGGATTTACGAATGGTTAAAATTCGTGTCGGACTACATTGATACAGAGAACGATGACGATAATCTAGTCGATGTTGGTTAAGAATTGTCTTATTGATCGTTCGTCATCCGTGTGAAGTAAGTTTTACGTGACACCATTATTTCGGAGATCCTACTTTCGTTAACCCTTTTGACATTGAACGAGTATTTTACCGTTTGACTCACTTTAATGTTTCTCCACTAAGATCCCACATGGAGACAAAGACGATCGTTCTGTAACCCCATTTTATCCTGATTATCAAATAAACAAACGTAATTTTTTTTTTTTTTTTGGATGTCTATTTAAGTCCTTCGTTTCTCTATTCTGTACTCTACGAGACCTACCCAGGTGACTCTGAATCTAATACCTAAACGTAGAGTGACAGTAGTTTCTGTAATTCCGAGGAAATGACTACCCGTCCGGTAATTTTTAAAACTACGTACTGGAGGAGAAAGACTCCTTCGGAATGTTTATAGACATTTTTCTTCTCTCCACTTTTCGTTTTCTCTTTTCCTTTCTATATGGGTAAACTTACTTCTTAAGGTTTCTTATCGTTCCTCTCTGTTTTTTCGGGAGGAGTCACTAGTTACGTTTCTTTATGTACCTTTGTTAACTTTCCTTTCTGTTCTAGAGAAGTTCTTTTAATCTCTATGGTCCCTTGAAAAGTTCCTTTTGACCTGTGTTATTTCCTGTTTTTACCATACCTGGATTGTCTTCGTCTTCTGTGACTCTTCCCTCCGTCCTTATGTATCTTTTCGATATGTTTTTTAGTGCTACCGCACTAGTGAGTTGATCTCGGTCTGTAGGCCCTTACACTTCAGTTCACCCGGAATCCTTCACAGTGATTTTTATTTCGATCACCTCCACTACCTTAAGGTCAACTCGATAAAGTTTAGGACTTTTTACTACGACACTTTCACGACGTGAGTTATACAGTCGTTTAAACCTTTTGAGTCGTCATCGGTGTCCTAACCTTTTCCAATCAAAAGTAAGGTTAGAGTTTCTTTCCTTTACGGTTTCTTATAAGTCTGATTGTGTGTTAAAGTGAGTAGAGTGTACGATCATTTCATTAGGATCATTTCGGTCCGAAGTCGTTATACACTTGACACTTGAAGGTCTACAAGTTCGACCAAAATCTTTTCCGTTTCCTTGGTGTCTAGTTTAACGGTTGTAGACGACCTAGTACCTTTTTCGTTCTTTCAAGGTCTTTTCGTAGATAAAAACGAAATAACTGATACGGTTTTGGAAACTGACACACCTAGTGTTATTTGACCTTTTAAGACTTTCTCTACCCTTATAGTCTGGTGGACTGGACGGAGAACTCTTTAGAAATACGTCCAGTCCTTCGTTGTCAATCTTGACCTATACCTTGTTGACTGCACAAGGTGTATCTTTTTTCCTCATGCAGTTCCGATATATAACCCTGGGACTAATAAATTGAAGATACGTCTCATGTAGTACTCTTTACGACCCGACCTCCTTCGTGTTCGACCTTAGTTCTAACGAACCTCTTTATAGTTATTGGAGTCTATACGTCTACCGTGGTGGGAATACCGTCTTTCATTTCTTCTTGTTTTCTCGGAGAACTACTATCACTTTCTCCTCTCACTTTTTCAACCGAATTTAGAGTTGTAAGTCTTTTGCTTCTAGTACTGTAGACCAGGGTAGTGAAGTACCCTTTATCTACCCCTTTGTCACCTTTGTTACAGTCTGAAATAGAAAGACCCGAGGTTTTAGTGACGTCTACCACTGATATTGGTACTTTAATTTTCTACGAATGAGGAACCCTCCTTTCAATACTGGTTGGATCTGTCGTACTTTTTTTTATTTTTTAAATTTTTTTTTTTTCTTTACTGTTTTTTTTTTATTTTTATTTTTACGGTTTTATTTACGTTCTATCTTTTATTATCCTTTTTTTTTTTTTTTTTTT